>OX401870.1:8445000-9045000 GCA_947859175.1 Gandaritis pyraliata | reverse complement strand
AATAAATGAAGGCCAGCTTTTGACATCTCCATCAAATGTTATCTACTACTTCAGATGAGATTAGAAATGTTTTGAACTCCTAAACTAGGGTAATTCCAGTAAAAATAGATTTTCTAGATAAATGTTGAAACCACTCGAGCTGAAACGGAGTTAAGTAAAACTAAGCTCCTTATATTAGTCCCAAGAAATCTGTGAGTATGCCTATCATTCAAAATTTGAGCATGATTGTTTTGTTATTGTGTAGTTAAATTAGTAAATTATTAGATCGAGTTGTGATTCGATTTGAATTTTTGGAATTGGGAAATGGGATTTAAATTCCTATTTCCCAATCCCAAAAATTTAATCATAGTATTAGAACTTATCTAATGTCTGTACTGTACAGTACAATACAGCCATGGTTTCCTAGCTTCTACTATCAATTTATAAGTTTAAAAAACTAGACAAACTGACTTCAATTCAACTACCAGCTTCATCATATGATGAATGATGATGGCAGTTCATTGGGAATGTTCTAGTGACCATAAACACCACTAAAAAGTCACAGGAAAGCAAAATACGCAATTTCGTCCACGTGGATGGCATATTTTTTTCCAGTTATTTCTATTTATAAGCCAAACTACTGAACCGATTTTGATGAAAATTAAATGGGACCAACCTGGAAGCACATCTTTTCAGATAAAAAAGAAATTTTTAAATCGGTTCATAAATGACGGAGTTCTGAGGTAACACACATAAAAAAATCATAGAACCGAATTGAGAACCTCTTCCTTTTTTTTTGAAGTTGGTTAAAAAAGTAGTAATTTGTTATCAAGCAAATTTTTATGAGGTAAATGTAATAAAAACTCCTTGATTTCACGTGGATCTGCATATATTTACTTTTTCCGTATTTTCTATTTGACAGTTTAAAGTGTATGTAGATGAAAACATTGTTTCAGGGTGTTCCGGCTGCTCCTGAACCTGGTCGGGTACGGTACCATCATGGTGCCGGGCTTCATCCTCTACAAGTATCTATACAAAACTAACTACTTTGATAAAATAAGTAAGTAGGTAGGTAGGTACTTAGCTACCTACTGCTAAAAATGTTTTAAATACTCAATATTTTATTGCGTGCATGATGTATAAAAAGGTCTTAAATGTATTAATGCTACCAACATTAAGTTTTTTAATTAAGTTTTTAAGTTTTTGATTGATCTAGGTACACTTTCATGATCAGGAATGTGATTAATAGTATTGAAATTCGATTTTCATACTGTATTTTTTGCAATATACGTATTGTGAGTTTTTTATACGCGCGTGTGTGTGTGTGTGTGTGTGTGTATGTGTGGGTGTGTGTCTGTTGTTGGCAATAACGAACGAAAACGACCGTCTTACGAAAGTATGCTGCTTTTGTATTGCTAACGCTCATAATTAGACTAACAAACTTAGCAGAATTTTTATTACTATCTTTTCTCCATGATCTGAGGGCCTAGTACAAGATTTGGTGTACAAAACCGGTGGGAATCGTCTGACACGCAGCACACCAGTGTGCGCTGATTAGTATGGAAATACTGAGAAGATTTTTTGAGAAGCTCAAAGTGTCTGCTCAGTATTTCGTCTGGTTTTCTGAACAAGTCATGTGTATATTAGGTGACAAAGGTCCCCGACATTGCATACCAATTCAGTTATCGTGATGTGTCGTGTCGTGTGTCAGGCAACAAGCCCCCGACGTGGGGATCGCGCATCCTGTACGCTTGCTTCGGTCCGTACGCGCGGCTGGCGGAAGCGGGCGCGCCGGCCGCGACGACGGGCGCGGCGCGACGCGGCGCGGAGCTCGCGCTCTGCTTCACGGGCCTCATGGGGGCCTACCTCGTGTGGGGACTGCTGCAGGAGAAGATCATGACGCAGGTGAGACGGTGCGATGAGAGCTACGTACGTATTCATCCCGCGTTTTCACATTTAGACTCGGATGCGCAAATCTCTAGGTAATGTGGAGCTCGAGTCTCGATTCAAACTTCAGCATAGCAGCTACTCTGCTACTCTGCCGTTATAATATCGCGAAGCTGGTCGCAGTCGTTTCTTTTAGCTAGACGATAAAAGCTCAAAATCATTTTCTTTGAAAATCTGTAGGAATCTTATAATATTTGGATTGTGTGTTTCAGGACTACGTTCTCTCGGACGGGTCCACGATCCGGTTCACTGACGCGCAATCCCTGGTGCTGTGCAACCGGCTGGGCGCGCTGCTGGCGGCGCTGGTCCGGCTGGTCAGCACGCGGCGGCCGCTGCTGGCCGCGCCGCTCTACAAGTTCTCGTACTGCGCGCTCACTAACGTGCTGAGTGCGTGGTGTCAGTACGAGGCACTCAAATACGTGTCCTTTCCTACGCAGGTACCACCTGTGTGTGCCAGTAGGGGGCGCGCTCGCGCGGCCTGCTGCCTACTACTTCCCTTATCAGAACAACGTTGCAATGATTTTATGCGATATTCAGCTCAGGACAAGACATGACAAATGGTGTTCAGAGGATGATAGAATGAATTTAATATGGGATAGTGTGGGTATGTGTGTGTGTGTGTGTGTGGGCGGGCGATTGTATGATTTTTAGTTAGTACATAGAGAAACATGATGTTATATAAAGGTAGCAAACATTGGTCCCCAGGTGCTGTCGAAGTCGTGCAAGGTGCTGCCCGTGATGGTGATGGGCGCGCTGGTGTCGCGCAACAAGTACCAGGTGTACGAGTACGCGACGGCGGCGCTCATATCCCTCGGCATGGTGATGTTCATGTGCGGCACGCAACACCACTACAGCGGTGAGCGCGACCCCCGCCCCGCCCCCCACTCCTACTCCTTCTACAAGTACCAGGTGTACGAGTACGCGACGGCGGCGCTCATATCCCTCGGCATGGTGATGTTCATGTGCGGCACGCAACACCACTACAGCGGTGAGCGCGACCCCCGCCCCGCCCCCCACTCCTACTCCTTCTACAAGTACCAGGTGTACGAGTACGCGACGGCGGCGCTCATATCCCTCGGCATGGTGATGTTCATGTGCGGCACGCAACACCACTACAGCGGTGAGCGCGACCCCCGCCCCGCCCCCCACTCCTACTCCTTCTACAAGTACCAGGTGTACGAGTACGCGACGGCGGCGCTCATATCCCTCGGCATGGTGATGTTCATGTGCGGCACGCAACACCACTACAGCGGTGAGCGCGACCCCCGCCCCGCCCCCCACTCCTACTCCTTCTACAAGTACCAGGTGTACGAGTACGCGACGGCGGCGCTCATATCCCTCGGCATGGTGATGTTCATGTGCGGCACGCAACACCACTACAGCGGTGAGCGCGACCCCCGCCCCGCCCCCCACTCCTACTCCTTCTACAAGTACCAGGTGTACGAGTACGCGACGGCGGCGCTCATATCCCTCGGCATGGTGATGTTCATGTGCGGCACGCAACACCACTACAGCGGTGAGCGCCACCCCCCCGCCTCCCCGCCCCCCCCCCCCCCGCTCAACTCCCACTCCTTCTACAAGTACTCCACATGCTTATGTCATGTTTAGAGCTCCCTTAATTTGTTAATAATAAACTCATGTCGGCTCGGAATAGTTACACTGTGTTTGGCTCGGAGTAGTTACACCGTGTTAGGCTCGGAGTAGTTACACCGTGTTTTGCCTCGATCCAATTAGAATGTAGTTGTGATCGCGTTGATAGATAGATGTTGTGTGTGTGGTGTGTGCAGCGGCGGAGGCGACTGGCGGCGCGGCCGGGCTGGGGCTGCTGGCGCTGTACCTGTGCTGCGACAGCTTCACCTCCTCGTGGCAGGCGGCGCTGTTCCGCTCGCACGCGCTGCATCCGCTGCAGATGCTGTGTGCTGTCAATCTCTGCTCCGTCGCTCTCAGCGCTGCATCGCTGCATCGCGCGCTCCCCTACCATCCCTTGTTACAGGTAACACATAGTGCATTTTTATTTTTGTCTGTACTTCTTGGCATTAATTGTTAGGAAGCGCCACCTAAATGAATAGTTTGAAAGTGCTTGTACGTTTTAAAATCAACATCCATACTCTACTGGTCGGTACAGCAAAGTGAGCATCGCTCTGAGAGGTAAATGTCGTCTCGTGTGCTTGTAATAATTGCACCAATCCATACATATTTATCCATATATTTGTTGATTTATTTATCAGTGAACATGTACTATCGGCAAAATTTCCGCCTTACCACTTTTGAAACTGTTTCGCTTGCAAGCAGTTAGCTACCTGACCCCGTCTTTTTCTTTTGTCTTCTTATTTTGACCAACCAGAGACTCTGAACATCTATTTATTTTTATGACGGCCCATTGTTTTCATAACTTTGACACCCGAAATAATTTGCTTCTATTGGTATCCAAATTTTAACGGCTAGTCAGTTCACAGAAAATGCACCCTTAACGTGGTAAGGCGGAACTTTTGCTGATGGTACAGGCTGGGTTGATGATTATGCTCCATATTGATGAGATGATATTGTGCGTGGATGGAGGCGATAGTGTAATAGCGTGCATGTGGTGCCCCGGCAGCACCCCGGCTTCCTGGTGGACTGCTTGCTGCTGGCGCTGAGCTCGGCGCTGGGCCAGCTGCTCATATACCGCACCATCGCGGCCTTCGGCGCCGTCGTCTTCGCTATCATCATGACGCTGAGACAGGTACCTGTGCCTTTTACAACACACGCTCACATCCTATCCTACTATCCTACTAATATTATAAATGTGAAAGTTTAGATGTTTGGATGTTTAGATGTTTGGATGTTTGTGTTTCAATCACGTCTAAACTACTGAACCAACTTGGATGAAACTTGGCATATATATAATTCGTAACCTGGATTGACACATAGGCTACTTTTTATCTCAAATAATTAATAGGATCTACAGGATAAAATGAACGAAAAGGATTAGCAGCGCCAATTGGCAAGAGGATTTCATTGTCATGTCATGTCACGTCAGTTTGACAGGGCGTAGTACTACCTCTTTGGTCTAACGACTAGCGTTTGACATTCCAGTAGGTACGAGTTCGGTGTAATGAGGTGTAATGTCAAGTTTCTTAAAGTATCCGCTCGGTACACGCACAGATAATATAATGTACACGGAATCTGTAGACGCGTACGAAGTCGCGGATAACTGCTAGTATTCACATAAAAGCCAACACACCCTCGCGATGAGCTAGTCTCCGCACGAGAGACGTGTTGAGGCAGGAGCACAGGTCGGTGTGTGTGTCAGTACACGGTGGTCCCCTGCAGGCGGTGTCGATCCTCGTGTCGTGCGCCGTGTTCGGGCACCGCGTGTCCCCCGCCGGCGGCGCGGGCGTCGCGCTCGTCTTCTGCGCCGTGCTACTGCGCGTCTACTGCGCACAGCGGCACAAGGCGCCGCCACTGCGCACGCACTGCTGACAGGTACTGCGTCGGACGCTACACCACTGTGCACGTCCCCTCCGCGCTCGGATGTTAGAGTGAGTGTGTGCGTGCGTTGTTGCAGGCGGCGGCGCGGCGCGGCCTCGCCAACATGCGCACCAAGCACGAACTGTTCGCCGCATTCTTCAAGCACAAGCAGAGACTCAAGCAGAACCCGACGCGTTAGCTTCTCAACTCTCCATCGACTTAATTATGTACAGACCGATAAATATGATTAGGTATCGACCGTGAACGGAGTTGAGTCGCTGCAAACCAACTCGCAACATTCATTTTCTGAAGAAGCTCGACCGAAAAAGAGCAGAGTACCGGCAGACTATGTAAGAGTAATGTAGTAATCAGATACATAGTGAGTTCCTTAAGATAGTATGTGAATGAACGAGCATGGTGCACCTGATGTTAAGCGGTCACTAAACCGCACGTGGTTGGTACGTAGAATGAAACGTGTGAGTTGTGTCAAGAATGTAATAAGTAAGTGTGGTTGTAGAATTGGATGAAGACTCCAGTGAGATGTGATCGGGTGCGAGTAGACATGAGACGTGCGAGTAGACATGAGAGAAACCTGTTACAGGAGGCCTAGCTAGTGCGTTAGTACTGTGACCAATTCTAACCAAATATCGACGTATTAGACGCGATAGTTTTAACTTTCTTCTACTGTATGGTGATAACTGTGAGATGTTTGGATTTATATAACGTAACGGCTGAATTGATTTGGATGAAAATAGAGATCGTTTTTAGAAATGCATGACCGGTGATGAAGTTTAATGACTGTTACATATCAGTTATGTATGAAATGTCAGTTTTCACTGCAAAATAGTGAGTTTTAGAATTTAAGGTAGTGATTACTAAGTTGAATGAACTCGAATATGTCACGTTCTCCAATATTATATTCCTTTATTATTTAATTTTGCGTGAGTAGAGTACAGCTAGGTACTAGAAGTGAAGACTTTCAAAGTGAAATATTACTTAGGTATTTATACACATCCAAGGATCATTTTGAAATATCAATGCTTTAAAAAATACATAAAAATTATTATTTAGTATTTTGTAAGTAGGTAGATTTTAGTATAATTACTGCATAGTAGTCATAATTAAATAAATAAACTAGTTCTTTTATGAGAACAGTAGACCTAACGAGTCTTTATAACCATGCAATAACAGACACTTTCCCCTTTCCCCTGGCTAAATCGAATTTCAGGTGCTTGAATTTTCCAATAGGCCCTAGGTACCTATGTAGACTTTTGAGCAAAATAGGGGTATAAGTTTCAGCGATTACTCGCGTTCCCTTGGTTCTAGGAGGTCGAATCTGGTGTCTACGGATTTGTCTCGTAAAGGTAGAGAGGACGGTGTAGTCTCATTGATATTGGTTGGAGTACATTTTCGGGAAAAAAATTAAAAATTGACTTCCCCTCTTTTCCCCCTTCCACCCATCCTTTTTGGAAATATTTTTACACCATCTTGTGTAGAATAAAGTCTTTAGTGTCCTTCTCAAATTTGATTAAAATCCATCGATAAATAACGCTACAGCAAACTTCCCCCGATCAAACAACGCGATTGAAAAAAAATTAAATAAATCAAGGTTCATGTTGGGCAATTTTTGTCAAAATCGGTTGAATAATGCGACCTGGACCTATAAGCGAGAACTGACTAACAGATGGACAAAAGCATTTTTTGAACAATCTCAAACAATCTCAACTGAGACGCTTCGCTCGCTTTGCTCGCTCGGTCGTTTGCCCGGCTGGCTACTTAGTTCTCAGGGGTTCGGATGATAGAAACGCTCACAAACTTTGTATAAAGTATAATGACACGTTATAAAATACAAGCAGGACAATAATAACAGACAAATACAATAAAATGAAACAATTCACACGTAGGTATGTGCGCGCGCGACAACAAGCCAACTTCCCCGTTCCACGGGACGCGTTAGTTCTTGCGCGTCGGTTTAGGTGGCGCTAGACGTTGCGAAAACAGAAACTAAGAAATAAAAATACTAAATCACACATCCGGTATCCTGACCTACGGTGACGGTCTATATGTATGACGCGCTGCAGCACATTATTATCCTATTTCCTTCAGCCGTCTCTTGTGGTGCCAGCCCCGGGCGTATTCAGTCGCCTGAAGTTGTCCACGCTGCCCACTAGATCCGTGTGGAAAATCGGTCCCTCTTCCGCCGCTTGAGGAGCGAATGAGCGTATACCGTTTATCATAACACCAAATATTTTTACCTCGCTCACGCTGCGGATCAACGTCTCGGACGAGTTGATCTTCAGCAGGGGTGGCCTCTGTAATTTGCCCTTTAGGGTCATTGTCTGGGACTTGGCGAGAGCAAAGTTGAGCCTATTACGGGCTCCCCTTTCTTCCACCAGCCCCAAGACGGCCGCTCCTTTCTTTTCTATCTCTCTCCGAGCATCCCCCGCTATCAACACCGTCACGTCGTCTGCGTATGCTAAAAACTCAACTCCACTCGGCACCGGCAGGCAGAGCAAGTCGTCTAGAAGGTCGTTCCAAAGAGTGGGGCCTAGCACCGAACCCTGAGGGCACCCCATGGTGGAGGTCTTCCACACCGCCCTGTCACCTGCGATCATAGCCACCCTGCGTTCGCGAAAGTAGATCGCCAACAGTCTATAGATGTTTGGAGGGCATCCACCGTGTTTTGCCTTACCTAACCATGATCATGGGCCACCAGGCGTTGTCGAAGGCCCCCGCGATGTTAAGAAAAATGGCCTGCAGATATTTGTTCTTACAATCGTCAATAGCCTCCAGGAGCGCACCCAGCGCCGTCGTCGACCGTCCCGGCATGAAGCCGTGCTGGCTGGGGGAGATTTCCTGTGTGATTTGCGGAATACACCACAAAACCACCCTCTCCAGGATTTTGCCTAGTACGGGTAGGAGCGTGATCGGTCGGTATGCCTTGGGGTCCGTCGGCGGCTTGCCGTTTCTTTTTGGCAAGACCAGTAGTCTACCACTTTTCCAGACCGTGAGGAAAACCCCTTCGCACACACACACGTTCATCACCTGCGTGAACTCCGTGCCCGCCGCTCGCCAAACGTGCTTGATCATAACCGCCTCTATCCCATCCATACTAGGCGACGTGTTTGGAAGAGACCTAATTATCCTACCTAACGATACTTGGTCTATACCCTGCGAGGGGGTTCCAGAGGGGACCAGTGATGCAGCGATTCTGACCTGGCGGTGAAATGCAGTGTCGATGGAAGGGTCATTATCCGGGCACAGCGATGACATCAGTGCTGTCATGGCCCCACCCACATCGCTTGTGTCCGAGCCTAGGAAGCTGACCCCGTTCACGACATTCACTGGTGGTCGAAAGCGTCCGCTTGCCTCCCGGTACGCCAGTCCCCAGGGGTCCTGGTTGCCAGAGTCGGCTAGTTTCCGGAAAAAGTTCATCTCCGCCAGTTCCATGGCAAATCTATAGTCGGCTCTGGCTCGATGGAACGACGTCCTTGCCTCCTCCTCAGCCTTTCCCCCTTTGATCCGGACCTTTTGCCAAGCTCTGCGCGCTACGTTTTGGGAGTGCCGTAACCGGCTTAGGTTTTTTTTTTTAATTCCTACTTCATTTCCTGTTGCTATTGATTGCAACAACATTAATAACAATATAATAAAAATATAAATTCCAAAATTAAAATTACACTTCTAAAATAATTGTGACAAAACATTAACTTAAATCTATTTCTTAAGCTAAAAATAATTAGTAATTTAATTCATTAATTCAATATAACTTAATATACCGGCTTAGGTCGGGTGTCCACCACTCGTACCCTCTATCCGTGGTGGCCGCCTTCACCGTGCCCAGGCACTCGAACGCTGCGTTCTCAACGAGCTCAGTAAAAGCCCTGGATACCCTCTCGGCGCCGCTTTGCATGGATATTCTACTGACACGGGCATGAACAAAAGACTCGAACTCTCGCCTCTCTATAGCGCTGTGGGTGTACTGGCACGGTTGTGCGCACCACAGCGTTAACGGACGGATGGTCCACCGCGAAGGTGATCAAACGGTGGTCGCTCGACGAAACGTCGTGGACCCTCCAGTCGCGTACGCGGACGCCGCGCGTGGTTAGGGTCACATCGATGTTTGACTCACCGTTTGATGTACAGAAGGTTGCCATCTGGCCTGCTACGTTATGGTCGCGGCTGTTGATGAGATCTTCCATCTTGGTTGGTAACGGTATGACCCCTCCCCACATACATAGTGTCTCGACAGGGAGTGAGTGTGGAAGTCACCCCCCACCAACACCGCTTGGCTTTTCAGGAAGTGTAGCGCCTTCTCAAGCTGGCGCAGATGTAGGTACATCGATGTCATGGGAGTACTGGAAGTACGCAGAGATGACATACAGATCCAACTCTTCGATGTGGCCGCACAGAAAGTGGTCCTTGGATAGGTAGTGCAGAACGGCACACGGCTTGGAGCGGTTTCGCAAGTAAATGCCCGCAGCGAAGTGGAAGCATGCTGGGCCCATAACCTGTAGAATAAAGAATTCATTGATACAATCAGACACTTTATTAGTTTAGCACTAGGAAAGTTATTGAATTTTTTTTGTCGAGCGCGATTTTTGGTTGGGGGGAAAATAGGGGATAAAAAGGGGAAAGTTTGCTGTAGCGTTATTTATCGACGGATTTCAATCAAATTTGAGAAGCACACTAAGGACTTCATTCTACACAAGATGTGGTGCCGTTTGCCCTCTGGCCTACTCCTGCCTACCTATTTATGGCAGTAGGAATAAAATACTGTTTTATTAAAAATAAAATCTTAGTAAGCGACTAGACATTCAACCGAATGGGCACACAAAGGGTCGTGGTGAGCCTATTTGATCTGTTTCCTTATTTTAGTTAGAAGCACTCCCCTGGGGTAGATCCGGACCGAATGGTGGTGGGCGATCCCGAACGGGGTGACCGGTATTCCTTCCCAATCCTCTTCTACGCCGTGTCGATCACCCTCGGACTCGACTCGGTTCTCAGTCGTGTAAAAACAAGCGGGTAGGTATGCAGTAGGTAGCACGTTCAATCGTGTGGGAGTTTGAACCCTGTAGGAGTTATACGAGCTCACACCAGCAGGCAAGCTATGCACCAAGCATAGCTTGCCTGGGCCGCGTCAACAACTCGCTAATCACTGTGGTAGATGACTTAAGGTTCTTCTTTTTGATCCATGCCTTCATTCGAGTTGAGATGTTTTTAGTTTCCGCTAAACTAGAGGGCATTTTCCCTGTTGAAGTTGTCAAGTTCATCCACTTGATGAGCCAGGGCCTGGATTTGGGTACGCAACGCTTTGGAGGCCGACCAGACTAGATCCTTGAACATGTTAAAATCGTGAGCTATGTCTTCTACTGACGTCTTCTTGGCACGTGCGGAGCAGAGGTCCTCAAGCTGCCACCAGTCTTGTGGTAAACTGGGATTCGATACTGCGTTGCGAATCCAAAATGTCCTAGCTGCGTGCTTTTGCCGTTTTCGTTTACTTGGTTAATTTTAGACTTGTTTTAAGCTAAGGTGATGAGAAATTATGCCAGCGTGATGTTTGTGCCTAACAGCCTAACACATTATATTTTGTGCAGAAACTGCAGGAAGATTAATTATAATTTTGCAATAACCTAAAAATACAACAAGCCAAAGAGAATATAAATACCTCAAGCTAGCCGCACGCCAGTTTTGCCAGTTTGAAGGAGTTTAAACCGTGTAGGAGTTCCCTATTTCGGGAATTCACTATTACACGAAACTTTTTATTAATATGATAATAGGTATAAAATCGTTGAGCCGGCTAGTACGCACGAGCTGACAATAAGTGGCGTGACCTTCTCGCCAAACGGTTTAGCTCCGACTAGGCGCGGATGTAAGGCGCGGACGGAGGGAGCAAGTGAGCCTCGCCCGCCGCCAACCGCTGCAAAGTAACGGTGCATTGCGAATTTGCGAGTGCAAGCGGCCGCACAGATTGAGATCAGGTGCGGTCGAAAGTGCGGTGTTGAATTAAAAAGTAAAATTAAACTGAAATGTAACACGTCATTGTTACAATACAATGTTGTAAAAAAAAATCCAAAAAGGGGGAGTGGAGGGGAGGAAAGAGGATATTTGCTGTAGCGTGATATATGGACGATTTTTAGAAAATGTATAGGTACCTATTCATATCGACGAAACTACGCAGTCTTCTCCGCCTTCACGTGACAAACCAGTAGACACTAGATTCGACCTCCTAGGACTAAGAGAACGCGAGTAATGAAACTTATACCCCTATTTGGCTCAAAAGTCTACATAGTTACCTATTGGAAAATTCAAGCACCTGAAATTCGATTTAGCCAGGAGAAGGTGTCGGTTACTGCATGGTTATAAGGGATCGCGAGGTCTACTGTTCTCTCTCCGGAACCACCAGTTTTTGCTGTATAAAAGTACTTAGGTACCTATGTTTTATATTGGAATGAAATTTGTTTATTTCATAAATTGTTTTCTTTGAAATTGTTATTTACATAACGTATTTCTATGTTTACTCCAATTTGTAATCTTACTTACGAAAACTCAACAGCCAGTAGACAAAGTATTATGAATACCTATCTACATACCTACCTTATGTCTTGTTAAAAGCGATTTAGCAGTTTAGTAATACTTTCATAATGAATAGGTACAGTACAGGGTGCATCAATACCACTTCCGAAAACTTTAGAGAGTACTCATCAATCATCGCGCTCACTTGGATTTGTAGGAAAAGTGGTTCATATTACACCCGGTATGATTCGACATTCCCCTTTCAAAGTGTAAATTGTTTATGCAAAAGATAGTGTCCTTGTCATAAACACGTACCTACATTTATTATACACGTATACGTTATGTAGGTACCTATACATTATAGTGTAGATAGAATCATCATAAAATTGTATTGCATCGAAAGTGAAAAACCGCAGAGAGCCCGTCGCCTGAGTTTTATTTTGTTCGAAACGAATATCGAAAATAACTTGCGAGATATTTGTATGGAAACCCGATAAGCGCCTCTAGCGGGAGATTTGCAAACAGTTTTTAAACTAAACTACCTACGAGTTTCTCGTTTCACTTTTCGAAAATCAACAAAATAAAGCTCAGACAGACCGCGGGGCTCTGCTGTAAAAGAATATATTATCAGTGTTGTGCAAATAAATGTACCTTCGGTTCACACCTTATTTATTTGTTTTCTTGCACTCTCCATTCGACAAGATGTGATATACCTACACAAAGAATAGGTATTCCAAGATCTAAAGCCCGTTAATCTCTCCCACCTGCTCCCACCCCCGTGAGAGACCTAGTGCAAAGGATAGGGGGGGGGGGGGGGGCGTTCTTCTGATCCAGAACCTTTTTTGCATTATTTGACAGTTTATTTATTTGTTATTGATTCTGTCACGTCTTTGACATCAGATATATATGTACGTCAAATCTAAAAAACTTTTATCAAAATAACATTGCATTTTGTTGCTAAAATCTAAAGTAATGTTGTGGTTGTCGAACCCCATTCGCGTGAACAGCTTCTTCGAGTTCAAGCACTTCCAGAACGTTATGTTCGAGAAGTAGACGGAAGACGGTAAACGCATCATCAACCATCCTTTTAACTCCTGGCGGTTGTAGGTACCTACTGTCCACCTCGAGGATGTTCTATCTACTTACTGTGGCCTTTTTTATGAGAACGAGTACCTACTCCAGGTGGTATCTGATTGAACAAGCAGCCGGCCCACCTAATGATAAGCGGTCATTCAGCCATAGCAATACATTAGGCTTATTTACCTCCGAGCACATCCGCAGTGGATATGAGGTTTGTCATTGTTATAGGAAATTATAGGCAGAGGTAATGCAAACCTCACAAAGCAACTCCACTGAGGACGGGTCGTCTATCAATCTGACACGTAAATACCTCGTGGGCCTGAAACTGCACCCTTTAAAACCTGGAACACCGCAATGCTAGATACTTTACCGAACAGGCGGATGTTGGAAATATCCTCTGATGCGGGGCGTGGACTACTTTTGTATCTGCTTCTGTAAGAGGGGAAACTCAATGGGCTCCCAATCACACTAAACCTGATATGAGAATTGGCAAAGAGTCAATCATCCACACAGGACACATCGCTGTGACAGGCGTCACAGCTCAGTCGGTAATGGCTCTGCCTTCCGTGCTGTGGGTCGTGGGTTCGATCCCCACCGAGAACAAACATTTGTGCGTGGAAAACATAGATGTTTGTTCTATGTCTGGGTGTTACTATGTATTATAAGTATGTATTTACAAAAAAAATGTATGTAAGTATTCTATCAGCCATCTAGTTCCCATATCACAAGCTTTGCTTAGTTTGGGACTAGAGGGCGTTGTGTGTAAAGTCCATGAATATTTATTTATTTTATTTATTTATCCCTGATTGACTCATAACTTCGTCTAAGGGGCTACTAAGCCCATAGGCTCCTCCCTACAAATCAATTTATGAGAAATGTCAGTGTTCCATGGTAGCCCTCGACACTTGTAACCTAGTGGTGTTGTGGTCAGCATGTTGATGCAAATGGCGCTGCTGGCGCTAGTGGGCGTGGGGCTGTCTCCGTGCGTGATGCAGCGCGTCTGCCCCTCGCGACCCGCGCACCCCCCCTCCAGTGTCTGCATGCATTGCCTTGATGACGTCACCAGAGGGTAAGAAATAGTAGTCACAACTGATTTTTGTCCCTCTGTTGAAGTATCTGCGCAGTACCTTTGCAGCAGCATTTTTGCTCCAATTGGAGGTACCTAAGTACACAACGGTGCATGCGCAGTCGTTTCTTGCACCTAACTTCAGGGAGATAAAGATACGTAGGTAGTAGGTACCTACTGTAAGCACCTGTGCACGGGGTGAGGGGGGTGTTTGGATTCACTAGTCCTCCCTGGATCCGCTAGTGCTGTAGTAGTCACCTGAAACATGTTTAGATTTATTTATTTATTTATTTTAAATTGCTTTAAAAACTTACAGTATGTAAAACCAGAACGTTTAGATGGAGTTGGTAAGTATGCTTGCCCACTCTAACCGGTCCATACTCTCAACTTCTAGGATAGAATAGATAGTCAGCTTATCTTCAGGTATGTTTAGTCAATAGGTAGCAGGTACGTGCGCCAAGTGCTGGATTCACTAAACGACAGGTTTTTTCACGATATTTTCCATCACCGATTGAGAAGGCACAACATTTTTTCAAATTGAAATAGGTACCTATTGCTTTCAAGACTTTGATCGGAATGTAAAGTAGCTCGCTACAGCTCGACTAGCGTTGTTCTTTATCAATACCATCTAGAGCTTGAGTGTTTGCATTTTTGCAGATTCCCTACTAAAACAATGAAGTCAAGTAAATCAATGAAGAAGCGATAGAATAGAACGCATCAAACTAATTATTCTGTAAGTGTATCTGTCAGTACCTTAACTCACTAAACCAATCAAAGCCATCATGGCCAGAGCCTGGACAGGGATGAAGTGCCTCAGTGCTGAGTAGGTGCTTATATGAGGTAGGTACATAGCTAGTAAGTTTGTCAGATACTTGGCGTGATTCTCCGTGTTGTGAGAACGCATCCGTTCGGTTCCGTGTTGTGTTGACAAAACAACAGCTGTGTTGTGTTGTGCTGTCATAATAAAAAACCCGCTACCACGATACTAAGCGACATTGGTTTTGAAAGATATTGAATAAAAATTTGGAATATCGAATCTACAATTTACGATCATCATAGAATCTATAGGTACTTTACGATGCACTTCGAAGGGTATTTCCTAATGCTCTATGGGCTTCATTTAATTTTGAAGCAGATGGCTTATGGCACAGCAGCTCGCTTAGCTTAGATACTCATCTCATCTTTTAGTCACTAGTTGTCCTGTGAGAACATAGACCTCGCGAGCCTTTATAACCGTGCAATAACCAACACTTTCCCTTTTACCCTGGCTAAGTAAATCTAATTTCAGGTGCTTGAATTTTCCAATAGGCCCTTATGTAGACTTTTGAGCAAAATAAGGGTACAAGTTTTAGCGATTACTCGCGTTCCCTTGGTCCTAAGAGGTCGAATCTGGTGTCTACGGATTTGTCTCATAAAGGCGAAGAGGACTGTGTAGTCTCATTGATATTGGTAGAAGTCAATTTTCGGAAAAAAAAATAAAAAAATAATTTCCCCTTTTTTCCCCTTTCCAGTCCCCCTTTTTGGAAATATTTTTACACCATCTTGTGTAGAATGAAATCTTTCGTGTGCTCCTTAAATTTGATTGAAATCCGTCGATAAATAACGCTACAGCAAACTTTCCCTCTTTTCTCCCCTATTTTCCCCCCAATCAAAAATCCCCGACGACAAAAAAAATCTAATAATTGACCGAGCGAGCGAAGCGAGCGAAGCGTCTCAGTTTCCACATTGGCCAAAAATGCGTTTGTCCGGATGTCTGTCTGTCTGTCTGTCTGTTCTCCTCTACAGGTCGCACTTTTCAACCGATCTGGACGAAACTTGGTACACAGGTTATATGAATTATTAGATTTTTTTTGTCGTCGGGGATTTTTGATTGGGGGGAAAATAGGGGAGAAAAGAGGGAAAGTTTGCTGTAGCGTTATTTATCGACGGATTTCAATCAAATTTAAGGAGCACACGAAAGATTTCATTCTACACAAGATGGTGTAAAAATATTTCCAAAAAGGGGGACTGGAAAGGGAAAAAAGGGGAAATTAGTTTTTTATTTTTTTTCCCAAAAGTTGACTTCTACCAATATCAATGAGACTACACAGTCCTCTTCGCCTTTATGAGACAAATCCGTAGACACCAGATTCGACCTCTTAGGACCAAGGTAACGCGAGTAATCGCTAAAACTTATACCCTTATTTTGCTCAAAAGTCTACATAAGGGCCTATTGGAAAATTCAAGCACCTGAAATTAGATTTACTTAGCCAGGGTAAAAGGGAAAGTGTTGGTTATTGCACGGTTATAAAGGCTCGCGAGGTCTATGTTCTCACAGGACAACTAGTTCATATAACCTGTGTACCAAGTTTCGTCCAGATCGGTTTAAAAATGCGACCTGTAGAGGAGAACAGACAGACAGACAGACAGACATCTGGACAAACGCATTTTTGGCCAATGTGGAAACTGAGACGCTTCGCTCGCTTCGCTCGCTCGGTCAATAAAATGTATAATACCTACCTAAGACATGTCTTTTATCAGATGACCGACTCGCACTCTACTTCAGGCCATTGCATCTAATCTAGATGATTTATACAGCGTCAGGGGCTATATTTTACCCATGCCGCTATAAACAGCATTCTACTGTCATTCTGAATGTCATTCATGTTATCTTCCAGAAAAAAAATCTCTGATAGTCGAAATCTAGAAGTAAGCTATCGCTAGTGGTAATATGTTGCACGAGGCCGTGGTGCGCGGCACGGCATGACAGCGACATGCGCGCTGGTATAAAGCGCGGCGGGCGCCGGGCGGCGCGCGAGTGTAACTGCCGCCGTTGCTGCGGCTGTCGCTGGTTGACTTGCTGCTTCACATGCCGCTGTGCTTGCACCAGCACTGACTCGCGCGATGACTAGACTGCTGATGGTGGCTGCTGCGTGCCTTCAGGTACCGCTCTTTGTTATTTATCATCCACCAGCTTGACGAGATTTACAACCCTGGAAAACTTAGGTTGCGTTTTGGATCTGTTGAAAACTTGACATTTTATTTTTATTTTCAGGTCGTATCAGCATGCACGAACTGTGTGGTAAGTAAAATTTTTTGGATAGTTTAATACACGTCAATAGGAGCGCGTTGATGTCTTTTGTATGGAAATTTAGTTTACTGGGCAAGTGGGCAATAATAGTGGGCAAAATTATGCGAAGTACCATGCGTTGGTAGCGAAAACAAGCTTGTAAAATCTATGGAACGGACATTCAATCTCATAAGTAGGTACTGCAGTAGGTTTTGGCAGAAAACTTTCCATTTTCTGCTGACAATAATCAAAACGTATTTATTCACAAAGTACCTATTAGAATGAAACCTGTAATAAGTACTTCGGCGAGGTGAAGCTGAGACCAGTTCCACGCATACAATAACTGCCTATGATAAGATACTTAGCAAGTTACTGAGAGGATTTCTCCACTAGATGCTGGGCAAGGAGGAAAAGGCGATGTTCCGCGCGCACTCGGACGCCTGCCTGCCCCAGTCGGGCGTGGAGCCGAGCCTGGTGGAGGCGCTGCTGAGAGGCGAGCTAAGCGAGGATCCTGCGCTGAAGAAGCACGTGTACTGCGTGCTCCTCAAGTGCAAGGTGGTGGGGAAGGATGGGAAGCTGCTGAAGACGGCGGTGCTTGGCAAGCTGGCGGTCAGGAGTGATGGCAGGAATGCTACCAAGGTTACACCAGACATTCTAATTCAATACCCGTCAATTAACACGCAGCGAAACTTATTTAATTCGAAGCACCAACACCTTTATGACCTACAATGTCCAGCAGGGGGTTTATATGTTGATGATTTTCTATAATACAGATTTGACAGCAAATTGGTTTCGGTCAACTTTGGTTGTCAAAGATCTCATAAGTATGCCTCTTTTTCGGCAGGTGTTGGAGCACTGCGCAGAGCAGTCCGGAGACTCGGCCTCGTCTCCCGAGGAGGTGGCGTGGAACCTGTTCCGCTGCGGATACGACCGCAAGGCAGTGCTGTTCGACTACATGCCGACCAGCGGCGACCAACACCACTAGTGCTCAAGGTCACGTATAGATGGCGCTGATGCCAACATTTGTACCACTCGCATTTACTTTGATTACTTTTTTGTAAAAAAATTATGTGTATTTTTGTGATGGCAATAGATGATTCGTTTACCGCAATTGCATCGAGTTTTTTGCAGATTATTCCTTTTATAATCAAAATATTGATGAGTTGAGTTGATGAGTTTGATACACAACAAGTCGTTATAATGAATGAAATATTCACGGCTAGAAAAAAGTTTAGTGTAATTTTTTGTCCGTCAATCATGAAAGAAAGAAAGAAAGAAACATTTATTTGTAAAATCAAAATGAAGCCTGCAATATACCACCTAGTCTTTTCATGTATATTCCTACCTATTTTTTGTAGGTACATACATGACGATCTCTAAGCCTGAGCTAATAATAATAACTATACCTACCTTTAGCATTCCGTCATTGATTGGTAAGTAGGTATGTTAGGAATGTTCAATTTCGGTTCTAATATTCTCGGAAGGCAAACAGGATTCCACAGTGACGATCACGGCAGCCTAGGCGGCTGAACAAAACAAACAGTAGGGGGAGGAAACAAGAAGGCAACCGCTTAACATCAGGTGGCTCATCACCTGATGTTAAGCTGTTACCTTCTATAACTAGAAATCACACGCCGTGATGGAAATATTACCACGAGAATAAAAAGACAGTTAAAAATCATCGATTTTTAATTATTACTAAGGTCACCACATCATTTGTATTGCTGTTTAGTTTAGGACACGTTTTACGAGTAATAGTCATATTGGATAATCCATACTCTACTTACTAGTTAGAAGCCCTGCTTGTTTGACCTTGTCTTCGCTCTCTGCAAGTACTTATTACCTACCTCGGAATATTCATAAATGCAACATTCGCTTGCATCGGCTGCCTACACCACATTTCTATTAACATATTGATAGGCAAAGTAGGCTTTAGTTGCAGCTTCACTGTGAATTACCAGCAGTTTTGTGATCTCATTGCGACAGTGGGCGGTGACCCACAACACAACACAAGCCTCCGTCGCTGGCAGTACGACCGCGTGTGCCTTCGCCACGAGCAGTGTTCAAATTATTTTAATTTTTGCGCGGGAGTCGATCGCTTCCGCGCATTTTGAGAAACTCGTTACTTTTTAAACATGATGAAATGAACTTTTTTTGTACTAAAATAAAAACACACGATATAGTATCTAGTGCACTGAAATTAGCTGTGTTTTAGTAAATACCCTGTGAAGTGAATACATAGTGTTTTGCTACCTACCTAACTAATGTGTGGACAACCAGGGATCGGTGAAGAGGATATAAATAAACGTGAGTGCGTCGATCACAAGCTTCTTTCATTTTTCAGGATCTCTCTGTGCACATAGTTCGATTGAACACTGACTTAAAGATTTTTGTAACAAAATCCACAGCAACGACTAATAAACGTCACAGTTATTTTAATTTAGCGTAAATTAAATACTGTAATTAGGTAATGGTGTGAGAGAACAACATTTTTATAGACCACCCTAGGTCAACATTTAACAACAAAGGTCAATCGTGGTCAAAGATCCGAGGTCAAGGATCACCCAAGGTAGCGCTCTATCGGGGAATGCGTACACTAATGTAATTGTACATTCTCTAGCGGTGTACAAGAAAGCAGGTATCATAAAGAAATAACTAATAGTCTGCAAGAATGTTATCATGGCGATACAAAGGTATTCCATTGCTAGTGCTTATGTACCTAAGTAGGTAAGTTAGGTACCACACTGTGTTGGAAATCCTTGGACTAAGCGATGCGAATAAGCGAATTTATTGCTATTTGCATAACTTGTCACGATATTTATCTCTGCATCTCTGTGTAGCGCGTAGGGCGCGTCCATTCGTGGAGCCATTACACGCTGGAGTTGATTATTGCCGCAGAAAGCAGGTTACCGTACCATTAAACTAAGCACCTTACGTAGAGCCGTGAAGTTTTCTTACTGAAGAGTTACTGAAGAAGAAGTTTTCCTTCTAAAGAATATCCTGCATTGTGAAGATGCCTTTGAGATGCCGTAAAATGCTGTTCTCTTCATCAGCCCAGAAATGCTGCTGGGTATAGTATGTAGGCCTCTCTGTCTGCCACTATTCACAATCCTTAGTTCAAATCCTATCTAATCATCTTGCCTGCAGTATTTGTTGCCATCGTCTGCTCATATCTGGAACTGCAGGACGCTCTTGTGTTCACCTCCTTTCACACTTCAGAAAGGTTTTCATAACATCTATGGGTTTAATGGGATTCAAACCCACGAGTCTCGACTCTTGTTCTTATTTTCCTTCTCAATCCTCGAATAATTGATTACAATATCCTGCTTACAAAGTAATCGCAGTTTGCGTGACGTGATTCATAGATTGTGACACTTTAACATCTAGGTAGACAGGGTTTATAACAAGTAATAAACACCTAACACGGATCAGATGCAAAGAGATGCCAAGGGTCGTGGGTTCGAATCCGGTTGGCACACATACTTGCTACTTGTTGTAGTGTAATAGCAGATTCAAGTTGGTGCCTAGATACTTAAACGGATTTCACATTATAACGATTTCGGATCTACAGTTATTGTAAGTTGAGGAAAGGATGAGTAGGATGCGTAGAATACCACAGCCATTAATGGATCATGTACCTACTTAGATGAATTCCTAAACGATCTATTGCCATAACTCCTAATAAACTCACATCATAACGATCTTACGAAATTGCCCATAATCGTGTTTGGCAAACACATTAGAATTAGCCGTCTTGTTATAACTGCGGATTGCCCCCTCCCACACGAGGGGGAAGGTCAGGGGGGGATTGAAGAGTTACTAATTACTCATAATTACTCACGTCAGCACCTGACGGAACACTGATAACGAAGAATTGATGGAGAGCCTTGGAATAGTGGTTCACGCCATAAAAGTAATGGTCAAAATCGTCCGTGCGTCAGCCAACATATTACATTCATTGGAATTTATTAATTTTAAGCCGTAAGACATACAACTGCTGATAGATACATAATAGGGCTCTTTGTTAAAGAGGTTGTGCGGGGAACACTATCACCATACCTATTTCTGCAAACAGCGATGCGGTGTTCAGGTTTGAATGCAGGGCAAAAAACACCTATCTTATAGTGAAGGGTTATCTTGTGTTACGCTTTAGGTACGGAACTTATACACTTTTACTTCTACACCAGTCTACAAGAACAGGTGAGTTTTGCCTTGTAGAATTTGTTCTGATTACTCGATGACACAGGCACTGGACTTGCACGTAATAAACATCCATCGTAAGTCCTATTACTACCAAAAAGCCAATTTTGTCTAAATAAGCGACATTTAGTCACAATGCGCTGGGCACGGGCATCGGTAGCACGTGGGCTGCTGCTACTAATGATGACATCCTACGTGGTGGCTTTATAGCCGGGAGATTAGACACCTCGTAGAGTTTGCATACTTTACTGGTGATGTGAACTAACTCGGTACCTACCATTGTTTTACGAGGAGCCATCGGTGCCCAGTCCGTGAACGTGCTCGGTATATTGCACTGTTAGTAGAAGTTTCTGCTCAACATTAGGTGGGCTATCTGCTTTTTCCTCGTAAAAAACTTGGAACTGTCATAAAACAATTAGAAATCGGTATGCGTCTTGCAATGTACCACCAAGATGATAGCGAGATGGCAAAGATTGAGATGAGCTCTGCGTGTGGTGACCACAGTCGATAGGAGTAAGCTTGTGCTTAGATTCAGCTGTTTTAAAAGATGTTTCTTGTTATTATGTTATTTTATTGAATAGACTTCATTCTCTCGCTCTACGTTCTACTTACCATGGTATAGAGTGAATGGAATAACTCTAAATGATCACGACAACTTACGAATTGAAAGTCAGCTGAATTTAAATTCAATAAAGATTCCTAAAGGTTTGCTTATTTTCTTTGGTCATCAGATGCAATTAGTCGCAATCACGATACACGAGTCCTCTACCAGAAAAGCAATGAACACAACAGCCAATAACAAAAACAAACCTACGTAAGCCCAATATGCAATGCAAATGCATCTTGGTTCCCACGGTGTATCATAAACGTCCTTATCTCGTCACAAAAGATTGTCGAAGTACCATCAGCGACGCAGCCATATTTGAAGGAGTAAGTCGGTGACCGGTCGAGCAGGAACCGATAAATACTGCACGTTTTAGTGCACGCCGAATCAGGCCCAGCGGCCTCGCAGATATTTCCTTACAATCCAGGCGCGAGAACGGTTGGATTGTCAGCGAGTTTGACGGGATATTAAGTTCAGCAAGAGTAGATTAGGTACACCTATAGTACAAGGCAAAAGATTGTAAACTACCATTATTGTTTATACTGTTCTGATTGATTCAGAACGTTACCACACACAAGAAATTACCCATACCTACCAAGATATTGACGATTTACACAGGCCTATAGTTATCTACTCTACTAGGCCTACTCGCACCTCCCATAAATATGCTGATCTTATCGCTTGCATTGAAACCACACCAGCCTCACTTATCGATATCAACTTATCGTGTCATTGTCCTGTTATGGTTTATAGCCATTCTGTATTGTCTCCTGCTATACCTTCCATCTACGGAAGCTCATTACCGTCGAAATAAACGGAATCGATACTGGCAATGCCTTCAAGATAACGCCCGGCAGTCTTGCAAGATATCGCTACGCTTATCGCCTGTATCGGCACCACACCTCACTTTTGCTTATCGACTTAATAATCATTGTGTCCTGTTATGGTTTACAGGCGTTTTGTATTGTGTCTGCCACTTCAGTTGCCATTTTCGGGAGCTCATTAGCTGAAAAAACAGTGCTGACCAGCGCAATAAACCCTTCCAATTGTTATACTGTTTTGGTGAACAAGAAAACGCTTCTGCATTCTATGACAGAAACTGCATTTTGAAAATTTATCTGAATTTAAATTCTCTAATACAAAAGCATTGGATTTTAACACTTCTCACCCAGTTCAAAATTCTACGATGACTTCGGAGTCGGATACGTCAAACCAGTGTACCTTCCTACTTTGGTTAAATAAGAAATGCACGCGGCATTTAAGTTGGTTTTTATATCGTGCGGGCATAGACCGCCCGCCCATGCCTACGAACCCAAGCTGGCTATCTAAAAACCGTAAATCTTAGCCTAAACCTATTTATTCTGAAGTAAAATAACGTTAGCCCATCACTGTAGTTTCGTGACAAATTACCAACGACTGTTTTAGGATTTGATCATTTATTTCAAGAGATTTCTCAAATTAATCTAATTCACTTAATTGATTAAAGCATTATCCTAATAGGTAATTCCATTAGTTTAACAAATTTTCGCGTAAAGGTCAATGTCCACTGAATCGCTTCATGAACTTTTCAATTCCAAGTGCAATAGAACGTGACTGATTATTAGTAGGTATGTACTGTGACAGCCTTTTAGAGTTTTTTTTAGTTCCTTTATTGATTCAGAATGTTACTTGTAAATGATCCTTGTGTTTTGATTAAATAAATGTTTTTTACTGCAAAGGCAAACCAAAGTATAACTTCCACGCTTCTACGTGTTATGTCTGTGACATCGCTATAACGTGCGCATCATGTACGAACGATTGTAAACGGTATGGTCGACGGTAAGCTTTAAAAAATAAGATAAAAAACCTATTGAATTCAATTAGTCAATGTGCCCGCGGCTCATATTACACGCCATAAGCATTAGGCACCGTAATGGCGTGTTAGAGAATATTATGGACAAATGCGCTGGTTTATTATTATAATTATTGTTGTGGACGTAGGCGGCTCCCACTACGATGTGATTCACTGCCGCAGACGCTGTTAGGAAGGTTCGTTCACTCGGTCTAAGCAAGTGGTCAAGCGTACCTACTTAACAATTCAGGCTCTATCAAGTCCACGAGGCGGCATGGTCCTGTGGCGATGTGGAGTATTTATTTAACTCTTTATTGCACAAAAAACAAATGTGTACAATAGGTGGGCTGAATGCTATAAGCATTTTCTGCCTGCCAACCTTAGGTAGGTACAGGTCGGAAATAAACAATATTTATTTATTCCACAGATAATACTAGTTGTCCTATAAGAACATACATCTCGCAAGCCTTTATAACCACAGAACAATAACCATGCATTAACCGACACTTTCCCCTTTCCCCTGGCAAAATCGAATTTCAGAAGCCTGAATGTTCCAATAGGCCCTACCTATGTAGACTTTTGAGCAAAATAGGGGTATAAGTTTTAGCGATTACTCGCGTTCCCTTGGTTCTAGGAGGTTGAATCTGGTGTCTACGGATTTGTCTCGTAAAGGCGGAGAGGACTGTGTAGTTTCATTGATATTGGTAGGAGTAAATTTTCGGGAAAAAAAATATAAATTAATTTCCCCTCTTTTCCCCCTTATACTCCTCCTTTTTGGAAATATTTTTTACACCATCTTGTGTAGAATGAAGTTTTTAGTATGCTTCTCAAATTTGATTGAAATCCGTCAATAAACAACGCTACAGCCAAACTTTCCCTCTTTTCTCCCCTATTTTTCCCCCAGTCAAAATCGCGGTCGACAAAATTTTTTTAATAAATCAAGGAACATGTGTGCTGATTTTCGTCCAAATCGGTTGATAAATGGGACCTGTAGGCGATTACTGACAGACAGACAGACAGACAGCTGGACAAAAGCATTTTTGCCCAATCTCGAAACTGAGACGCTTCGCTCGCTTCGCTCGCTCGGGCAAATATTCTTTGGCCCGAGGGAACATCTCCCTCGGCAAAGAGGGGTGTCGATGTGAAATATAGCAAATATTGGATGGACAGCGCAAAAGATAAGGTTCAATAGCGCGTATTGAAAGATAACCCTCAAAAACGAGGCTACTCAGAGGCGGACGCAGGCAAATGCTGATTAAAACTGTTTGGCGTAGGTACTGTTCGGTTCAGTTTCGGAATTCAGAGGTGATATTCAGTACCTAGTTTGATTTGAGGTACCTAATTATTAAAGTAAACCAGCTGCACCCACCTGCCTGTGGCGAGGCTCGTGTTTCCCAGAAATGGTTCGTGAATCTCAAGCAAAAAGCCGCGATGATGGATCGCCGCAGTGCGCGTCCCCATCGTGTTAATGTCGTGTAATTGCAGACCATCATCACTCTTCACGCCCGCCCGTGGGAGGGACGGATTCTTTGCAAGTTTTGAAGCTGACTGATTTTGGGTAAAACTTAATGGAAAGGTTATCTAGTCTTTTTGCCTGGTTCTGAAACTCCATTTTTAACGGATTACCTACGTGTTTCATTAGACAAACAGACGACATCGTCAAAGTCGCGGGCCGTAAATGAGAGAGATTAGCTCAGGACCGTAATGGATGACATAAACTTAGGCAGGCATAGCCAGCAGGGGGTGAAATCAGGCTGCGGATGTTGATGATAACGACGTGTTTTATATAGGTACTGCTCGTATTTGAGGTTTTCTTGTGAACTGCCAAAAGTAGCCACTTTTTTTCCATTTCCCGTTCCGGTGAACAATGAAATTGGTTTCGGTTCGATGTTATAATGAGTAGGTAAAACAATTCTTTGCCATAAGAAAACAATCGGGAACGATACAAAAGAGTTTTTTGTCATTTGCTCATCAAAAACAGCAGCGGTAAAAAACAGTACCTAAGCAAGCCAAGTTCCAAGCGTGGGAGCACCTAATTAATATCATCCAGCTCTCAACGAGTGTATCGCATTACACGAGGGTGTAGGTTCGAAGACCGGACATCCACCAACCAACGACCAAGTCTTTCAACCTTAATGCGAGGGCTTCAGAACTGAAATTGAACAACTAAGTGAGTAATTATTTCCATTCTATCGATCATAAGTCCAGCTATCAAGGACTAAATTGGAAAAGTTTTATAAGACAGTGAGTAGATAGGTGGTGTGGGCGATTTAGACAAGTTGATCAATAAGAACGGCCTATACTTGGCGCGTATCATGTTCTATTGAGTATTGTTCGTTTGACATGTCTTATCTTCTACAACATGAGAAAGAACAGGTTAGGTAAGTGCATAATTGACTGAAGAAAAAAAATGCTCCTTGTAAGGAAAGTATACTTTACGACATTTATAGAGGGTGTAGAAAAACTGAGTTCCTAATCTCGAAAAGTAAGAAAAGTAAGTTTATAAGAAGTAGCCAGATTTTCATAAATAAACCAAAATAGGATGTTTTAGTTATGCTTGTCGTTACGGTTAGGACAAAACAAAGTTTTTTAAAAATGTTTTTGCTCTGGATAAGATTTGTATAACTGAATGATATTTCGTTAGAGCCACATAGTTTGTCCACCAGCAAAAAGGAGAAACTTGGCGAAGGTGTGTAAATGTTAGTGGACACGCCCACACGCCCAGCAGTGAAAGGACAAAGTCACCTTCCTATACATACTTGAACTTCGACTTTATTTCTAACAGTTATTGTTGATTTTTTGCCCGTCCGCCCCTTGAGCCCTTCCTAGAAAAAAATCGTGGATCCACCCTTGACCACCTATGTTGAATGTGGTCAATAAATGAATTGAAATCGCTCTTCAAATATAATAACCAATACCTTCGTTATAAGTATTTAAATCATAGTAAAATGCATAATAAACACGTTGGTGAATGTAGAGGAGTACTCCTACGTACTACGGCAGGGATTGGGGTCAACCTGTGTGGGACTCCACGCGTGGGCGAGCGCAGCTGTCTACCGAACCCCACGGCTGGAGACAGCGAGTAATCTTAAACATACTAGAGCATGGTGGTCTAGTGACCCCGCCTTACGACTCCAAACTCAAATAACCTAGCAATCATACTAGAAAATGGTCGTCCAGTGACGCTGGCTTCTGATCGTGGCACCTACGTTCTGATGTTTTTAGTTCTAAAGTGAAAATTTATTGTGAACCTGCCGCTTAGTCTAAAATGATCTCTGGCTCAGAATATAAGGACGGAGAGCAAGCACTGTTTACTGAAACGGAAGATCCCTTAGTTCTAAGGATAAATACTTATCTGTAGCAATAATACTTGGATTAGTTAGCACATAGATAAACATGGTTCAGCCGTAACAAGAAAGCCATAAATAGTTTTGTAACAATCGAGCGATTGGGCGACAGTGCGTTCTATGCTATTAATAAGTCCTTATTTTTGTCGCGTAAACTGAGTCTACTCGTACTGGTATTATATTTACGTGTGGTCACAACTATAAATTGTTGGTGTTTTCTAAGAAGCTGTTAGAAAACTATTTGGCAAGTGTATTTTTCTCCACGAAAATCGGATTTCTGTTTCTTTTTTGTAGACTAGGTATAACATAATTCTAATTCGGGATGTTTTTGTAGACGTTGGAACGTTTCTTTTCATAATACTTAACTCTGCCTAGGACTAAATGTTTTGGCCGAAGAAGCTAATAAATCTTTCAGAAATGAGTCCCACTCTCCGGTAGGTACTCGTTACATTGATTTGGCCTGCATTGTGTATAGGCTAGGATCAAACAACTAATCTATCTACGTAGAGCAGGGCAATAGCCGTTCATCAAAAGAAATTCGAAAGAATTCGAAGTGCAAGCAGACATGTTTATATTTGAGAAGCGAAATCGATGCACGCTCAGAACATTTTTTATTGCCTCAGAATTATTTTATTGATACAGTATTAGGTAGGTTAGGTACAGTTATCGAACTCCGAAGTTCGGCTTCAGCTACAGTGCTCTACAAACACATTTAAGAGTGTTATAGATCTTAAATATCGTAAATCCTTTTCGTAGGTACGTTTATATGTTCCTGGAAAAGCTTTCAGTAGGCGGCAGAAGCGTGCACACCAGAAATAGAACTTTACTGCAAACCCGAACAAACATTCCAAAATGGGTCATCGCAGTGAGATCATCAGTATTGCGAATATTGTTTAAATTGGGCGCATTCCGGAGCGGTAGTGCCTTGTAGGGCAGCAGACAGGTGAAGTGCTGGCGGAGCGGAGTCGCGCGGCGGAAGCGGCTGAAATAGCCACGCGTCGGCCGCGAGCCCCGAAACGAAACTAAATACCCAAAAGCGTTGTGCGCGGCCGCAGCGGCTGCCAAATACGGCAGGAATCTCAGGTTTCGCGAGCGCGCGCGCTCTGGCACACAACCAGACAACTGCAAAAACGCGCCGTCTAAAAACACGTAAAAAACGTTTTTATTTCTGTTGCGAGCGCCCTCTAAATTTAGGCCGTATGGAAACCGAAAGTGATACGAGCGATTTTGGTTGCGGCCGCGTTGTCTGTATTTAGATTAGAGCGAGTCGCGCGCAGCGAGTGACGGGCCTCGGCGACCTCTCCGCCCGCACTGTGATAACGGCTGCAGCGGCCGCACGCGCCACCGCCACCGCCGCCGGTACTGCACGGGACTGACATTCTCGACGCGCACGCGCTGCGATACTGCACCTTATCAGTGACAAGTTTTGTGTCTAAAGTGCGTCATTAAAGGATTTGGATGTCACAGATGCTGCCCGAAGGCGGAGGTGATTATCTTGCTATGAATTAATCTCGATGACATAATGCCACATTATTTGCACCGGTATTCTCTATCGTCGCTTCTTTTACTTTCTTAATTTCAATTCCCTTGGAATTATAATCATTTTTTGGAGGCCGACAAAAACTGTGACATTATAAATCAAATTGTTTTTATCTATCGTTGCTTCACCGCATGTTATCTAAGTAGAGTGCCGTGTCCATCGCAACGATATCTAGCTCTGCGGTCTGTTTATTATCACACTTATTATAATCGATGTTCTGTTATTGTTATTTGCACTTTCACTCTACTTAATTGACTTGTGCCTAATAGAAATCCCTAGTAGTAGAGTTGAAAGCCAAGTACTTTTGGTTAGAATTTGTTCCATCATTTTCCTGCTTCTATGGTTTTTGTTATTTATTCCGCAAACGGTTTTTTATCCATTGATTGTCAAGCTATACTGCATACCTGCTTCGCGGCTGGAGAGTTAACCTTATCCTGCTTATCCAACCTATTCCAGCATTTATGTTTTTCATTCATCCATCATACTTAGTACTTAGTTCTTTTTACCACAAGTACCTATCTATATTTTGTACTTGCAAATGTTATTCTCTATGATATATTGAAGTGTTGTTGTGAAAACGAATCTCAAATTTCTAGTAAGTACACCTACTGGTTATCTTAAAAGGCATCTTGAGACCTCTGCAGTGGAATTGAATTGTCAATACCGATAAACGCCAAAGTGTGTCATGTTTGTCTGTCTGTTTAGCATTCCCACTCATTACTGCAAGAAAGCTTCAGCCTACTCTGTACAAGGAGGGTGTCAAATTGACCAAATTGTTTTTCCCAACTATAGCGAAATCATTACAAACAGACATACAGTTAGCAAACACACCGAGGTACATTCTGTTATCACCAGCCCGTATATGGATACATCGAGGTAATGTTATTTTGAGCAATTACTTATTTTGTGTTGTTTTTCGAAGCGCCAATTATCCAGCATTTTTGAGGTTTGACATATTGCTGATTCACCTTGTAATATGTACAAAAAGGGGAGAGTCTGTATGTATTCACCAATTCACCAATAAATGCATTGCCTTATAAGGTAAGCAGACAGAAGAAGGTTCAAATCGGTAGCATTCCAACACGCTTGGAAAAAGATCAATTATTATCGAAGAGAATATTTTCTGGTAGGTAGTTAGAGCTATTTCCGCATTCAGAATTTAACAAAACATCCATATAATTACCTAACCAAATATATTCTTGTCTAGAAAACTCAGGTAGGTAACAATATCATAGTCCATTAGCACATACTCATAAACCAATAGAAATCCATCACAATAAACTCGCTGTTATGTCAAACAATATTCATCTAAGTTTGTTTTGTTTAGATTCTGTTTCTATACAATATGGCGTAAATCCTACGCCTCTGCATGATTCATGTTGCTCTCCATATACCTAAATAGGTAGCTATTAATATACCCTTTATGCCAATCGTTTAATATTAATAGCTGGCAGGTAGGTATCCCTAAGATACACCGAATTTTGGGAAGCCACCAATAATAATCTCCATATACAAATTATAGGTCGTTAAAATACTTAAATGTTGAGAGAAACGTCATGTTGCTTATTAAGTTAGGGATATTTTTGGTTCTCCACTTATATGGAGTTTAAGTTAACCGATACGGAGTCGTTATTTATTGCCTCTGATGCTGGCTTTAAGTTTATTGTTATGATTCAAGTCCCTTCCTATATCCATAAGAATATGCCCAAATGCGATTCTTTGTTGTTTTAAGAATTAATTTGCATTGTTGTTCACTGCTTTATTCAACGAGTTTATTTTATTACCTTTAGGAATTTGGTTGGTATTGTCAATATCAATTATTATTAGTTCTGTTATTCGGAGCGAGCTCTTTAGCAACAAGAATTCTTTAAAAAAAGCTACGTCTTGAAAATATCTCTCTCAGTCATCGGTTTTACAAAAATACGCATATAAAAAATATGTACCGGAAAGCTCAAGGTGAAAATATAATCCACGCATGCCATCAATCTCCGCGACACAAGAAATTGTCATTTTCTATTTTCAAGGTCTATCTTCCTGGGTATGAAACATTAAAATAAATATTTTAAAAGAATTTGCTGCTTGCACACATATATTTGCGGATGTGATACCATCAATATAACCAAGAAAAACTATTACGAATTCCTACCTCTGTAGGTACTAAGTAAATCTACTGTGCCTGTCCGCGGTTTTTTGGCGTACATCTTTACCATATTCCTTAAAACATTTTATCCAAAAATGTTCGCAGTTCACCCAATTATTGATCTGTACATTTACCTCTTAGCCCAATTGTGAGCACATGGAGTACACATGCCCGTGACGTCACAGACAGTTGGACTGCCGCCAAGCTGTTCTGTAATGATTACTGCACGATGGAAATCATCACAATAATGTTTAGTTAGATTTGCTTGTAGAACACTCACGAAAGTAGGTACCTTCTCTAGCTTTTGAAGATGGTGTAGCTGTTGTAGGTACATTGCAATATTGCTTCGTGCAGAGCAGGCATGCAAATAATTATATGCAAAATATATTTAGGTAGGAAATTAGTTTAGAACAAGTTCAAACATTTTGGATAGGAATTGTCGACTGCCAAACGTGTGCTGTTGTTTAACTCTTGTTAAATACCTACCACTTCATCTCAAATTGGATCGTAGAGCGAAGGAAATGCCTACCTCTTATATTAGACTCTTCTTAGGATTATTTAGCCAGTCTGCAGCTGGGTCACTGTTCAAAATTGTCAGTATTAAAATATGTCATTAGAGTAATGAGTAGGTTAAAATGAATGGATATTTTTGAGTTTGCAGTACGTTTAGCTTCACTGTGACTCACCACACTACAGTAGGTGTAGTACCTAGGTACGTGCAGTGACGTCAACACATTTCAAAACAATAATACTAGTAGTGCAAAAAAATCTGATTGAATACCTAGGTACTTACTGATTCACTTTTCAAATAGGAATTTTGTTTTGGACAATGAATTCTTAAATAATTTAATTTACCTATGGGTAAACAACGTTTTGGGAATCAAGTTGGTATGTCTAATTGTCTACTAAGCAAGCGAGTTGTAAAAAAGCCACAAGAGTAAAAACATATTAATTAATATTTAAATTATTTTACTTGGAATACGTAAAATAATTATAAATTAGGAGTAAAGTGGGAGATGTACTTAGTGCCAGTAAGTGCTTAATTAAGAGTTATTACATATCTACAGAGATTATGATTGCCAAGCAATCGAGTACCTAATACCTACCTACCACATAATGACTTCCTACATAGCACTAAATCATTATATATTTATAGGCACGACGCATCTGCACAGCCTTATATGGGGAAAGATGATCATTATTTGACACAATAGTACGTTTTCTGTTTTTCTATTATAATAAAACATGATAAGACTCGTATATAAAATACAAATATTTACAAAACCAACTCTGAAGAGATAAGTTCGTATGATTTGATAAAATATTTCCGTTGAGGCACATTTTTGTAAGAAAAATTTCTATAGATAGATACATTTCAAGACGACCGATAAACTATTTGACCTGCAAAATGCATAGTTTGAAAAATGACATTGAGAAAATTGCGTTAGTAATGGGACACACACAGTTGTCATCACCTCATTTTTCGGTGGAAATTTTACCTTCGTTGTGGTCTGTCTATAGTCATATAGTCAGTAGGTACATGATTAAGCTCTGTATTACTATGAAATTCTGTATTTTATAAATTACCTAGGAAAGTAGCTAGCTTATCTTTTTATTCTATGTTAATCTATGATCACGATTATAATTGCTACTATCATGATTGGATAATATCCAAATTCATTACTGATACCGGTTTGTTTTCAATCAACGTCCAAGTGAAACAAACATTTTTCATTACAGAAAGTAACCGTATTTAGATAGGTACCGAGAATTAATTTAATAAACAAAAGCGTATTTCTGCATTTAAAAACACTACTTATATATTAGTGAGCGAGATAAGCCGACTGTGAACTTTGTCACCTTTATTTGGGGATCCAGTTTTTGTCAGTTTGTTTCTTTTATGGCTTCTTTATATAGCTCAATCTGTTTTCCCTGAAGCGTACGTCGGGGTAACCATATCCAGTGTTGCGAAATGGGACGGCTCGGCCGCGAGCCATGCGCGGGGTATTTTGAGCAGTGAGCTCGGGTTTCAGCTTTCTGTGCTTTCGATGCATTTGTTCAACCACGCACGATAGGTACCTACCTATGCGAGGAGTGACACGAGTGTTTAGGTGCATCTGTTTAACAGAGCACTAAGCAATTCCAGGGGTTACGAGTGCTAGAATGAGTGCCGATCTCATTTGGTGATGAAGCCAGGAAGATGAATGAGTGCATGTGAGCTATTGACCAATCTAGGAGAGTTTGAGGACTCTGGAAGCCTCCGTGAACTTTGGGCGAAAAGTAGAGGCTTGTAGAGTTCGCACTCTGAAAGTTTTCTAAGCCTTCTCTATATACTTTCTAGTTAGATACCTACGAACAGAAATGAAAGAGTTTTTGAATATACTATTCTATTTATAGTATGTATTTCTAGCTTCTTCGTACTTCGTGGGTCTTTGTCGTGTAGTTTAGCAAGTGAATCGCTATTGAAACATGTACCTAGGTACACGGTAATTAAGCACAGATTACATTGTTTGCAAGAAAGTATAAATATTATAAGTGTGTAAACAAATACTTTCAAGGACTTAGCTTACGTGGGTGACTTCCGGAATTGATGATTTCTCAACGATTTTCACCTTCAAACTTTAAATTCTTGATTACTTACATCTGGTAGGTACCAAGATTTATACTTTTTTTGACACCATCTGAAAACGAAAGATCAGGAACTTCTTCAGGCTGATGATGGTGATCATCGCCACCATCATCAGCCATTAATATTTTCAACCCCATTTCCAGATAGAACGGTTTTGAACCTTTTCCATCCACCGTTTTCTCTCGAGGGGGGTACTTACCTATATTTCTACCAATAAACGGTTTAATTTCTCAGAAACAAAACCAAGAACTATGCAAACAAGATACCTAGCTCTACAGTAGGTAGGTAGGTACGTGTATTAATTAGTCCAGTCAATTGATTAACGAGCAATCAATTTTTTTTAGTTTATGCCACGTCTGCGGGAATGTCTTGTCGGTTGTTTGTTCATACTTCATCTGGTAGGTAGACAATGTACCTCGGTACAATCAGATTGCACGCATTCGGCGCGCACTGACGCATCGTAAACAAACTATGATTTACGAGCATTGTGCGAGTTCGTTTACCTGCACTAACATTTTGATTCAAAAATGCTGTTACAATTTATCAATGTTATTACTCAGAGGTTCAGATAGTCTATAGTTGATAATTTTAGCATCGATTCACACAACGCGACTTCAAATAAAATGGATGAGTGCGAACGAACTCGCGCCCCGAGGGTCTCGTACCTACTTCCGAATGATTTCCAAATCTTCAGAGTCCTCTACTTGTGTCACAAGGCTCCTAACCCTACACAGTACTGTAGTCAGAACCAGCTCACACTCACTAGGTACAACATAAGCCTGTAGCATTGCTTGTTGAGAGCTGATGATGTGTATGTAACACCTTGTCTGTTGTTTCAGAAGTGATGCGGCGTGCCATGTGCGGCGACGTATGCCCCGCCCCCCCGCCGCCCGCGCCACGCACCCTCACCTCCACCAGGTATGTCCATCCAATAAGTTTCATATACCGAACCTAAACCAAAGTAACCCACTTCTGATATTTAGTTGGACCATGTCCTCTTGTCCCCATCTATCTAGGTCAAAAGCCCAGCTGTAAGTAAACGCAGTTAATCGACAACGTCTTCGTTCCAGGTCAGAAAACAAGGAACTACTACGTCAGCAGCTGCTGTCGACCAGCAAGGAGCGGCTGGAGAAGGCGGAGCCACCGAAGCAGAAGCACTGCCGCAACCGGCAGAAAAACCGATGGAAACTCAAGTTCCATCATCAAGCCCTGCCGCAGGAGTACCTCGACCACTACGAGCAAAGCCTCCAGAAAGCCAACGCGAAAGTCCCGCAAAAAACCAAAACGGAAAAACCAAACGAGCCCAATTTTGACCTCAACAATATCACCAACGAGACCTTTAAAATGTGGGCGCAAAGACTAGCGGGCATCCAGAATGAAACGGGTACTTTGACGGTTCCCAACATGGCAGCGAAGCCCCCTACTAAACCAGAAGATAAGAAGAAGAAGCACCCAGCCATAGCCCCCAGCAAGATCGTTACTTACGATGATCTGCCGTACATGGGCGAAATGACGCTCAACAACTCTAAGCCCAGACGAGGTCGCAAGCCGAAGAAGGCCGACATCTGTCACCTCATCTATGAGAACTATGGAACGGTGGTGCCGGGTCAACCGCCACCTCAGGATAGACTCAACCCGCTGACCATGTGTCCGCCCTTCAGGGGCGAAAACCAACCGCTGTCCAGCCCCAAGACTGACCTACAGAATAAGATAATTTCGAGCTTGTTGGAGAGAAAGCTGTCGCAAGAGAATAAACGAAGACTGGAGAATCTGTCTCCTCCGAGATTAAACAGCCCGGACGCTCCGATGCCGGAAGCTCCTCCTACCATTGCCGGGCCCCTGCATAGCGACGACGAACCGTTGAACCTGTGCATTAGGGACCTGCACGACCTCAAGATTCAAATCCAGAAGAAGTTCGGCAACATTTACACCTCTCTACCGGACGTCAAGAACGAGGACACCGAGCTGGATAGCCTGAAGTCCGAGCAGCCTAACGCGATATCCGTTATCCAGAGGAATACGAATCTCTTACCGGCTACCGCTAGCAGCTCGCCAGATCTATCCAGACAGCAGAGGAACATATCTCCGACGCTATCAGAACCGGCGCAATCTACCACGAGTCCTGATGGCGAAGGGAAGTTCCCCGGCTACGTGTACTGGCCCAATGCCGGCGTGTACATGCATCCTCTCGCGCTGCAGACCCAGCTGTTGTACTACCAAAGGTTAGCGGCCGCCGGCCAGCTGCCCGGGATGGGCGACGATAAGGGACCCTCGACCCCGAACAGTGTTACCGAAAGCGTGTCCACGGATAACTCGCTAGAGGACAGCAAAAGCAAGCTAGTCCTAAAACAGATCTCCGAGCTCCTAGACCCTAAGGTCATAAAGCAGGTGGAGGAAGCAAAGAAGGTTCCGGAACAGAAGATGAAGCGAGCATCCCCCAACCCCGCTCAAGGCCCCGTCAAACGAAAGCGCTCTGCGATTTTCATCCCTCCCATCCCGACCAAAACTAACTCAACAACCCCCACAACTGAAGTCAGTATTTGCAAGTTTAAATTCACCGGCGGATCCAAGCCCTCCTTACAGGAGAAGAAGATGTTGTCGGTTGATTCGGGAGGCAACTTCAGGTACTACAGCGGGACGGGTAATAAAGGGAACAAGAGCTACGACTTCTTGCACAAGGACGCCAGTTCAGCGCCGCCGGAAACCGGAGAGTCGTCCCTCGCACACGCGAAGGAAAGCCAAATCGCGATCAAAGAAGACTTGACCAAGAAAAAAAGAAAGTCCAAAAAAAGCCTGCAGAGGGAGAAGCTAGAACAGACGTTCAAGGAGAAAGGATTCCTGATACAAACGCAGCAACTCCAGTCGGCAGAGGGAGCCACTTACTGCAAGTTCAGGCAGCTCAGGAAGTTCACTAGGTATCTGTTTAGGAGTTGGAAGGATTACCTTCCTGGAGAGTTGGAAGCCCCGGCGGTGGCGGTTGAGGATGCGCCGCCTTCCCAACCGCCCCCTAACGAAGGGACGACCGCGGGCGAATGGGGATGAAATACACCAAAGATATCTTCTCTAAATGCCCTCAAGTATTAATTCGGTGCTCAGAAATTGTACATTATTTTCGTTAGATTTATTATTGCCTTATTCAAGCTTTACCTTGCTAATTGTGGTTGAATCTAAGTACTAAGTTGGGATGCGAATGGTCCGATATGAATTCATATAAAAACTTGTGCATTCTATGCAATATGCATGAAACTGTCATAATGGATAATACATATGAAAATGTGAGAAAAATAGATTGGCAGCAACATTACCTACCTAAGTTTTTTGAATAAGTGAGTAAATTATTTGTTAGTGTAAAAATTGCGAAATTAATATTAGGCTGCTAAATGAACACGTGACTATGAATTCGCAAGCTAGTGCCCAAATAATGCATTTAAGTTGTGTAAGTGAGATTAACAGGTTTGTGTGTTCGCCACTCCGTCCGATTATATTTTTACTAGTACAATTATCAGGAAGTCCTTTTGACTATGTTTGTGGTTGTGCACACATATGCATTGTACGCTCGCCTCGATACGTCAGAGTGACCCAGTACTTACGCACACAAACATAGCAAAACGGTCTTCGTGAAATGTAAATTGTCTGCTTTGTTGTACATAATGTGTTGTGTATTATATTACAATGTTAGGTACACCATTTTATACTTGCGTTTAAGAGCTTAGCAAAACAGTGCAAGTGTGAAACGGGCTTAGTACAGTGTTACTAACAAAACTAGTCAGTTAACCTCTTAATATAGAAAGTAAATCGGAAACTGTACGTACATCCAAGAAAACGAGTTACTCTAGTCATTTAATATAAGTTTTATACTTTGTTATAATGTTAATACGATTAATGTTTTGTAATATTATTGAAAGATTTTTTTTACTCAAAACTTTTATTACACAAAAAACATATTCCGTGAAATGCAACGGGAATGTAAGTACCAATAAAACATTTAACCAAATCCTATTTAGTATTATTTAACAGGAAGCGCACACTATACTTCGAGCGTAGTACTATAGTTATAGTCTACTTGACCATTGCTTCCTTCTATTCGATAGAATATAAACATATATAGGTGTTACATAATGTCCCATAAGCACCAAAGGGGGGGTATTCTACACGCCATGTCGAACAACGTTTGTTCTACGACCAAGATTTTCATTCATCAATATGCACACACGTTAAAGCGTCTATGTGTGGGTGCGTGTGTACAGGCTGGATACTTATGCAAAGTAAACAAACACTTAGGGTTGTCGCAAATTTCTAAGATAAAAAGAAGAATCGAAATTTCAAAAATGTTGTATTCAACTTTTGCATATGACAATTTGTTCTCGTGTTTGGTTTGAATAAGCCCCTTTTCGGCTTATAGTGTCAATAATAATATGTAACACGTTATATAGCTATCGCAAAATAAACTTATTAACTAACCTTTTTAAATCCATCCAAAAGCAGCCTCGCAGCCTCGCAGCGGCGCGCGTAAAGGCACTCGATCACAACACTTCATATAATATAGTAATGTATAAAAGATAGAAAAACAGTTTAGATTGTATAACAAACCACTAGGAAACTATAATCTTATAACGACTTTTTTTAGGAACTAGGAAGTAGTGGTGATTGTCCAATAGGAATGTTCTGCTAGGAATGATTGGGGGGATTCTAATTCCGATACATTTTTGTGAGATTTCAGCCCCATTGCTGTCCTGTAGGCATTGCTGTTCTGTAGGCATTGCTGTCCTGTAGGCATTACTGTCCTGTAGGCATTGCTGTCCTGTAGGCATTCCCATGGGTGATTTGCCTTACAAGGGTAACATTTATGATTGAAGACAATTCGCAAGTCTGTGTTGCGACATGGAGTGTAATTGATTGACACTCCTACAGGTTCATATTAAATGCTAACATGGATGTTATTGCAAAACTGACTCCGGACATAGTCTTGCTAGTTAGCTAACTTTTTTTAGCTTTAATTAATTTTATGTTGAAATGGCTCAAATGATGTCTAGGCCATAACGTGTTATTGTAACGTGTTTATGCGTTGAGTAGTAGTTTGGCGGCGGTGACGATGTGCGGCGCGGAGATGGCGTAGTGGTCGAGCAGCGCGGCGGGCGCGCCGGAGCGCGGCACGGCGCGCACGCACACGTGCCGCACCACCACGTCGCGCTGCAGCGCCAGCGCAGACAGCACGGCCTCGCCCACCCCGCCTGCAACCAACATACTATTCTTATAAATATCCTACTAATATTATAAATGCGAAAGTTTAGATGTTTGTGTTTCAATCACGTCAAAACTACTTGAACCAACTTGGACGAAACTTGGCATATATATAGTTCGTAACCTGGATTGACACATAGGCTACTTTTTATCCCGAATAATTAACAGGATCTACAAGATAAAATGAACGAAAAGGATTAGCAGCGCCAATTGGCAAGAGGATTTCATTGTCATGTCATGTCACGTCAGTTTGACAGGGCGTAGTACTACCTCTTTGGTCTAACAACTAGCGTTTGACATTCCAGTAGGTACGAGTTCGGTGTAATGTCAAGTTTCTCAAAGAAGTATCCGCTCGGTACACGCACAGATAATATAATGTACACGGAAACTGTAGACGCGTACGAAGTCGCGGGTAACTGCTAGTATTATAAATGCGAAAGTTTAGATGTTTGGATGTTTGTGTTTCAATCACGCCAAAACCACTGAACCAACTTGGACGAAACTTGGCATATATATAGTTCGTAACCTGGATTAACACATAGGCTACTTTTTATCCCGAATAATTAACAGGATCTACAGGATAAAATGAAAGAACGGGATTAGCATCGCCAATTATTGGCAAGAAGATGATGCCATGTCATGTCACGTCAGTTTGACAGGGCGTAGTACTACTTACCTCTTTGGTCTAACGGCTAACGTTTGACATTCGAGTACGGGTTCGGTGTAATGTCAAGTTTCTCAAAGAAGTATCCGCTCGGTACACGCACAGATAATATAATGTACACGGAAACGGTACTCGCGTACGAAGTCGCGGGCAACTGCTAGTTACAAATAGGGACGTGTTCCGACCACGTCTTTGTATAAACTCCAAACTTCAAAAACGTATATAAATCCTTTTCATCATTGATAGTTTTTTTTAATGAAACAAGCCGACGGCCTATTTGATTTTAAGCGGTTACCACTGCTTATAATGATGCATTGCCTCACTGAGCACGTCCACTGAAGACGTGCCCTGTGATGCACTGCGCCCATCACTCTGACACATGAAGATGTTAAGTCTCGTGTGCCTGTAACAGCACCGGCCCTCACACCCTTCAATCCTGACAGTTTTGGGGAATCTCAGACATAATTGCAGTTTGAAACATTTAGCTCTTCATCATGTCTGATGATGACCAGCTATGATGAAGAGGATCTAAGGAGATTTTGATCAGTGGTTATTAAATTGTAAAATGAATGTACATACCAGCTTGATAATGATCCTCCACCACGACCACCCTGCCTCGCGAGGCGAGCGCGGCGGCCAGCACGCCCGCCTCGTCCAGCGGCTTTATGGTGAAGGGGTCCAGCACGCGGGCATCCACGCCTGCACACATATATCAAGTTAAGCGACGTTCTGCATGGTTATTTGGATGGGTGACCGCTACTGGCATTTACACCTGAGCGCTTCCATGGTTCGCAGGGCACGTTACACGTCCGTCCCGGCGCCAGCAGTCGATAAGCCACGACGTGGGGTTTAAGGTGGCCTACATACTCCGTGGCTAGAGTAAGCCACTGACTCATCGAGACGGACTATAGTTTTATTGATATTATTGACAGGCGTCACAGCTCAGCCGGTAATAACCCTGCCTTCCGTGCTGTGGCTCGTGGGTTCGATCCCCACTGAGAACAAACATTTGTGTGTGCCAAACATAGATGTTTGTTCTATGTCTGGGTATTACTATGTGTTATAAGTATGTATTTACAAAAAAATATATTTAAGTATTGTATCAGCATCTAGTTCCCATATCACAAGCTTTGCTTAGTTTGGGACTAGAGGGCGCTGTGTGCGATGTCCATGAATTGATTGATTGATATTGGTGAAGTGAACAGTAAGATGTTGGTTCGCTTCGCTCGCTCGCCGAGTTACAAACCTTCCTCCTTGAGCGTGTCTGCGGCGGCGAGCGCCTCGTGCAGCGTGACGCCGGCGCCGATCAGCAGCACCTGGTCCTGCGCCGACTGACGGACTATCTTGGCCTGTCCCACCTGAACAACCAACACATCTTTCAACCTCACTCCACATTTAAATACTTTCTGACACGGACTGAAAACCATACATTTTATTTTTTAAAAAACTGAATGATTGACAGGCGTCACAGCTCAGTCGGTATAGCTCTGCCTTCCGTGCTGTGGGTCGTGGGTTCGATCCCCACCAACAACAAACATTTGTGTGTCCAAACATAGATGTTTGTTCTATGTCTGGGTGTTACTATGTATTTACAAAAAAAAGTATATAAGTATTATATAAGCCATCTAGTTCCCATATTACAAGCATTGCTTAGTTTGGGACTAGAGGGCGTTGTGTGAAATGTCCCTGAATATTTATTTATTTATTTTATGGAATATGTCCACCTGACGGTAAGTGGTAACCGCTGCCTATAACGACGCGTTGGCTCAATGAGCGCCTGAAGAGCACTGAAGACGTGCTCAGTGATGCATTGCAGTGTGTCCATCACTCTGTGACATAAATGAGTCCCATGTGCGGGTAACAGCACCGGCACCCATACCTTTCAAACCGGAACACAGTGATGCATCACTACACAGCACAACATACGTACCGTGCTTCGCTTTCTACTAGGTACTACTTCTAAGTAGTAGGTACTACTTCTAAGTAGTAGCTACTACTAGTGTTGTAGACTCTGGCCTACAACATGTTTATTAATAATCGTTACCTTGAATGGCTCGTCACTCGGGTAGAGAATGGGCGTGTTGGGTCTGGAAGTGCGGATGTAGCAGATTCCCTTGGTGTTGGCCGCCAGCTCCACCGCGCGCTCCGTCGACACGGCGTCCCTGTACATTTACACTGCACTTAGTACTGCCTTCCACAGCCAACACAACCGGGGCTTATTACCAGAGGTCCATGATTATAAATATTTTTCATGGACCTCCTGGGAAATAGAGAACAATAGAATCATGGACTTCTGGGAATAAGCCAAAACCGGGTGCAGGTAACCTACGTGTTACACTGCGCGGTGACCACGCCTCCACTGCAGAACCTTGCCGCATTGCCACGTAGTGTAACTTAAATCCCACTAGTATTATGAATGTGAAGTTTAGTACTCCGGTAGATATTGGGGTATTTTGTGCTTCCTACAAGCCAGTGTGCATGAGAAAGTTGAATAAAATGTAGTGTTGCAGTTCAAACAAGCAAGGTATGGAGTACCGTTGCCGAATGGTAATGCCACAATCATCTGCCTTCCGACGTGCCTGCCTCGCGCGAGGCGAGACGGCTGTGGAGGGAAGGGGGGGTACAGAAGTGATGCAACAAGCAGATGGCCCACCTGATGTTTAATCGTTACCTCATTGTCTGTACAAATGTAATACCAAGATCACATTTAATTTGAGCATATTTGTACAATTGCGATGTTATTTAGATTTGAATAGCACTTTTGTAAATGTGCGCTTGCACTAGTACTGGTAGCGACGCGCCGGATAGGTTCCGTGCTCGTACTTCCTCGGAGGAAGTCCTGCAGAGTGAGTGGAAGAGGCGCGTGCTGGTGCGGGACTCACGATGGATAGAAGACGGTGGCGGTGGGCACGGCCCTGAACAGGGCGATGTCTTCGAGCCCCATCTGCGAGGGGCCATCCTCGCCGATGCTGACCCCGCAGTGCGACCCCACCAGGTTGATGTTGGACTGGCTGATGGCGCCCATGCGGATCTATGCACCAACACCAACATCATTCACACAACACATATTACATTCTAAACTAAACCAATCTACCAACATCGCAGGTTACAATCTAGGCTTGAACAAGGGCTCTGTCGTGCATTCACCTACATCTGTGCAAGGAAATCCTACCAATAATATAAACTAGTAGTTACCCGCGACTTCGTACGCGTCTACAGTTTCCGTGTACATTATATTATCTGTGCGTATACCGAGCGGATACTTCTTTGAGAAACTTGAAATTACACCGAACTCGTACCTACTGGAATGTCAAACGCTAGTTGTTAGACCAAAGAGGTAGTACTACGCCCTGTCAAACTGACGTGACATGACATGACAATGAAATCCTCTTGCCAATTGGCGCTGCTAATCCTTTTCGTTCATTTTATCCTGTAGATCCTGTTAATTATTCGGGATAAAAAGTAGCCTATATGTCAATCCAGGGGGGTGATTCTAGACCGATAGATATTGGTGATAGATATAGAGATTTTATATCTATAGGCGATTATATCATATCACTTGAAATCTCTACAAATATCTCTACTCCACGCTAAAATACGTATTCTAGCCGGCAATAGACTTTTGCTTTAGTAGATATATCACAAAGGAGGTTTATTCAAATAGTTCATTTACACTTACACCGGTTTCCACAGACTATCTAGATTTTGTTTCCACCGAAATGCGTTCAGTTATTATATACATTTAGTATTTAACCGAATAACATTGTTTGGTCGTAATAAAAGTTATATTTTCTAGTAAATGTTTTAATAGTAAAACTCATTGTTGTTTTAAATAGGTATTTTTGTACAAATACTCATTTAATAGTAATTTCGTCTCACATTTTTCACAAGAAATGGAATGTTATCTTGACCTTCTGCCTGCACAAGGGGGGCAAAAAAAAAAGAAGAAGCGGCAATCAGAGAAACTTTTCCAAACAAAACAAACATTTTCATTTCAATTTTCTTTTGATTTTTATTGTTTACTATTAAAATCCTACTAATATTATAAATGCGAAAGTTTAGATGTTTGGATGTTTAGATGTTTGGATGTTTGGATGTTTGTGTTTCAATCACGTCAAAACCACTGAACCAACTTGGATGAAACTTGGCATATATATAGTCCGTAACCTGGATTAACATATAGGCTACTTTTTATCCCGAATAATTAACAGGATCTACAGGATAAAATGAACGAAAAGGATTAGCAGCGCCAATTGGCAAGAGGATTTCATTGTCATGTCATGTCACGTCAGTTTGACAGGACGTAGTACTACCTCTTTGGTCTAACAACTAGCGTTTGACATTCCAGTAGGTACGAGTTCGGTGTAATGAGGTGTAATGTCAAGTTTCTCAAAGAAGTATCCGCTCGGTACACGCACAGATAATATAATGTACACGGAAACTATAGACGCGTACGAAGTCGCGGGTAACTGCTAGTACTTAGATAATTACCAAAAAATCGTTGCAGCTCGAAAAACTCCGTTCATATAAACTATTTGAAGGCACATTACGAGAGAAAAAAGTTTAGTGCAAATGTGATTTTCGTGCATTGTTGGATGAGTCCTCCTGTGGATGCATCACATAGGGGAAAATTCCCCATGCTTGGTATTAGAAAGCGTGCCAAGAATCATCCATGAAGAGCAATACATAAGAAACAACGGTTTTGGAGACAGTGATTTGATAGTGTTTGATAAACATACCTACTTACATTTTGGACTATATGAAAATAAAGAAATATTATGTCTACTTATGTCGTTTTAATTAATTTAAAAGTGAGTAGGTAGGCTACCTAGCTTGTAGTTTTTCTCCCGCATCCACTGATCATTTAGGCAGGCTTAGATTTGTAGCAAAGGTAGGTAGTCAGAGTAACATTGAAGTACAGACAAGTTTTCTAGGGGCTGCGCAGGCTTGCGGGGATGACTTAGGTAGTAAAATTGCAGCGGGCGCATTGCCTAGGCTCTAGGATACAAACAAGAGTCAATTTCAGCCTCCACAAGTTGATTTCGCCACATATTCTATGATAAGTTCGTCCGTTTGGATATTTACCGAAAGTAGATTTCTATTTGACACTAGGTAGATAGGTACTGAAATGTCTAGTAGAGATCTCAATATCTACTAATCTCAATATCTATAAAATATCTATCGGTCTAGAATCACCCCCCTGGGGGGTGATTCTAGACCGATAGATATTTTATCACGATAGATAAATATCCCTCAAACTGTCAAATTTCAATAGATATAAAAATTTGCAATAGATATCGTATTCTGGACATATCACTGTAGATATATATCGACCGTTAACCGATAGACATGTATCGACTGGTCGGCAGCAGTAGATATTGAGATCTCTACTAGACATTTCAGTATCTACCTAGTGTCAAATAGAAATCTACTTTCGGTAAAAATCCAAACGGACGAACTTATCATAGAATATGTGGCGAAATCAACTTGTGGAGGCTGAAATTGACTCTTGTTTGTATCCTAGAGCCTAGGCGATGCGCCCGCTGAAATTTTACCTACTACCTACCTAGGTCACCCCCACAAGCCTGCGCAGGCCCTAGAAAACTTGTGTTCTTCAATGTTACTCTGACTACCTACCTTTGCTACAAATCTAAGCCTGCCTAAATGATCAGTGGATGCGGGAATAAAACTACAAGCTAGGTAGCCTACCTACTCACTTTTAAATTAATTAAAACGACATATGTATACATAATATTTCTTTATTTCCATATAGTCCAAAATGTAAGTAGGTATGTTTATCAAACACTATCAAATCACTGTCTCCAAAACCGTTGTTTCTTATGTATTGCTCTTCATGGATGATTCTTGCCACGTTTTCTAATACCAAGCATGGGGAATTTTCCCCTATGTGATGCATCCACAGGAGGACTCATCCAACAATGCACGAAATTCACGAAAATCACATTTGCACTAAACTTTTTTCTCTCGTGATGTGCCTTCAAATAGTTTATATGAGCGGAGTTTTTCGAGCTGCAACGATTTTTTGGTAATTATCTAAGTATTTTAATAGTAAACAATAAAAATCAAAAGGAAATTGAAATGAAAATTTTTGTTTTGTTTGGAAAAATTTCTCTGATTGCCGCTTCTTCTTTTTTTTTTTTGCCCCCCTTGTGCAGGCAGAAGGTCAAGATAACATTCCATTTCTTGTGAAAAATGTGAGACGAAATTACTATTAAATGAGTATTTGTACAAAAATACCTATTTTAAAACAACAATGAGATTTACTATTAAAACAATTACTAGAAAATATAACTTTTATTACGACCAAACAAAGTTATTCGGTTAAATACTAAATGTATATAATAACTGAACGCATTTCGGTGGAAACAAAATCTAGATAGTCTGTGGAAACCGGTGTAAGTGTAAATGAACTATTTGAATAAACCTCCTTTGTGATATATCTACTAAAGCAAAAGTCTATTGCCGGCTAGAATACGTATTTTAGCGTGGAGTAGAGATATTTGTAGAGATTTCAAGTGATATGATATAATTGCCTATAGATATAAAATCTCTATATCTATCACCAATATCTATCGGTCTAGAATCACCCCCCAGGGGGGTGATTCTAGACCGATAGATATTTTATCACGATAGATAAATATCCCTCAAACTGTCAAATTTCGATAGATATAAAAATTGGCAATAGATATCGTATTCTGGACATATCACTGTAGATATATATCGACCGTTAACCGATAGACATGTATCGACTGGTCGGCAGCAGTAGATATTGAGATCTCTACTAGACATTTCAGTATCTACCTAGTGTCAAATAGAAATCTACTTTCGGTAAAAATCCAAACGGACGAACTTATCATAGAATATGTGGCGAAATCAACTTGTGGAGGCTGAAATTGACTCTTGTTTGTATCCTAGAGCCTAGGCGATGCGCCCGCTGCAATTTTACCTACTACCTAGGTCACCCCCACAGGCCTGCGCAGCCCCTAGAAAACTTGTGTGCTTCAATGTTACTCTGACTACCTACCTTTGCTACAAATCTAAGCCTGCCTAAATGATCAGTGGATGCGGGAATAAAACTACAAGCTAGGTAGCCTACCTACTCACTTTTAAATTAATTAAAACGACATAATAAGTAGACATAATATTTCTTTATTTTCATATACCTAGTCCAAAATGTAAGTATGTTTATCAAACACTATCAAATCACTGTCTCCAAAACCATTGTTTCTTATGTATTGCTCTTCATGGATGATTCTTGGCACGCTTTCTAATACCAAGCATGGGGAATTTTCCCCTATGTGATGCATCCACAGGAGGACTCATCCAACAACGCACAAAAATCACATTTGCACTAAACTTTTTTCTCTCGTAATGTGCCTTCAAATAGTTTATATGAACGGAGTTTTTCGAGCTGCAACGATTTTTTGGTAATTATCTAAGTATTTTAATAGTAAACAATAAAAGTCAAAAGGAAATTGAAATGAAAATGTTTGTTTTGTTTGGAAAAATTTCTTTGATTGCCGCTTCTTCTTTTTTTTTTTTTGCCCCCCTTGTGCAGGCTGGCAGAAGGTCAAGATAACATTCCATTTCTTGTGAAAAATGTGAGACGAAATTATTATTAAATGAGTATTTGTACAAAAATACCTATTTTAAAACAACAATGAGATTTACTATTAAAACATTTACTAGAAAATATAACTTTTATTGCGACCAAACAAAGTTATTCGGTTAAATACTAAATGTATATTATAATAACTGAACGCATTTCGGTGGAAACAAAATCTAGATAGTCTGTGGAAACCGGTGTAAGTGTAAATGAACTATTTGAATAAACCTCCTTTGTGATATATCTACTAAAGCAAAAGTCTATTGCCGGCTAGAATACGTATTTTAGCGTGGAGTAGAGATATTTGTAGAGATTTCAAGTGATATGATATAATTGCCTATAGATATAAAATCTCTATATCTATCACCAATATCTATCGGTCTAGAATCACCCCCCAGGTTACAAACTATACAGCGTGTTACCAGACCACTTCCGAAAACGAAAGAGGGGGGTACAGAACACCAAAACCCAACCAAAAAAAAATCAGTTATCCTGAATAATAATTATAGCCGGAGAAAACAATGTTTAAAGATTTGTATTTATTCCGCCAGTCCGCAATGTAATGTAAATTCGCGTAGGTAAGGTCGAGGCGTAGTACTATTATTTATTCTGTGTCGTAAGTGCCTACTAACGTAGGTAGGTACCTACTATGTTTATTTATACCTAATTGGTATAATGACCGCGTGACCGCGCGATAAAGACGGGCGTCTCTTGTCTCGCTCGCACGTCGCGTACTCGAATGACCCGCGATGAACTCTCAGCTGTTCTGTACACTGTACATTGCTGCTTTATTTATTTTATTTGTTTTTTTGCTTTTTTAAATGAGATAATTAGATAGATATGTCTTATTATGTTGTACTGTGTGTATGTAACTAGAAAAAAAATGAAAAGGAGATAGTCAAGGCAATTTTTTTTTTTGCGATTTTTTTCGCTAAATGTTTTCAGTATCATGGTCTGATTGGAACCTCCAAGTTTTCGGAAGTGGTCTGGTAACACCCTGTATATATGCCAAGTTTCATCCAAGTTGGTTCAGTGGTTTTGACGTGATTGAAACACAAACATCCAAACATCTAAACTTTCGCATTTATAATATTAGTAGGATGAGCATTGCACAAGATAAGTAATTGATTGAGTGAATAGATTGAATACCAGTTGTTAGGGAGTGTTGTACCTGGTCGAATGTCCTCGTGAAGAATGCCGCGAAGGTGGATGCGAACACGATGGTGCGGTCGCGGCACGCGGCGCCAGTCGCCACGCCCACTAGGTTCTGCTCCGCTATGAAGCACTCGATGTATCTGCAACAACATTATATCCTTACAGCCCTCTCGCTCGCACATCCAACATTTGTCAACATATAAACTCACTGAATGTATGCAAACTCGCAAAGCTTCACGCAATAGAGACTAACAATGCAAAGGTTCAGCGAAAAATATCATATTCATCCAAAAAACAGTTTTCTGACCAAAACATTTGGTCCAGTGTGACCCATTTTGGTGCACATTCTTTGGTTGAAAAACTGATTAGATAGTTCATGTTACCTTGACACGAATTGTACAAGTTTTGTAAGTCCGTAGATGAAAAAGTTCAAAGTAAACTTATTCTAAAAATGTAGAGGTTCCCTGATTATCGGTTGATTCAGTGACCTACAGATAACAAGTAACAGTAGGTACCTGTCCGGGTATGCGTTGCGCAGTTTGTCACTGAACGTGGAGTTCTTGGTGTCTCCGTCCAACGCGATCACACTGACAACAAAACCACACATTACATATACATTCAACAGAACTATAGCCAGAGACAAGATCGTAATACATAGTAATGATGCATTGCTTCACTGAGCACGTCCATTGATAACGTGCCTTATAATCTATAATGTACTGTGCTTATAACTCAGAGACATAAAGGTGTTAAATTTCATGTGCCTGTAATAGCACCGGCACCCATACCCTTTAAACTGGAACACAACAATGCGAGCATCACTGTGCACTGCATCAAATAGATAATATGATGGTAGTACTGAACCTGGACGAGCACCTTCACAAGAAGCTCTACTACTATTGTTCGTTTGGATGAGTTTGTAGACCGCCTGAAGGCTTAACGACTGCTAGAGCCGCGACCGACAGTTTAACGTGCACTCCGAAGCACGGAAGCGCTCATATGTAAATGCCACTAGCGGTCACCCATCCAAACAGTGAACGTCGATTAACTTAGCGGTGAAGATTGAGTGAGCAAGCCTCGCCGCGAGCGCGTCTACTGATGAAGTGTGCTGCATGCAGCATCTAATGCAAGCACAGTAGTAGATGGTAGATGAGGCATACCGCATGTTGGTATCTGCGATCTTCTTCAAGGCGAGTCCGTAGGCGAGCCTGGTGGCGACCAGCTCGCCCGGCTTGTACTGCGGCGGCGCCGACAGCGTCACATCGCCGAGGTGCACGCGCGGCGCCTCCGCCAGCGGCGCACGCGCCTTCAGCGTGATGCCGGGACTCTTGATCAGCGACTGCAGGTGCTGGAATCAAACCACATGTACCATCACCAAAAGTTCTACCTTACCACCTTTTAAGGGTGCATTTTCTGTGAACTGGCTAGCCGTTAATTTTTGAATACCAATAGAAACAAGTTATTTCGGGTGTAAAAGTTATGAAAACAATGGTTATAAAAATAAACAGATGTTTAGGTCTCTGGTTGGTCAAAATAAGAAGACAAAAGACAAAGGCGGGGTCAGGTAGCTAACTGCTTGCAAGCGAAACAGTTTCAAAAGTGGTAAGGCGGAAATTTTGCCGATAGTACATGCCCTATTCACAGACTAAATAGAGGATGCATTAGATGCTTCTTGTAACTGAGAATTAAACACTCTAAATCTACAAAGGAAAACCCTTAAAAATGAGTTAATGAGATGTTATTGCGAGTACGGTTGGTGGTCTCGCGTGGAGTCCCGCACTGCTGAGGTCGTGACCTCTATGCTGGCCCGTCTCCGGAGCGATACGAGCCACACACGTAAGGCAGACATAGCACACTATTGATCACAATTCTGGTAAGTATATCTTCTAACATTATTCGTAAAATATTATGCTGCGTAAAATTATAATATACTACCTTCCGCGTCGCGTTAGATCCTGTTGATTTTCAGGAATAAAAAGTAGCCTATGTGTTAATCCACGTTACGAACAGGTTACATTCCAAGTTTCATCCAAATCGGACCAGTAGTTGCAGCGTGATTGAAAGACAAACATCTGAATGACGCGCAGCGATTGATATTTGCTGTGAACTCGAGGATGTGTGCACTCCTGTGTTCGCATTAGAAGGATGCGCATACATATTTGTGACTAGTAGTTACCCGCGACTTCGTACGCGTCTACAGTTTCCGTGTACATTATATTATCTGTGCGTGTTCCGAGCGGATACTTCTTTGAGAAACTTGACATTACACCTCATTACACTGAACTCGTACTGAAATGTCAAACGCTAGTCGTTAGACCAAAGAGGTAGTACTACGTCCTGTCAAACTGACGTGACATGACATGACAATGAAATGCTCTTGCCAATTGGCGCTGCTAATCCTTTTTGTTCATTTTATCCTGTAGATCCTGTTAATTATTCGGGATAAAAATTAGCCTATGTGTTAATCCAGGTTACGAACTATATATATGCCAAGTTTCATCCAAGTTGGTTCAGTGGTTTTGACGTGATTGAAACACAAACATCCAAACATCTAAACTTTCGCATTTATAATATTAGTAGGATATTAGTAGGATAAGTTCAAGTATCCCCACGTAGGCGAGTACCTTGATAATCTTCTCTCCGTCCGCCCCCAGAGCCTTGCCATGCCAGTTGTCGAGATCCTCGATCCCCGGGAAGCCCTTCCCCTTGAAGGTCTTGGCGACGAGCGCGGTGGGCTTGCCGGAGGTGGCGGCGGCGGAGTCCAGTGCCTTCACCAGTTCTGTGACGTCATGTCCGTCTACCACGATGGAGTTGAGGCCGAACGCTTTCAGCCGCGCGTCGTACACCTCCAACTGGAAAACCAACGCATTCATTACGAAAACATGTTAAAATGAAGTTTTATTGTTTGTGAATCTGAACATACGTGTTTGTTGCTTATACATCAAAGCCACCCAATATACTAGTTGTGTCTAGTGAGTGGCTACATATATACAGTGCAATATGATTTAGCAACAGTTAGCGGCGGCACGCCATTCTCTAGCACACGTTGTCTACGGGAGGCGTTGTCTGCCATCGCTTTTCTTTGTGCACTAAACATTTTTCAATAGCATTATTGCACATTCAAACCAGTTAGTTCTGTTGATCGAAACGAATATCGAAAAGCTACTTGCGTGATATTTGGCACGAACACCCGATAAGCGCCTCTAGCGGGAGCTTCGCGAACGATTTTACACAAAAACGGCGAGTTTCACGATTCTCACTTTTCGAAAATCAACAAAAGTTTCACGACAGGCATAAAACATAAAATTTAGCAAATTGAAGTGGCGATGGGCATAATAAAAATTTTGCAAATTCGCAGAACAGATAAACGATGGGAAACAAATATTTTCGAATAGCAATCACGAACCGAAGAGCAAGGCCGACGGACGCCATTGCTAACATCTAGGATGTTATTTAACGTTATAGCGAAAATGGATGCAGCAAGCCCACGGCCACGTGTGAACTTCCGACAGGTTGATTCATTTTGATGAGATACAATGGCCTATTTATTAGAATTAGCGTTTGTTATGAAGAGTACCTGATGCTGCAGTGAGGTGGGTTCGGACTGGCCGAGCCGGTTCACGTCGAAGATGACCACCAAGTTGTCCAGCTTGTAGTGCGACGCGAAGTGCAGCGACTCCCACACCGAGCCCTCGGCCGCTTCGCCGTCGCCGATCACGCAGAATACCCTGCAAGTAAACATTCATATCAAATCCGACTCCATTTTATACATGCCAAGGTTTGTTATCGTTCCTATGCATGAGAACTGATTGTACAGTCGGCTACACATCAACCTATCCACTGTTTGAATTTTGAACTATTATAATTTGAATGTTGCGAATCAGGGATCGCAATAGGTGCAGGCGCGCAAGCAGCGAGTCTCACATAAAAACATATCGTCCCTCTCGCATGATTCGCAACATTCAAATTATAATAGTTCAAAGTTCAAACCGTTGATAGGTTGAAGGTTGATGTGTAGCCGACTGTACTAGCTCCGTCGTGCCTATTTCATCCCCTTTGAAGGAAAAATTTAAAGAGGTTTTTGAGACTTATCTTTTCTGTCACCAAGCAGTGATGCTCACATTGCATTCAATTGCTGACACATTACACTTACAAAGTTACAGAGTTATTGAGGAAATGTAATCCCACACAGGACACGTTTTCAGTAGATCATCATCATCATAGGAAGCTTGTACAGCTGGACATAAGCCTCCTCGCTCAAGTGCCAATTGTCTATTTAGGACCTCTTGCAGGTTGTCTCCTGTACTCAGATAATTACCTGTAAGGTGCCTGATCGAAGTACTTCCCGACGTACGCCATGCCGGCCGCGACCGCCAGCCCCTGGCCCAGCGAGCCAGTGCCCACGTCCACGAAGTTAAGGCGAGGGGTGGGGTGCCCCTCCAGGTCAGAGTCCAGCTTACGCAGGTTCTTCAGGTCCTCGACGGGGAACAGCCCGGCTTCTGCCCACGCGGCGTATAGGATGGGGGCTGCGTGACCCTGACGGATAACATTTACAATTCTAAACCTTTTCCCCACTGGTATAACCATCTAACCACTTCCGACAGCGTTGACGGAGAACCAACAGAGCCCCGTAGTCCACATTTTATTTTGTTGATTTCCAAAGAGCGAGAAACAAGAAACTCGCAGTTTTTGTTGGAGAAAAATAGTTTGCATATCTCCCGCTAGAGGCGCTTTTTCAGTTTTCATATAGTCGTTTTTCGATATTCGTTTCTATCAACAAAACCAAACTCAGACTACAAGCTCAGGTATTATTCGGAAGTATTTATTAAGCTATGTTCAAAGTTCGTTTGTTGTTAGGAGGTCATACCTTGGATAGAATGAATCTGTCTGCAGAAGCATCCCTGGGTGCGGAGATCTTGTACCGCATGGTGTGGAAGAACAGGACCGACATTATCTCTGCCATGGACGCGCATGATGTCGGGTGCCTGACGCAACACAAACATAAATGAGTAACGAAGGTAAGGGCTGAAGCCGGGACTACAATACGTACACTATTCCTACAGTACTTATTGTATACCCGGCTGGCGATGGTGGTATGATGGTGTAGAGTTACACTGCGTGCTAACGCGGCAGCCGCAGCGCTACACTCTTTGTTTGCCGTGCAATGTAGCTTTACACGCCACATCTCTCGTTAGGGCCGGCCCCATCACCACGGCACGGCGCCGTATACTTTATACGGCATTACTTTATACCGTAACTGATATAGTTTGTATAGAGAAATGGTGGTGTAGGTACTAATTTTCATGGGTTGGTTGAATTGGAGGTAAGCGATTTTTTTCCACACAACAGTACATGGGCAATCGTTGTTACACCTAATTTCAGAGGGGTAAGGATCCGTTGTGCGTACTGTACCTACATGGTTTAATTGCAAGTAATTAATTAGTTACAGTCAGTGAGTACAAAAGAGACATTTAAATATGCATTATGATTACAGAGCTTTGTTTGTTTATCCATTTCATGCACCAGTTAAATATTGTAGCTAAGTGGATACTTCTTTACTTCTAAACCTAGATTAGCTGCAAAATAGCAAGGTATATTAATAAGTACTAGTTTACAATGTAATAGGAATTTATTTGACATTTATTGACCGAGCGAGCGAAGCGTCTCAGTTTCCACATTGGCCAAAAATGCGTTTGTCCGGATGTCTGTTCTCCTCTACAGGTCGCATTTTTCAACCGATCTGGACGAAACTTGGTACACAGGTTATATGAATTATTAGATTTTTTTTGTCGTCGGGGATTTTTGATTGGGGGGAAAATAGGGGAGAAAAGAGGGAAAGTTTGCTGTAGCGTTATTTATCGACGGATTTCAATCAAATTTGAGAAGCACACGAAAGACTTCATTCTACACAAGATGGTGTAAAAATATTTCCAAAAAGAGGAAGAGGAGAGGAAAGGGGAAAAAAGGGAAAATTATTTTTTCCCGAAAATTGACTTCTACCAATGTCAATTATTATTAGACTACACAGTCCTCTTCGCCTTTACGAGACAAATCTGTAGACACCAGATTCGACCTCCTAAGCTAGGACCAAGGGAACGCGAGTAATCGCTAAAACTAATTTTGCTCAAAAGTCTAAATTCAAGCACCTGAAAATCGATTTAGCCAGGGTAAAAGGGAAAGTGTCGGTTATTGCATGGTTATAAAAGCTTGCGAGGTCTATGTTCTCACAGGACAACTAGTTTTATTAGGTAGGTAATGGGAATTTATTTGATTTTTTTCTGTAGTTTTGTTTTATCTGACTCCAAAATTAATTTAAGACTTTTTTTATTCAACTTATACTTTTCTGGTGCTGGACCGAGATCTCTCCCATATCCTTTCAATTCCTTCAATCACCTGCTGCTTATCAATCAAAGCAAAACACTTCTATGTAACCAGTTCACAATTAACTTGCAAATTATCTCTACAATAAAATCTCATACATTCAACAATAATTCTACAACGCTATGATAAGTGCAAGTAGGTAATCATAGTAGTTATATAACACTGTGTAGCAATGATAGTGTCATTACTCAATCATGAGGTGGCTAGCAGGTCAAGGTCCCGTGGAAGGCAAATAGAGGTTACCTATTCACTGGAGATAATACAATAACCCTTCACTGCGGTCAAGATATTTGCTAGCGCTGAAAGACAATAAGCATTATGGAAGTCAACGTTCCTAAATGCCCAATGAGGGGAGGGGGTCACTCTTCCCAGGCTTTCCTGCTCCATCTTCCTTCTTCCTAACGAAAAATACTTAACAGTAAGTTTGACTTTTAGTCTGCAGTAGATGTCTGGCTATTTAAATGTCACATGGAACACAGCTGAGCTGATTTCAATAAAAGAAATAGGTGCTTGCGACCTAAATTGCATTACATTATTTCTTATCTGGTTCCGGGTAAAATGCAAGCGAAGCAAGTTTAATAAACAAACCAATTTTTCCTGTATTATTCTCCTTATAGAACTACTAAATAAGGTAAATCTACACAAATTCAGGCCACAGTTGTAAACTATAAATTATAGTAAGTAATTGTTTACATACTGACAAATAAGGATATCATAGCAATTTTTATTTGTTGCGTTCTTCAGCACCCTTATTTACCAAGAAACAATTTACCAACTCATCATTACATTCATAAAGATATTTAGGTAACATAGAAGTAAACAAGTAATGGGCCCCAAGTTACAATATATCAAATGGGCATCTGGAAGACTATATCTACCATTGATATAAGGTCCCTAATGCAAGATTGCATTTTGCCATTTTCCCTGATCCAATATTTCAAGGTAGGTATCAAAATCATATCAATGGAGTGCCAACACACAGAGTACTTATCTACTAAATATAACCTTGATTTAACAAAAACATACTCTGAAAATTGAGATTCATGATTTAAGTATCAACCTGTGAATATTCTCCAAGAATATTTGATCAGAGCAGATGAATGTGGTAATTAAATCAACACACCAACAACTGCTTAGTAACTATGACAGAACATGATAGACAGATAGATTAGCTGTTTGGACGATGAAAAAACGTTGCCATCTAGGTACTTCAAGTGAACATCAACTTACTCACACAGTGATAAGGTGCAAAATGACTGGGCAATAAACATTTTGTAGTATTCTAATATTCAATGGCCTTGTGGTAGTACCGGCAGGTGAAAATGTACTTACAAAACTAAAACACATTTCAGAAGGACTTTATGTATTTTTCTATCACACTAAATGGTTACCCTAGATACCGGTTGGATTCCAGGCCTAAAGTCCAAGTCAAGTCATCTAAATAACTTAATTGAATGGTCGACCTACATCGTGACCCCATGCATCCGGCAAATCAAAAAACACCGATGAACACGCTCAACATTTCGTACTGAAATGCTATTGGAGTTTTGTATCTAATCTTCCCAGGTGGCTTCTAGTAAAGTAAAAGATGTCTAATGCATTTCTTCACCTTCATTAGACCTTCATGGAGCGACAAAAACCGGCATCTTGTTATTGAGGTTAGGGCCCACTTACCCCGATTTTGAAGCATTTGTGGCGACGATGCTGTCGATCCTCAGCTTATTCGCGATGTCCTTCAGCGCCTGGACGTCGATTTTCTGTTCGCCTTTCATTTTTGGAATGTATTTGCACTTGAAAACAAAAATATAACCACGTTGCTCTACCGGTTACACCCGCGCCGCGTCGCTCGACGAAACGAAATGAAACGAAAATAAAAAAATATTTTCATCAAAAGTAAACGTCAAAATGTCAACTGTCATGTCAATGATGTCATGTTGATCAAACGGCTCACGTAGACATTGACTTTGTAAGATAAAAAAGTATTGATATTTTATCTTGATTTTAATCAGTCAAAATTATCCTAGTGATAATGGTGATGAATAAATTATTTTAAAAAAATTGAACATTATTTGTGCACTTGCACCATCTATTGTTTGGTTTAGACAAACAAAATGATACTCTCTTCAAAAAGTGCTTATATATGCCGATAGATGGCGTTTCATCGAAGACATGCAGTGCAGAAGACTACAACACAAATCGTATTCCTAATTTCTACCTATTGGTAAGTTAGAATAACACCTACGTATTTAATTACCTACCTTACCACCTTACCGATAACCGATTCTCCAATGCAGGTATTGAGTGTAGTGATTGATGACAGCCAACAAGAAGTCCCTAGCCGATCGCAACACAACCAAAAACCCTAATTAGCGAAGTTAACTTGACCAAAAAGCGATTATGGTGGACGCCTGTGGTAGGGAGCATTTTAATTAGCATCGACAAGTGCTCCGTCCGTCACAGAGCGGCTAGATTCATGCTTCTTCTTCTTCTAATTTAAAAGCCAGACTGATGCAATACACGCTAGGTGTTCCTTTTCAGAGCAGTTGCTAGAGTTAAAGAGAGTTAAGAGAGAAAGTATATAAGTATTCTATCAGCATCTAGTTCCCATATTACAAGCTATGCTTAGTTTGGGACTAGAGGGTGTTGTGTGTAAAGTCCAAGAATATTTATTTATTTCGTGCTATCTCTGGGTGGAAATTACTAATAACAAGCTGTGAATGGAGTTTCCTCTATGGCTTGGGTAATTTACGAACACGCCTGGCCTTCGGAGGCCTATTTTGTCAGTGCCTGCAGCCTCCCTAGAGAATAAGAAAGCGATTGTAGTGAGCTAGGTTAGATATTCCTTAGGTCGCCTACTGCCTAGCTGCTATTACCTACATTCACTGACGAGTTGATGATTGTTCATAGGAAATTATTATCAACGTTTCCGATGGTTGGCCGCTGGAGAGCTTTTGTTCGTGTTTGAGTGACACCCATTCACTTTAAGTAGCTTATAAGTATAGGTTCTTTTCTTACGTAGTAGGTAGCTGTAGGTTAAGTAGGTAGGTATACTATTGGTTTAATCTATTTTATGGATCGAGTAAGTATAAAAATATCGCAAACAATACAATTTAGATAAAAGCGTTCAAACTGTATTGCAAACAATTCTATTGTGTCACAATGTCGACATTTGAGTAATATCTGCAAAACGACGGTTTCGAACGTGTATGTTATTGAATTGATTCGTCATACCATCTGATTCTTAACTTAACTTTTAGTATCGACCTTATTTCTATCGCGACAAGGACCACTTTGCAAAGTGCTGTTGATGGTGTAAGATGGTCATAGTATACATACGATAAAAGAGGGTGGCTATTCTAAATCGCGCTGACGTATCATAGTCGGACCTTCGTTTCACCTGACTGTGTTGGATTTAAGTGGATAAGCTCGAAACTAGGACTCAGAATTACCAGACTCTTGTGGCTATCCATACAAAATTTCCAGACTTAGCCGTTCCTGAGTAAATCTGCATCGGATCTCAAGTACAGATTCTGATTGGTGATTTGAACTCTGTTTTCTACCTGTAAAACTACTAACAGGTAAAAATCTGCGTTCATTGTATTAGTTTATATTATCTGTGATTGTCGACTGTAGGTATAGGTATGTATTTCTTTAGTAAAATACTGTTTTTGATTAATTAATGGAGCTTAAGATTTATTTGATGATAATAAATTAAATTACAGAAATAAACATATAAAAAAACAAACAATTTTCGTCGTATCTTTATAATGTTGTCGTTTCTAGTAAGATCGTCCTTTGCTACGTCATAAAAGTGCGCGCCAAACACGATACGGCAAAATAACGCAAAAACACCGGCGGATAAATAAATATAAAAACAATAAAACTCTTGTCTATGGCTGGGAAAATGGCCGCGCTGGGCAGAGGGCAGTTGTGGTGACCACAAAGGTAAGTGATGCTTGGACTTTTGCAAGAAAAAATATCTGCTCGTGGGTTCTTAAAATTAGTTACCAGTACCAGTTAAGTTTAGGACTTCGGAGGCTGTTGGTCTACTGAACTTAGGATGCCCACGCGAGATAATATTTTTTCGACTCGTTCTGTCAAAATGTACTGGGCATTTTGCACCATTTCGTAAACTATTACATTATCTGTGGTAATTGTGTTGACAATACGCGCCTTTGTATATCAACTTTTGACAGTTCAGTGTGATTATTTTCTGGTCGTGCTTTTTGAGAGTGAGTCAATAGACGGAACGAGTGGCGTAGCAGTCTCGTAGTACCTTGCTACGAAATAAATAATTTGTGTTTTAATTTTCTATTGACCAATTTCTTGTGATGATGATTATTAACTAGTGGAATGCCCCTGACTTCCTCCGTGTGGTGTACTCATCATCTTACAAATTAAGCGAAAGCTTTGGGATAATGAAAATAGTTATCTCGTGTACGTGCACTATGGTATAATCTGTGCTTACATTTTTTCAGTCATTTCATCAGTCAAGTAAGATAATAATGCGTTTTATTAGATAAAACAGGATTTGTCCAAAAGCATGGTGCCTCCAGTCGAGGGCATCAGTGGGTGGAAACGGGAGGGGAGATGTTCTGTTTTCAAATTCAATTGGCCAATGTCCCGAGGCGATCTTTCCCGCCCGAATTGAATATCAATCGAAATATTCCGATCCGACAACGGTTTTGTGTGGATATGACTTTTTGAACGGATAATTTATAAGTTAAAAAACTGGAAAACCGACTTCAATTCGACTACCAGCTTCATCATCAGATGATGATGATGATGATGACAGTTCATTGGGAATGTTCTAGTCACTATAAACACCACAGGAAAGCAAAATACGCAATTGGTGCACGTGGTTGGTGTTGATTCTTTAGAGGAACAACTGGTGGGTTTTTGCTTTTCTCCAATTAAATGCGGTTTGAATGTACAAACTGGGTTTATTGACAAACTAGCAGTTACCCGCGACTTCGTACGCGAGTAGGTACCGTTTCCGTGTACATTATATTATCTGTGCGCGTACCGAGCGGATACTTTGAGAAACTTGACATTACACCTCATTACACCGAACTCGTACTGGAATGTCAAACGCTAGTCATTAGACCAAAGAGGTAGTACTACGCCCTGTCAAACTGACGTGACATGACATGACAATGAAATCCTCTTGCCAATTAGCGCTGCTAATCCTTTTCGTTCATTTTATCCTGTAGATCCTGTTAATTATTCGGGATAAAAAGTAGCCTATGTGTCAATCCAAGTTACGAACTACATATATGCCAAGTTTCATCCAAGTTGGTTCAGTAGTTTAGACGTGATTGAAACACAAACATCCAAACATCCAAACATCTAAACATCCAAACATCCAAACATCTAAACTTTCGCATTTATAATATTAGTAGGATTTAGAAAAATGTAAAAATTTAGGTGTGCACCACAAAGGGTCCATCGTTGCTAGCAGTAAAATGGTAGGCGCTACGCCGCAACTTGGCATATTGCATCGTTGCTAGCAGTAAAATAGTAGGCGCTGCGCCGCGCCGGGCATATTTTTTTCAGTTATTTCTATTTATAACCCAAACTACTCAACCGATTTTGATGAAAATAAAATGGGACCAATCTGGAAGTATATCCTTTCAGATGAAATAAGAATTTTTGAAATCGGTTTATAAATGACGGAGTTCTGAGGTAACAAACATTAAAAAAAAAAAAAAAATAAAAAAAAAAATAAAAAAAAAAAAAATAAAAAAAAAAACATACAACCGAATTGAGAACCTCCTCCTTTTTTGAAGTCGGTTAAAAATTGTGAAATATGAAATTGAATAAATTGATAATTTAACTCATAATTTAATGCACACTCTGAACAATAATTGGCAAACTTTATACCTAGTTAGAATGATGACCAAATAAAAGTCACTCAAAGCTTTTGAGTGGAAATCTTTGGAAAAAACCTAGCCTAAGTACAGTACGCACAACGGATCTTTTATCTCTCTGGAGTTAGGTGCAACAACTATTGCGCATGTATTGTTGTGCGGAAAAATTAGCTTACCTCCAATTCGAGCCAACAATCGGTTCTGCGCAGATAATTCAGAGGGACAAAGATCCACTGCGAGTGACTACTATTATCTATAGACATTTCACACAATCCTCTCAGGATTAAATTCTCCTAGTACACTAAGTAAATACTTCTTTGTATAAAATAAAAAAAAATACTACTTAGTAATATAACGCAGACCTTATTATACTTGCACCATTGCCATTGCGCCGTATTGACACGCACTGTTGAGCCGACAACAATACACAGTTCACTCGATAACTCGTTAATTTGCTAAGCATCGATCACTTGTAATCCCAACGTAATTACAAGATGAAACCGTGATGAGACTGGCCAGTCGCGTGTGGGTCGCGTGCCGGTTGCGTGCCGGTTGCGTGGCGGTTGCGTGTGGGGCGCGTGGGAGGTGTGAAGGGTTAGTTAGTTTTAGTTTGACATGTTGTGTTTGTTCAATTGCGGGTTAAATAGGTTGACAACAGATCTTTGTAATAGTATTGTGAGTGAACGGATCGATTGGCATTGGTGAAGAGTCTTACTGTCCACCGAATCTTCACCGATTTATCTAAGTTAAGCGACGTCCTGCGCGGTCACTATTATTTGGATGGGTGACCGCTACATGCATTTACATCTGAGCGCTTACGTGCTTCAGAGGGCACGTTAAACTGTAAGTCCCGGCTTTAGCAGTCGTTAGGCCACGATGGAGGCCTGAGGGCGGCTTGAAAACTACATCACAAAATGTATTGCCCACTAGGTTATAAAATGGACCTTGTGGCTTTGCTTTACACTTATTTTGTTTTGGAACCATGGATGCGGGTTCGAATCCCGCTCGACTCATAACTTTTGGCATGAAATAAAAATCTTTGGAAACATGAAATTCAGTTTCGCACACATCAGTCACACATCTTAATAATGACCAGTGAATAAGTTCAAGTTGAACAAGTATTTATTTAGCAAAATGACAAGGATCACTTCGGAAAACTAAGTTTTCCGTTAAGTTTAGGATGCCACATCTAAGTGAATGTTGCATAACCTGGTTGACAAGTTTAGCCACTTACAAACTACTAACTGAGCGTAGGTGTTGCCCGACAGCAAAAACCCAACTTAAACATAACTTAAACGTAACTTAACAAGTTGTTGGACAACTTAACCAGCGGCATTAAGTGCTCATAGTGAATTTATTACCAACACTCATTATTTATCTATTTTAGCGCGTTGGTTTTCAAAGGTGATAGCCATTTTGCAGGCCGTATTGTTACGGCGAACGGAATTATCTTTGGTTACCTTTTGAACCTTTTGAAAAATACTATTTCTACACCTATCGTAAAATCAATTGGCAAGGTAAATAAAGGTACAATTTGACGTTACAAAACGCAGACACTACTGCACCACATCAATTTTACAAAAAAGGGGGCATTACTTCTTACCACAAATGCCGCGCAATGTAACTTTAACAAAATATCAGCCGCCTCTGTGCCTTGATCACGAATAAATGTGACAATCGTGAACGTATCGTAACGCTAGCGTATCCGAGATACACTGCGCGGTGACGCTACAACGTTCGGCAGTCGGGCCGATGTTGCTGATGTTGACGCGCAATATCATTTGAATACGTTTGGTTTACGTAACGCGGCGACTGTCAGATTTGTTCGTGATTACCCCTCAGGTCTTGTATCTAATAGAGGTCTGTGACTTCTTCAGACTGGTATTGTGACGATAATAATAATACTTAGCGGTTAGCGTTTGTGACGAAACCGAACCTTTAGGAAAAGAGGGGGTAGTTTGATTAATTAATGTGTGTAGTTAAGTAGTTTTAATAAGTAAGACAGTTCTTGATACAGTTTTGATATCGCTAGGCTTTGCTTGTTGTACGTTACGTTGACGTAAAGTTACGTACTTAACTTGACATTAAGAATGTTAATTTTACAAAAAACCATGAAAATCTTCTTAGATCCTCTTCAACGTTGCTGGTCATCATCACACCTTGAAGTATGGACGCCAGTTCATCAAATCCAGATACACTGAGATGAACTAAAAAATGTTTCGAACTGCAATTATGCCTGAGATTTTACTAGTTTTCAGATCTGATGAATATCCTCATAACTTGAAAACCGCATTCAGATCGGAGCCCATTTTCAGAACTAAGAGGGCATAGACAAACAGACAAACACACGCCGTCAATAATCCCTTATTTGGTTGAGGGTTAATTTATGAAAGGAGATGATGTCCCACTTGATGTGCAAGGGTTACTTTTGACTAAGATTATGCTTTACCTAACAGGGTACGTCTAAGGACCACATGTCTTGTGCAGCACTACGTCCATCAACTTTACGCTTAGAGTCCTATACAATGCGAGCATCACTGCTTGGCGGTAGAAGCGGTGCGATGGTTACACGTTGAAAATCGATGGTTTTAAACGAGTTCATTCAGTTTTCATGAAGAACCCTAACAGCACACATGAATAAGATTTCAGAGTTCCGCGGCAGGTGCGCGGACTGTAAACTTTAGTGCGGAACCCGCCGATTATGACATAAACCGAAACGCGGGGCCAAGCACCACGGAATTACTGCTTCCATTTCTCTTATTGGGATTGAAGTGATAGGGTTATATTTGTGGTGAAGAGTTTATAGCTACTATGCTGTCTAAATCCAGTTTTATTACAAAGCTGCTTAGTTAATACTCTTTAATTAGATTCATTACCACATTTTGAGTAAACGTTAATCATTCAATGCTAACTATATTTCTCGATCTTTAAACTACTTTTCTTACTTCAAAACTTTTGCCCAAAAGTTTCATGGTAGTATCTTTCATGTAATCTCTCTCGTAATCTTTCATGGTTAGACATTTCAGTTCACTCGAAGCTTAATACTTCGGTAAATAAATAAATACTTCGGTGACCTGCGAAACCACGCGGCTGCTACATTGTCTTATATTTACTGTACTATGTATTGTGTACTTTTAATAATCAAAGAAAGCAATATAAGTCAGGTGCAGACCGTAAAATAGATGTTTTTGCGCGTTACAAGTAACAGACGTTGGGTATTATTCAAATGTGGACCAATAAGAGCATTTACGGCCTGGCATAAAACTACAATCGAACGGTACGAATAAATATCCGACCTCTGTAACTTATAACCTTGCGTACACGGCTCTAGCGGCCACTGGATCACTTGTATGTAACATAGACTACGCTCTAAGCACACTTTCATGTTGCAGTAGCACCACTTACCTTTTGGCAGATGTGCTTTTGCACTTCTGGGGCCTAATTCTCACTTCAGCAGAGATTTTACTCTAATAGAGATGACGTCAAAATGACATCGAAAACTCGTTGAACTAGTGGGTGACAGGAGTTTTTGGCCGAGATATGACGTCATCCCTATTAGAGTACAATCTCCGCCGAAGTGAGAATAAGGCCCCTGCTCTAAGAACCTAGATTAGGTAATTGTGCTACATACACTTACTTGTAGTACTTGGTAGTGCAGTGTTGCATTATAAAGTGACGTCTGACAAAAATGAGGCAGTGCTTTTTTGCGTCTGTATATTCAAGGTGTTCCAAAGGTTTCACTAGAGTCAAAGTCAAAAACCATTTATTCATTAAAATCACAAGGATCATTTAGTATCATGCATATTTCTCCCAGTTAGAGAGTACAACGGATCTGTCCCTCTGATATCTGCGCAGAACCCATTTTTGGGTCGAATTGGATGTAAGCGAATTTTTCCACACAACAGTACATGCGTAATCGTCAGAGGGATAAAAATCCGTTGTGCGTACTGTAGATACTTGTGTTTGTATTGTACGGACACATCCAGTGCAAACAGATCCGTGTAAGTTATAATAATACAAGCCATAAGAGCGTTACGGGCCGTAACCCGACCGCCGGAGGTTAATTCAGCACCTGTACTTAGCCGCCTTTTATACTTCCGACCGTGTTGTGGCCCTTTTGGGGTCGAAACAAGCCTTTGGTAGCTGCAGTTTACTATCCCTCGTGGGGTTGAAACCAGCCCTTGGTAGGAGCAAAATGTCATCTTACTAGTAAGTACTGTTATCTCAGATGTCCAGCCACAGTTGTCCACTTTTCTACTAGATAACGTGTCTGTCTGCTCGTCTGCCAGTCATGTCATATAAGAAACACCCTGTAGCTATAATAGAAATCAAGGATCATTATTATCATTATAAAAACAAGCAAAAGCGTACATCAGCTACGCCGTAGAGCCCGGAGCTACGCCGTAGCACGAATAATATGAATTCAAGGTCTCAAAACGTTTTCCATATAAAAGTAAATACACCTCCATTATCCAGCAGGTGATTCTAAACACCGGAACATTATCCATTCTCTTTATATTGTTTTGTTTTTATAGCGAGAGCTTGTGTTGCCATATTTAAATTTTATTCGCCTTAATGTTGCCACACACGAAGCTTGCAATCTCATACCTATAATATCACCACTTTAGTCTTACCTTCCAATTTTCCACCGTCATTCTTATTTCAAGGACGTAAGGTTGAGAATGGGTTTTGGAAATTGTAAGTAGGTGGTGGGATAAGATACAGATGCTGGGAAATAGAAGCGATTTGGTAGCAATGGTTTTATTTAGAACGACGCAGTTCCAATGTAGACTGGAGTAACCATTAGTTTATGATATTTTTGAGACTAACTTACAATAGCCCACTGTATTTAAATATCTGGTAGACATCGCTTCTTAGCGGTAAGACCACAGGGAAATAAGTAAGCGATTGTAGTTGACACACTTGAAAATGACGTTGAAAACTCCTGTCACGAGTGGGTGAAATGAGTTTTCGGTCGAGATATGACGTCATCCCTATTAGAGTACAATCTCTGCCAAACTAAGCATGAGGACCCTTGTAACTCTAAAGATGTAAATGTATGAAGATGTTCTTCAAAGGTAGTCAGATACGATCAATAACTTTGTTACAGAACTTAAGTACTTATGAAAAAAAATCCAGTATTTTATGTTATTGAAAAAATGTATGTGAAAATTCATCATTATGGTCACCCTACCATATAGGGCTGTTTGATATTTGTACCTGTGTTTTGATTTCAGCAACTACAAGGGCGGGCGGTGGCCTGGGGCGGGCGGGACAAACGCGAAAAAACAACACAATATTGTTGTAAATAACCCTCTTTGAAATATCAAAGAGCTTCTAACAACAGATTTGTAAACATAATTTTTGTTTATTGATAGGTACTATTCAATAGATCTTTTATTCAAATAGTAGTTAACATCAAAGCCTTATTCAATTGGCGAGGACAAGATAAGCAAAGCTTGTATTACTAACGATAATCTTTAGTGATACAATACGAAAAAGTCAAACTACATTACAGCACCCAAACATAACACAAACATTTATTATTTAACTACAAAGATAAGCCACGACAGAGGCCTTAAGGCGGCCTAATAACTTCGACACCAGAATTTGCCACTAACGAACGAATGAACGAATTTTCATACGAACGAACGAATGAACTACAAAAATATTGGTCTTGAGAGAGAATCAAACTCCCAACCCACAGTGCAAAAAGCAGAACTATTGAGCAGTGACGCCATGCAGACAAAAACATCTTGAAATTGCTTATTTTTGGTTCGTACTTGCTTGGTTTTTGTTCATACTCGTTCGCTTTTTACTTAACCTAGACTTGAAGAAAATCTGGTATTATAATAAAATTCAAAGTCTGAAATCGTACTTTTATAAATGAAACAGATGAATAATCGCCTCTCACCGTCAACTAGAGGTGTTAACTTTTTCGAACGCTAATTAAGGGGGGGGTCCACAAGTGTGCTTGGCGGAACGTAAATCATCTACACTTATTAAAAGAATTCTCTACGAATCGACCTCTTAAAGACGCCAACTTCTTTTCATCCCACCACGCAAGAATAGACTTTACTGTCCTAGCAATAAGAATGAGTTTGATAAAGCACGTGAATAGTACAGTCATCGTATGGTTGTGTGTGGATTGGAATCAGAAAAGTAATGCTTTTTAATATAAAGGTGGATTGTGAATGATTTCTGCGTATTAAATATCGGGGGAAGGATATTTACAGAAGCCGTCGATGTGTTTTGCCATTAATTTTTATATTGTTTGCAAAGTTAAACGAAATGCGATTGAAATATTTTGTTATTTTTAAGGTGGGTGCTTAGCTACTTATTATGTTTTGACTTTTTGGGTGGTGCTATTACAATCCCCACTGGTGGGGATTTCTGGAATAAGTATATAAAAATGCTATGTATTTAGTGCAAACGAGTAATTTGTAACCTATATCTTTTTCAAGCCCATTTAATTTAACAACTGTATTGTTTTTATTTAGGCAAAGATAAGTAAGATAGAAAGATAATTTTGTATTGCACCGAATGTTTTGTTTTAACTGACTGCGTGAACAAATATAATAAAACTGATTGATTAATAAACGATACATACTAGTACATGCACTATTTTTGTAAATTAACTTCCAGAAATCGCAGTTGAAAAATAATAAGCACCAAATACCCGATTGTATGCTAAAATAAATAAGAAAATTAATAAAATAAGCCGAGTAACAATAATCTTAAGTAGCGGGGGGTGGGGGGTGGGGGGTGGTTTATTACAGTCCCTTCATGATTCGATTGCACCCTGATCGGAAAGTATTGTTGTTAGTCAAATACAGGATGGGTATTTAAAAACAAATGTATTTAGCTAGCTAGGCTGCATTTAAATATTTATGCTTCCAATTTTGACATTAGCTGTGCTGTGGTTTTGTCATCTGGGGCTTTTGAAATTAGTGAGCCCTTGGAAAATTAGAAAACTTTAATGTGGCTAACCCAAAAGCACTTTAACTTCGAAATTATTGAAATTTCGGATCAAAAATAAGCGATGATGTCAAAATAGGCAAAAATTACGCTTCGGGTGAGGATCGAACTCACGACCTTAAGATTATGAGCCTTACGCGCTGCCTACTGCGCCACCCAAGCCACGGCAATGCGTGCAAAAACAAGAAACTAAAGAAACTGACCGCACACAATTGCTTATAACTACCCTCTTTTACTGGAACCACCTAAATATTAGTTTCTACATTATTACTAGTAACTGGCTACTTACTTGGTCAAATGACACTCTAAACTATGACTATTGTTATTTTTATTAATTGATTTACAATAATACAGCATAGCTCATAATGAGGCATAATAATTGGATCACCCTGTCGATCGCCCCCTTTTTGATTCGAGCATATTTTCATAAATGCAAACATTCCGAAAGAATTTCCTTCGAAAGCTCATAAATATTTGCCACTTTTACTACTTCTTTTCAATAATTCCCATTTTAAAATAAACCTTAGCTTCCTAACAATAAGATCGCTTGTTTGTTTGGAGTTAAAAGTCATCAGGGTGTATTTTTTTCTGAAATCGTTCGGTCAATTTTTAACTCTAAACCTGTGAGTATAGGGTGGAGATTAAAGTCGGCAAGTAAACTCATAAGCGCATTTTAAACCGGATCACAGCGAGATTAATCGGGGAGTCCAATAAATTCGGAATGGATTCAGTTTGAAATTGGAATAAGAATCGGGACTTATTTGAGATCCATTTGTAGATGAGCTGTTTTTGCGATGAGGGACGGCCTCGCCTCGGCCTGCTCCGTTACTGCTGTTTGGTGTTCCTTATCTCCATGGAATAGGAAAATCATCTACGATGTGTATATACTTAACTATTCTTGGCATGTAGATTTTTGATCTGAAAGCCTTATTACAAACCGTATACGAAGCAAACTGCTGGTAGCAGTAACTGCCACCTAAAAAAATGTGTGTCAATAAAAATATTGCTATAACCTAAGGATGTTTTCATAGTGATAGAATTTCATAGACTAAAATGCAAATTGAGGTACTTAAATGACATTCTAAAATACAACTTACGTAAAAATTGTTATTTTGTTTAATTTTTCAGCCGTACCTTTAATTAGGCCTAAAATAAGGCCATAAAATTACTGACTGAAAATATGATGAAAGCTAGGTGCGTTTTAAGTTTTATACGGAACACAGCACAACCCTTTCTGCTACCACTTGGTTGATTTTTTAATTTACATAGCGATTTGCTAATGAAGAATATAGGATGACTTCTGAAATAGATGGTTATTCTATGAATAAGAGTTCTTTTCCAATTCTGTAAATTGGTTTTTTGTAAAAACATAGTAAATCATATTTTTTAAATGTTTTATTTTGTGCGAATAACAAAATGTGATGATCTTATAAATTGATTATTTCCTGGCTGAAAGATTGATAATTAGGCTGAAAGGTTGATAAGTAATAGAAACTAGGAAAGCCAATCTTTCATCTTGAATACATGTTCTAGCTAGACCGACACGATAATGTTCCATCAATATAGGCTACAAATTATCTTCTAAGCTACAAATCTATACTTAAAAAAACCTTAAAATAGTCAGTAAGGTAATTAGGACTACGAAGCTATCTTGGATACCTTATGCCACCCCGTCATGGATAGAAAAAGTTAAATAATAGCTATTCGCACGCGCAATGCCTCTGCTAACATTACAAGGCGCTAACCACAATTCATGGAGAGGTTCCAAGCTTCTTCAAATGCACAGTGGTGCTACTGCGAGGGCACATACTTCTAGCGATCTATTTTTCTGGCTGAAGAAAAGAAAGCAATTTGAGCCTGGTGAATGTTTGTGGTCACTTTTTAGGTAGATAGATAGATAAACACTTTATTGTACACCAAGAAGAAACAGGACATAAGATAAACAATTAAAGCTAATAATGTACTAATAAGGTACAATGGGCGGCCTTATGGGCGGGTTTGCATTAGAAAGGTTAAACAAAAGTGCTGAGTATGCATGGTCCCACCATAGACAGTTTGCACTAGAACCTGGAAGCTGGAATCTGGAGTTTAGAGTAGCACTATTATATTCTATTAGTAAGTAAGTAGCATTATAAATTACAGCACAATTAGATATCCCTGACCGCAGCGCCGCGCGACGCCGGCGCCGGCGACGTGGAGACGAGCTTTTTAACAATAAATTCCAATTTGTCGACACTACCGCATCGACATGCTACTGCCATAGAGCTAAGAGCTTTACAAATTCTCAAATAGAAGAGATACTTGTGTTAGGTATGTACTAATATCTAATATAAGTAGGTAACCTCTGGAGTGTATGCGTAATTTGTTTAATATTGCTTACCTTTCTTTGTTGTCTGTGCCCACTTCGCTAGTTATTGCTGCTTATAGCTTTGTGATTGGATGTTTCATTTATTTTATTTGTCATCTTTTTTTATTTATTTTAACTGTACTCGTAACTTCTTCTTGGTTATCTAAGTTCTTGGTCAATGTCACTGTTTAATTTATTTATTTATTTTATTTTTTTCTCGTGGGTTGGGACGCCCGTGGCATCACTAGACGGCCCTGACGGAAGACCAGCGTTAGTAGCTCATCATCAGCTACTAACCTCATGCTGAGTCAGGGTCCGATTTGCCACGCTGGCCTAGAGTACCTGCCTAAGTATATCTAAAGTAGTTTATAATAATAATGTGATTGTTTGGTAGGTATCGATAGTGGTGTGAGCAAATAAATTTATTTTCTATCTTTCTTTCTTTCTAATATTATATTTTTCCTGTCCATACTCGCTATGGGCATAGTACAAGGTACAACCAGGCATTCTTTTTCGATCCTTTCCGTCAGTCATAGTTTGTAGGTACACAAGTTATGGATTATTCTAGTGACTCCGATAGGGGGCGCTTCAAAAAGAGCGTTTTAAAGTTTTTACATGATCAGCAACACGTAATGATACCTCTGGTGTTGGAAGCGTCCATAGGCTGAGGAAGCTGCTTCCCATCAGGCGGGTCGTATGCTTGTTTGCCTACCAAGTAGTACAAAAACAGTCATCATATGGGTGTCACGAGGTGTTCACTATCTGATCGCGTAATTTTTACAGACTCGGGAATCTCACTATGGGGAAAAAGTGCCATCATCATCTTCATGTTCCTATCTCATCAGGTGGGCCACCACGTATTTTTCTTTTCCACTCACCTCTATCAGCCGTCATCCACCTAAGCACAAGTATAATGTTATAACATCTACCTTTTTATCCGACTACGACGAAGCAAATAGGTGGGTTATCATTTTTGTGTTTAATCACAACTATCAAAGAAAGTGTTTGATGGCTGAGAAGAAATAAACATTTATTTAATTTATTCTATCACCTTTTTAGGTCTATCTGATCAGCTTTTAACCGAGCGCGTCCTGTCTCAGATGGTTACAATATTGCTAATTTCACCCCCTGCCTACCCCCTGAGTGCAGAGCGTTATAATGTAACGTAAGTGTGTTTTTGGCACGGAAGCCATCGATAATTGTAAGTAAGTGGTGTCGTATGTTTTCATAGATTTATGTGGGGTTTGTCAGGAAGATAAGGAAACATGAGTTTACTTCAAGTTACGTATAGTCGATACTTCTTATGTCTCAAGAGGTGGTAGCTAGTTGACATGGTTAAAAATAAAGTTATGCAAAAAGTGTTTCTCTCCGGCGGGGAATCGAACCCCGGTCTCCCGCGTGACAGGCGGGGATACTTACCACTATACTACCGAAGATGATGATGGGTCTGCTAAAATTAATCATATCTTATTTTTGTTTATATATTAATCTGCATGTCGAATTTTGTTATTACTAACAAGTGTGTTTTCTTTCGTTTCTTTTTATATTATTGTCAATTGGATTGATAAGACTGCTGTTGCGTTTGTTACTAAGTATGATACTTATGTAAATACCTAGATAATAGCCAGCGTGGGATAAGAGCAGGGAAATGATGATGATATTCTTCCCTAGATGAATAACTATTGTAGCGTTCATATCTATAGGATTTTACAGGACTACGTGGAATATATAGAAGGGTTATTTAAACACACATTCAGTTTAGGTACCTACTTATTTATTATTTGAAATACATGCGAGTAGAAGCTACGCAACTAACACGGCCAGTGAAAACGATAATTCACGGTCTAGGAGAATAATAGCGTAAGTTCAATTAACAAAATGTTGTCCCATTAAAGCTAGGAGCTCGGACTCGTAAATCCGAGACCACACCACTTCACATAATGTGCAGAGTTTGTTCAGGAGTCCGTCCGGTCAGTTAGCGCAGGGACGGACTTAGGAATAAGAATAAGAATCATTTATTGTAAAACTGTGTAGAAGAGATCTTATGGTAGAAAAAGTTTCAACAGCCTACCCTTTTAGGGCGTACAATATTTTATTATACCTATTATCAATAGGCATCTAGGTATTATAGTGAGGTAATTACAGTTAGGTACCATAACTAATAACAATCCAAATACCTAGCAATTAAGTATCATAATATTCCTCTAGATTATAATGTACTTTATTAATTAACCATCTTTTTAGTCTAAGTTTAAAAAGGACATCATCATTAGCGCTATAGTAGTGACAAGCTACTATAGCACATGCTGAGTGGCGACCATTTTTGTACTCACGTAGTCAATATAATATTAAGCCAACTTATATTGTAATTATTTAGTGATACAAAATAAACTTTTTCTTTCATTCTTTTTTTGTGAAATCTCCATTTTCAGGAAGTTATCCGCCATATGCGATTTTGTATTTCGAAATAGTCATATATCTCAGAAGCTGTGAAAGTTACCACCTTAATATTTGTGGAAATGATACTTCGAACTTTTACCATAGATTAGGTACGTGTTTTAAAAACACGTTTGGTGAATTTAATTTGTGATAATACTTAATATTTTTTTCAAAAATGCATGTTGTGAAGACATTTTTTGCTAAATATCTCAGGAATAACACACTATTTTTGTTCGGTTTTTGTTTTGTCAAGCAACCTAAGTTGTTTAATAAACTTGTAAGTAATTAGGTAAAACAGTTTTGGCAGGTAAAAACGTTGCGTTCTGTACTCCTCACTCACGAGAAAATCCATATCTCGTCATCCCACTCCACGCTCGGCGTTATGCAACACCCTTAATTACATATTAACTGAAAGTAAAATAGGTGGCAGGAAAAATAATAGTATAAATAGATCAATGGTCATGGATCACTTACTATTTCTATGTCTAAGCAGTAATGCTCGTTCAGTGTGTAATGCCAGGAGGTAGAATAGAGCCCTGAGTCCAGCCCTGGCCGACAAAAGGATGTCTTCGCCATTTGTCCGGTCAATTAGCACCGGACTAAGCAATTACCGAAACAGTTGGAGCTATTGTTTCGTCAAAGTTTCATCGTTTGCGACTCAGCTAATTGGGATAAAGTGGTAATGTATAGAGCCGTAAACTAGGCTTTTGAAGCCGTTTTAATGTAAATGAGTTGTGTTCTATATTTAATTATAATTACTAAGGTATTTTCACTTATTCAAAATGGAATCAAAATCTAGATATCTGAAACACTAACTATAAAATTGTTTAAGTTATGATAAATATATGGTTAGTTAAACGTAGCTAATGTCCCTTTTATCTAATTCTGAATCGGTATAAAAAATGTGATAGTTTAAGGATGTGACCCATCTTTGCCTATAACAATACCTACTCTACGCAGTGCACGTCCACTGAGGACGTGCACATCACACTAGAGATGTTTGACTATGAGGGTTTCTAGATTTTCAACCAGTTTTCCTTAACTCTATAAATCATACAATTTTCATACAAACAAATGCAAAGATTACTTTAATAATTTACAAAATAACAATACACATTTCTTTTAAACTTTTTTAATCGCGAACTTTCGTTTCATTGTATCGGAGGTAGAATTTATCGTTTTTAATTCAGGTGTGGTACCTCACAGCATCAAATCAATGTTTTCAACCTGACTTCGGTTAGGGTGGGCCTCTTATCGATAGGCTGCTGTACTATGGTTTTAGACTTTTGATTTTAATATTATAAATGCGAAGTTTAGATGTTTGAATGTTTGTTTCAATCACGTTGAAACTACTGAACTAACTTGTATAAAACTTGGAATATAGGTATGTATTTCGTCACCTGAATTTACACAGCCTATTTTTATTCCGAATAATAAACAGGGGCTACATGACCGGGATCAGCAGTGCCAATTAACACGAGGACAACGCCGGCGTCGCATCAGTTGCCTAAACGCCTAGTGCAAGTTTTGGTGTAAGTAACGTCAGCCCCCGTATTCCAATCTTTTGCTGTCAAGTTATATTTCACTGCCCAGTGTAATTTCTTCAGGTCATGTGGTACAATTTTGTACCACGTGATCATTCTTTTTAGACACTTGACAGCAAAATATGCGCGAAAAGAAATTAAATGACATCATAATGTCACTATTTAGTCACAGAATAACTATGAGTTAGTATGAACTGACCATGATTTAAAACTTTGCAATTCAACTTTGCTGTTCAACTGACATTGGAATACCCCCTCATATCACCTACAGTAGGTATAAGACATTGCAAGCTTTATTTTCATTTGATTAGAGTGCATCAATGTTTATAGGTCTTAAATGAATTTCTGTACAACTCCGTCAACAAACTCCGTCACTAGAGTTGCCCACGAATGAGAGTGATGGAAATAGTGCAAAACCTTACAGGATTCGTCCTCAGTGGACGTGTACAATATATTTTCATGTAAACCAGTGAATCGGCAAGTCCCGTCCCTACAGCGGCGTTGGATAACAGTGCAAGTTTCCCAATACAGAGCGCACCTGCGCGCGGTGTTTATTGCAGCGATTGCCGAGCTAGATGAACCTACTTCTAATTACGACTACCCTATTTCACAATACACCTTACCTAGGTGAATTTTAGGTGAAAAAATAACCTAGCAGGGGTATGCCAATCAAAGTTGAACTGCAAAGTTGAACTGCAAAGTTGAACTGCAAAGTTGAACTGCAAAGTTGAACTGCAAAGTTTTAAATCATGGTGAGTTCATACTAACTCATAGTTATTCTGTGACTAAATAGTGACATTATGATGTCATTTAATTTGTTATCGCGCATATTTTGCTGTCAAGTGTCTAAAAAGAATCATCACGTGGTACAACATTGTACCACGTGACCTGAAGAAATTACACTGGGCAGTGAAATGTAACTTGACAGCAAAAGATTGGCATACGGGGGCTGGTAAACAAAATCCTATAGGTATTTAGATAGCTTACAGGCCTCGGTGGTCACATTGGTTAGGTGATCAAACCAGCCAGCAGCGGTTCTGCCAGGGAATAATTTGAACCCACGACGCAAAAACGACGGGGTGTTATAAGTTTGACGTGTATGTGTGTGTGTGTGAGGCAACTTAGCTCTCGAACGGATGAACCGATTTTTATTTTGTTTTTTCTGTTTGAAAGGTGAATTAGTCAAGAGTGTTCTTAGCTAATGTTAATGAAAATCGGTCCAAGTCTCGGGGGTTTTTTTAATTTTTTACTTAATTACTTGTATCTATCAGAATCAAATTAATAAAATAAAACTCTTATAAATAAAACTTTATGATATTTATTATTTACTAGCAGTTACCCGCGACTTCGTACGCGTCTACAGTTTCCGTGTGCATTATATTATCTGTGCGTGTACCGAGCGGATACTTCTTTGAGAAACTTGACATTACACCTCATTACACCGAACTCGTACCTACTGGAATGTCAAACGCTAGTTGTTAGACGTCAAACTGACGTGACATGACATGACAATGAAATCCTCTTGCCAATTGGCGCTGCTAATCCTTTTCGTTCATTTTATCCTATAGATCCTGTTAATTATTCGGGATAAAAAGTAGCCTATATGTCAATCCAGGTTACGAGCTACATAATGTGCCAACTTCCATCCAAGTTGGTTCAGTGGTTTTAACGTGATTGAAACACAAACATCCAAACATCTAAACTTTCGCATTTATAATATTAGTAGGATTTAATACAGCACAAGATCAGTAATCAAGTCATCGTTCCATTAAAGTGATGTTTGCAAAACTGCGAGTCAATCGAGTGTTACAATAACATTTAGTAAAGGACAGGCGAACGTTACGCGTGCCAATAAGAATGTTGACCAATAGAAGATATATCTCTCTATTTATCTAATTAATTATGAAAACAACTTCTAAAACCAATTTTGTTAAAACTCATTTTGAATTAGTAAACCACAAGAAAATTAATTTTATGTTTCAGTTAGACCATTTGGAATAATGTTTTAGACTTGTTGATTCAGGTTCCTCTCGACCAAAGCCTAGAAGAACGAATAATAAACTACATACTTACTACTACATCATTGGTGTTGGTGAATGTCCTGTGGTTTAAATCTCACCTGATGGTACGTGACGAGGAGGCTGGCGATGCAGCAGGACAGTCTAGATGATACTTACCTATTCACTCTTGCCTTTAAAAGATCCAGATTGGATTTTTTAGGAAAGATAGAAGATGGTCGCGTGGAACTGACACCTAGAATCACCTAATTATATAAGACGATTCTAAATGATCCTTGTGATTTTATTGAAAAAAAGAAATTTTGACTTTGACTTTGATGCGAATGAGTTCCATTCATTGACAGGCGTCACAGCTCAGTCGGTAATGGATCTGCCTTCCGTGCTGTGGGTCGTGGGTTCGATCCCCACCAAGAACAAACATTTGTTTGTGGCAAAACATAGATGTTTGTTCTATGTCTGGGTGTTACTATGTATTATAAGTATGTATTTACAAAAAAAAAAAGTATATAAGTATTCTATCAGCATCTAGTTCCCATATTACAAGCTTTGCTTAGTTTGGCACTAGAGGGCGTCGTGTGAAATGTCCATGAATATTATTCATTGTCGAGGTCGTGAACTGAACATGTGGACCTTAACCATGAAGCAATTACTAGAATAGTTTACTTTTAGTGTAATTAGATTAATATTTTAGTTCATAGATACCTACTAGATGCTCATAATATTCTGAGTATCAAAATGAGCTATGATATTATGGCATTACAAATCTATATCTACCACACAGCCCTAACGCAAGGGATGCGGAACCCTAACCAAATGTTATTAGGGATCCCCCGAGGGGGCACTTTTGATTTAATTCCCGTTTGTTTAGTGACAGACCTCGCTATGATTTAAAGAACATTAGGAGATTACATTTAAACTGGATTGTGTTTAATTTCATTTCATTGTCACCCTTTTTCAGAGAACTCATGTGGACAGTTATAGAATTAGACGTGTGACTTAGAAATCTATAGGCGAAAGATGCTAGGTGCCAAAAGATGTGATAGTATGTCTACCATGCCTGCCGCTGACGTTCTACAGTCGCTAGAGAATAAGAAACTGATCACAATGTAATTTGTGAACGAAAAGCCACGTTGAAGGCAGAATAGATGCTGGTAAATTCCATACCTAAACATGTTCCAGATAAGTACTACAACAGCGTCCCATACGTATTAGTAAGGGTAGGTAGTTGCCCAAACATAGAAATTACCAAAAACCTATATTTTGACCTACGACTGTGGCTATAAGAGCGAGGAAATATGTAACTAATGGTCATCCATCCAATAGTGACCTTGCTAATCGACGCTTTACTTAATTGATCGATAAAGATAGATGATATAGAAGATAGATATACGAGCAAGTTCTAAAGTATATAACTGTGTGTAAAAGTTAGGAAAGGGCATAAAGGTTGCCTAGCATGCACGTAATACGGTGAACATGTGAAAGTTTTGGCGGCAGTAGACACGTCTACTCCTGGCGCTGTTACAAACTCATCTGACGGCAAAAACTGGTGTTGCCAGCTGTCGTTAGCTTTCCGCTATATTCAGCATAAAAGCTTTTACATTTCACTTGTTTGCTGTACAAATATAACAATTTAAGCCGAGATTTGAATAAACACACAATAATTATTTTAATAATGATAAATTTTGATCTAGACATGTAATGTTGTTTATTCTAAAAAAATATCAGAGATATTTTATTTGCGGTTCAGATTAATTTAATAAGGCTGTACCGCTGAAAAAGGTAGAATTGTTATTCAAAGTCAAAGTCAAAGTCAAAATTTCTTTATTCAATAAAATCACAAGGATCATTTAGAATCCTAAAATCCTTATTAAAAGTTGTGCGACTTTAAACTATACAAAATTATGCTAGTTTTAGCGTAAACCCCTGAATGCTGGCAACAGTGACAAAAACAAGTGACTGACTCAATCCACGTAGGAGGAGCTTTTCACTCTTACTGGCCAATAATAAAGCAGTATTGTTGTTTCTCTCAGTCTATCTTATACAGTATCTCTTTCTAATTCGTAGATTAGCGTACTCAATTCTTCATATCAGTAGGTTGATTTTTTATGGCAATTCCAAAGTTGGAGCTATCGAGCTCACGGGCACACCGCTAGTTAAGATTTAAAATGTGCCCAAAAATGATGTATTACTATGTTTTGATTGCAATAACTTCTGTTGCTAACAACATCAAAAGCGTTCCAATTAGTACTTTTCTACAAGGTTTTTCTCAAAATTAAAATTATTTAGATTTTTAAGTTTGATCTTTTAAAGTTTTCTAAAGAAGACTCTTAATAATGTAGTTACATAGTACATAGTAGTATTTACTTAAATAATTTCAATACCTATCTTATCTACGTATAAATAGGTAGGTATCCCAGTAGCATCTTACCAGTGGGAACTCAATTTAATATCCCAACGATTAATAACGGTTTTATAACTCATCCAATTTATATTTAATATTTATAATCCATAAATACCTTGGAGCTAATAAAATAATGTGTATAATCCCATAGCCCTTATCAAAGGGGATTAGAGTCGGGGTTCGTGTGATGTTGTATGAAAGGCAAACGTCAATATGTTAGTGTATAATAAACCGATGATAAAATCGAACAAAGCAAAGGTGTCGGCTAATTTGACGGGGGGTTGAATGGGAAGCTGTGGGGAACCGACAGGGTGCGGCGCCTGTGTCAGCGGGACCATCAGCGGAGCGGGCAGCGTGGCGGACAGCGTAGCGAAGTATCGTAACATTCGTAACTAAAAAAATCTTCTACAATAATATTAAGACTGTTAACAAAATTAGAAAAATCTGATCTAGCCGATTCTTTTTATGTCATGTGCTATCACAGTGCAAATAAAAACATTTAACATCAGGTGGGCCATTGACGTGTCCCATCATACAGCTGTAATTACTTATAAAAAAAATTAAGAGACCTCAAAATAGTTCTATCATCTGTTTTCAAATCTCGCCTTTTTGACTGGATATGCGCAGTACCTCATAGGTATTATGAAATGAAAAGTCAGCTGTACAAAATTCTTGTTACTCGCCTTTGTACATGACGTCATCTATTTCTATCTTGTTTTGTGTACAATAAAGAATTAAGCAGTATTTATTAAATAATTCATTCGATATCCCGCTGGCACTGTGGACACACCAGCATTGACTTTGTAATGTCGCATCCGGCGGAAGGGGACGCGACATGCTGCGCACACGCATTGTCCCCGACGCATTAGCGCACTCTATTATACCACGCTATCGATTTCATGCAAAAGGTTCTTTTACCTACTTCTTGTTGCAAATTCAGAAAATGGCTGTCAACCTATTTATGAAACCTAATCGTGTACGAAAAGGTAACTTTTTGTATACATCTAAGTAAAATGATGGAACAAGCCGCTGGCTCATCTGATGGCGGTTACCTCTGCCTATAACACATTGTCTCACCGAGCATGTCCACTGAGGACGTGTCTTGTGATGCATTGCACTGCAACCGTCACTCTGACACATAAAAGTAACGTATGTTTTTTGCTGTTTTTCTTCATTGATTTCTGTAAAACATAAAATGTGTTAATTAGTTTCTTCAATACATGACGGACGTCTACCGAATGCTATTTTTAAATGGGAGTATTTACGTAACAAGGAGTTATTTAATAATAGAAAATTATTTGTGGATAGGTACTCAATGATTGATTCCCTATTCGCCAAACTTGAATATCAGTTTCAAACAGACTGGAAACAGGATACCAGAATGTTGTTTATGAATAGTTTGAATTGAACCCCATTCATGAACCCCGTTTACGATGCCGCCGTGGTGGGGGCCATTTTGGATCCATTATACTTGTCTTATTATTTGAGAATCAAAGGGCATTAAAATGTTGTGGTGCGTTTGTTATTTTTAGACCCTTAATGATATGATCCGGATGTGATAAAAAAATATTTTTATTTTGGTTTGAAAACTTCGGGGATGATTGATGTGTTTTTTATTTTATATAATATATCCTTCTAAGGGCGTCTTGCACCAGAATCACTAAACGTATTTAACAGCTAAATCGATTTAAATCTGACGTATTTGTATGACTTGACCACTCACTAAATACTATTTAAGAGTTAAACGCGTTTAGCGATTCTGGTGCAAGCCGCCCTAAAACTTTTAAATATTTTGAAAGAGTTTGTAAACTACCTCCTCGAGTTAATCTTTAACCTCACATAGTTACGCATGTTATTGTTTTATTATTAAGTAAATATGTATCTGATTGTATGTTGCGTAAAATAAATAATTTCTATTTCTACATAGTGATTCATTCACACATGAAATTTTGAGACTTAAGCTTACTAAAACTTAGACTTAAAAGGTTATATATTGATATTGATGGGACTCCCTTTTCCGCATTTAGGCTCAAAGTTGGCCCATTATGCGTGGGGGGTGTTCTGGCTAGGAGTGTAGCCAGCCTAACTCCTCCCTAGACTTAAAAGGTTAATAAAAGTTGTAAAAAATCACTTAATAGAATACCAAGTTTACCTGAATGAGAGAAATAAATGAATTTGATTTGATACCTAGATCTAGATATCTAGATTAGATCTAGATTAGTTTTAGTGCTATAAATTAATTTATTGTTTAAAACTTATGATAGTACCTAAACTTACCGTATCTAAGACGCTTACTATCTTAATTGTTATTGTTTGTTTTAAAAGCTTTATTATTAACAAAATAGTCTAAAATTAGATTTAATGAAACAAATAAACCGTGTAATTCACCATCAAACACAATTAATCACGAATAATAGTCGAAAATGATCGTAAAATACATTCCACGAGGCAGATGTACTCTTTAATGGTTTATAATTCTATGGGTGTTATATTTCTGCAGAATCGAGTGCCATTCATATGACCTTGTCAATTAATACAATATTTGTCACATAAATTACAACGACAAATGACTTGAGATTTGGAGATGCTTCCGGAATAGGGATGGGACACCTCGAACGTGGCGTAACGGATTATGTCCGTTTTTTTTTTGCATTATTTATTATTTGTTTTTGAGACTGTAAGTACCTGTAGAATATACTTTTAGAATGGTAAGTAAATGGTAGAAATGTACATTTTATAATAGCAGTGCTTCTTTTTTCATGAAAAGTGATTAAATATTTTTTTTTAGATTAGTTGAGCCTCCTTCAGTAATATCAAAAATGCTTGAAAGTATTAGATTTCTAGCCAAGCAGGATTTTTCATTATTTACACCAGTACCTACCTAGGTAATTAGTTGAATAATTTTTGTAGTAATATGACACTACTTCTCAAACTATCAGATTAAATAAACTAAGTAAGATCCGAAATCTGTAAAGACTTTTATTTGTAACATATCAGAAAGATTCGCTATAATTTCTACATTAAGTATAAAAATTAAAAGGTACTATCGGCAAAAGTTCCGCCTTACCACTTTTGAAACTGTTTCGCTTGCAAGTAGTTAGCTACCTGACCTCGCCTTTGTCTTTTGTCTTCTTATTTTGACCAACCAGAGACCTAAACATCTATTTATTTTTATGACGGCCCATTGTTTTCATAACTTTTACACTTGAAATAATTTGCTTCTATTGGTATTCAAAAAATAACGGCTAGTCAGTTCATAGAAAATGCACCCTTAAGGTGGTAAGGCAGAACTTTTGCTGATGGTACTTAATCGTATTAAAAAATAAACCATAGCATTGGGCTTATTATTGGAAGCACAATAGTTATCAGCGGTGAGCAGACAGGGGGAGTCCCCCGCGGGGTGAGGGGGCACCGCAAAAACTGCACCCGACTTAATTATAAAGAGACAAGAAGCGCCATTAAATAGCGATTCGTTAAATCTACGCTCTCGTGTTAACACCACATGTCTCCTGTCCCTGTCACTCACACCGAACAGAGAAAGAGAGAAACATATATTTGGAGCGACGTCCGGCAGGGGGCGGCGTCGACGATATAAGGTTTAGATTGACTGGGCGTTCTCTATTCAACGGTTTTTTTGTTCGCGCCCGGCACTAGCGTTCGGGAGCTTTTCATTTGGTGTCGGGTCGTGGTCGTAAGCACTCGTCCCAATTACAATATCGAAGTGGACAATGACCGTGTAATTTACGGTTAGTTACGGACAATGTTCTAAGGAGCGGACATAGTGTGGTGTGGATAAAAATGTCGGATTTGCGCGGTTCGTCGCCTCTATCGCGGGGGTCGCTAGAGAACGGGTTTGGGGCTCCGCTGGCTGCGTTGAGTTCGTTCGCGGAGCAGCCCCCACCGGCTCCGAATCCCCACGGGATCGACCACATCCTGTCCCGTCCTGCGGTGGGCTCGAACGTGGGTGCTGGTCTGCTGACGCCGCGGCTGTCGCTGGCGGCGGCGGCGGCGGGCATGGCGCACTACTTGCAGCACAAGCCGCTGTACTGGCCTGGCTTCCAGGGGCTCGTCTCCAACCCCATGGCGTGGCGCGACCGGCTGCAGTCTAGTGAGTCATCTATTGTTGCTATTGTTTTCAATTTATCATACTTACTTTCAAAAGTTTGTAAATAAATAAAATTATTGCATTGCTTATAGGGCTGTAGATACTTGTCTTATTAGTCATCCATTACACGCATGAACGTATAGGAACTATAAGAACACGTTAATTCATTCATTTCGACTTTAATTCATCGATAAAGATGACAAAAAAATTCTGTACCGTTACTCTAATCCAGGTTTTTTGAGTCAATCAATCTTTAAAATATATTAAACTTATTCAAGAAATTTTTCTTAAGAAATTCATATAAAAGACTTCAACGCGCTTCAAAAAAAAATTTTTTTTTTAATTTTGTTATCGTGACATTAAGAGACAAACAAATATAAAATTGCTTTTATAAATCACAGTAACTTTCTTTTTTATTTTATTATCTGTTTGGAAGAAACACCTACTTACCTATTTCCTAATAGCAGGAGTTTATGAATAAGATCACAATTAATATCTTAAGCAAAAATACAATACAAACAATTTGAAAACAAGAAGTTAATATAAATAAAACTGCTGCATATGTATTTTTTAAGTCCATACACCATCCTTCTTATCGTCCAATCGACTTTTTCGTCAAATCTGTCGTGCCAATCCAAGCCCACACACGGTCATCCATTAAGTATTTTAAGTTTTTTTTTTAGTATACATACTAGATTTACTTTCAGTTTAGATTCGGCCTAACATAATTATTATTTAGCAAAAAGGTATTAGATATTGCAATTTTGCTTACCACCAATTCTATTGTGTATTTTTTATGTAACAATAAATCACGCAGGCTTACGAGATGGACTTCCGAAAGCCATAAATAAAACACAAGCACAAACATAAAGCAAAAAAAAACACACATAAAGCCTTTTCTATGGACGGTTAGTAAAATGGGCCGACGGGCGGATGTGCCGACGGGAGTTACGGCTCTAGGCGCTTGTTACGGTTACGTTTACGTGCTACACTACGGTTACAACGATAGTAACGAGGGTTGTTCCTCATGGAATGGCTTGTTGGGTTTAGCAATAACTACCTTGCCAAAAGCTTAATTGATAGAAATTTTAGAATTCAGGCAAATAAAAATTTCAAATTATAGATAAATAGATAGAGAAACACTTTATAGTACACAAAAAAGAAACAGGATACAAGCTAAAATGTTAATTAATAAGTAAATCAGCCACTATATTTTGGACTAACCTTTTTGTAAACGGCACGTTTTTTGTGACTAATCGTATTTAACAGCTAAATCGATTTAAATCTGACGTATTTGTATGACTTGACAACTCGCTAAATACTATTTAAGAGTTAAACGCGTTTAGCAATTCTGGTGCAAGCCACCCTAAAAGTTAAAAAATTGCTTATGTAAAGTAGCTTCATTTTTCTATTCAAAACAAACGAATCATTTATTTTTTATTCCACAAAAAAATACTTTGACCAAGTCCACACTTGCAATTTAAAATATTGTAAAATAGCTAAGATTGTAAAGTTTTTAAAAGAACAAGAGTGTCAATAGTTTCGGTTACTACGTTTGGCAATTAGCTTTAGTTGATTTAACTATGTTTGACTTTAGACAAACAAAACTCAGCCTACGTCCAGCAATGGGCCGTCAGGGACCGATGGTGATGACGAGACAAAATCAAATTGCAGTACCTATTGACCATTTTATAACTTTTATGGCATCGATGCTGGATTGATATCTTTTCCTTCTTTTAATACCGAGAACTGGGTGGCGTAGCTTACTCAGTTAATCTTTACCGATCATTAAGTTAAGCGACGTTCTGCGCGGTGTCTACTTCGATGGGTGACCACCAGAAGCATTTACATCTGAACGCTTGCGTGCTTTGAAGGGCACGTTAAACTGTCAGTCCCGGCTCTAGCAGACGTTAAGCCACGACGGAGGCCTTAAGGGGGCCTAAAAACTCCGTCACCAGAGTTGGCGAATAACGAACGAACGAACACGGCAGCTTAACTAACATCGGTGACATCATGATATAACCCACGCAGATAGGCTATCATGTAATAAAGCTTGTTACTTGTTACAGGCTTCAATAAGCTCCACCACTTCACGTGATAATCATAAAAGTAATTGCATTTTATGCTGATAATGTTCTGAAGGCTTGTCTACAGCAGGGGTATTCCAATCACAGTTGAACTGCAAAGTTTTAAATCATGGTCAGTTCATACTAACTCATAGTTATTCTGTGACTAAATAGTGACATTATGATGTCATTTGATGTGTTTTCGCGCATATTTTGCTGTCAAGTGTCTAAAAAGAATGATCACGTGGTACAAAATTGTACCACGTGGCCTGAAGAAATTACACTGGGCAGTGAAATATAACTTGACAGCAAAAGATTGGAATACGGGGGCTGAAATGTTTATAAAAGAATATACCTAGCGTCTACTCGCAATATCGGTCGCTTGGGAGCTTCCGACACCTAACTACAGTATGCACAACGGATCTTTATTCCTCTGAAGTTAGATGCAACAAACGTTTGCGCATGTATTGTTGTGCAGAAAAATTAGCTTACCTCCAATTACAGAAAAATAGGTTCTGCGCAGATACTTCAGAGGGACAAAGATCCGTTGTGACTACTATTACAGTTGTCTTAATTGAACGTAAGTAGGTACTATTGACAGGCGTCACAGCTCAGTCGGTAATAGCTCTGCCTGCCGTGCAGTGGGTCGTGGGTTCGATTCCCACTAAGAACAAACATTTGTGTGTGCCATACATAGATGTTTGTTCTATGTCTGGGTGTTACTATGTATTATAAGTATGTATTTACAAAAAAAAAGTACACTCGAGAGCAATGATTCCGGGTCACTTAAAGAATGTTAAAAATCTCGGAAACTAAAAATGATAGGTTAATGCAATAAATTGTATTTAATAGACAATGTAATACTCCTTAAATGAAAGTAAAAAAATATGAGTCACCATACATTTTATTAACACAAAATTACATAAAGAAAAAAACTGCTGATCTCTCCTTAAAACAAAAATAGGAAACATGAAATTTTTGAACTTTATTACGATTTGACTTGAATTTTAATACTTCGTATTGCCTCCTCGTGCTTCCATTACTGCGTTTACGCGGTTTGGCATGCTGTACACCAAGTTCCTTATACGATTTTGGGGAATATTCTCCCATTCCTCTGTGAGAGCAATTTTGAGCTCACGAAGCGTGATTGGGGGAGGGTTTCGTTGTTTTACGCATCTGCCTAGCTCGTCCCAAGCATGCTCGATCGGGTTGATATCCGGGCTGCGCGCTGGCCACTCCATACGAGTAATGTTCATCTCTTGAAGGTAGTCATTCACAATCCTACCTGTATGAGGTCGGGCATTGTCATGCATAAATATAGCATCCTCACCTAAATTGACCATAAATGGACCAACATGATCATTGAGGATTTCTTCCACATATCTTACGCTAGTTAAAGAGCCGTTTTCTATGATCACCAGCTCTGTGCGACTTTCAGAAGAAATTCCGGCCCACACAAGTACAGACCCACCACCGTAGGCTACTTTTTCTTCGATGCATGCTTGCTTGAATCTTTCCCCTGGTCTTCGATACACTCTGTGTCTTCCATCGTGCTTGTAGAGCATAAATTTTGATTCGTCGGAGAACATAACTTTTGACCAATCTTCAATACTCCAATTTACGTGGCTCTGGGCATATCTTAGTCTTGAAATACGATGCCCACGCTCCAGTTTAGGGCCGTTTGCAGGTCTAAGGGGTTTTAAGTTAGATTCAGCAAGCCGACGTCTTACTGTCCATGCACTTGGGTTACTTCCTCCGAGGCGTCGAAACTGATTTGTGAGTTCAGTTCCTGTGAGAAAGCGATTTCGAAGCATGGTGTTCACCAAGTATCGGTCTTCTCGTGCTGTGGTACACCTGGTTCTGCCCGTTCCTGGTCTGCGTAGGTTAGAACCAGTTTCTTCGTAACGTCGGAGAACTCTTTGTACTGTTGACAGCGACACACCGACAGTCCTGGCTGTATCGCGCTGACTCCGGCCGGTTTCCAGCATTGTAAGTATTCTGGTGCATTCTTCAGGCGTAAGCGACATAATTTCAGCTTGAATAATGAATATAGAGCACTATCAACATGGTTTATATACCCACATAAATGACAGATTACAAACAAAAGCAAAACCAAATGCTGTAATTTCGTAGTTCCATCTTCGAAAGTGGCCTTTTTTCAAATTTGATTTTTTTAAGATATAACTTTACAATAACTAAGAAGTTTTAATACCTTCATTTAAGGAGTATTACATTGTCTATTAAATACAATTTATTGCATTAACCTATCATTTTTAGTTTCCGAGATTTTTAACATTCTTTAAGTGACCCGGAATCATTGCTCTCGCGTGTATATAAGTATTCTATCAGCATCTAGTTACCATATTACAAGCTTTGCTTAGTTTGGGACTAGAGGGCGTCGTGTGAAATATCCATGAATATTTATTTATTTATTTATTGTATGTTTAACAATAACAAGTGTGTTCCTACCGACCACAGAAAAGAGAGGACGTTGAAATCATGTTATACTTGTAGTTAACAATAAAAAACATTAATTTTTTATTTTTGGTATAGTATACGTGTCGTGTCAATAACAATATGAAAACACAATACCCGGACCAAAAGTGGTATCTATATTTGCATGAAAGCACTCCGAGATTCATCTAAATTGACGCAGCCGGTTACAACATGGTAGAGCTACAAACATCTATTCACATTCTATACTTATACATTAATTTCAATAACAATACCTTTTCATATCATCCAGTAAAAAGGATCAATTTGGTAGGATTAGTATGATAGCTAGTTATCACAATAATTCTGCTAAATTCGATTATATTATCACAAACAGGTATTAATTTTGTCCGTCACAGGCCACGGATTTTAATAAAAGCGTATCTATCTGTCACTTATTAAGTGATATCTGTGATAAGGTATCAACAATCAAGTAATAATGTGTAATAACTTTAATACGTTTGTAAGGCGACCGGCACACGGCGCGGCGTGTGGCTAGGCTTTACTGACAATATAATTACATTTCGATAAATATCCAACCTCATGATAAAATTAATAAAATACACGTGCATTTTATAAAATCTATACAAATACAGTTTTTAATATTAATTCGGTGTTTCTCACGCGTTGGGGTTTTCCACACGCCGCAGAGAGATAGCGTTTGTTATGAGTAGTTAGTAATTACGCAATATAACCGTGGCTAGACTGATTTTAACAACTTGGCATAGCGTGTAGATTTTTGGAAAGGTATCTAGATATTACATTTGTTTGTTTGTTTGTAGGTACGAGGGCAGAAAGTAGTATCACACAGTACCTTTTAAAAGCACTGAAGCTCTCTGATTTTTTAAGGAATATGAAAGAAGCTGTCTGATTTTCTAAAGAAACTCTTTACGGATTTTTTTTCGAAGCAAGAATGAGTTGGTGTCTTTTGAACTCTGTCCCGTATTCCAATCTTTTGCTGTCAAGTTATATTTCACTGCCCAGTGTAATTTCTTCAGATCACGTGGTACAATTTGGACCACGTGATCATTCTTTTTAGACACTTGACAGCAAAATATGCGCGAAAACAAATTAAATGACATCGTAATGTCACTATTTAGTCACAGAATAACTATGAGTTAACATGAACTGACCATGATTTAAAACTTTGCAGTTCAACTTAGCAGTTCAACTGAGATTGGAATACCCCTGCTGAACTCTGTTCTATCTTCTTCTATTGTATCAATCTTTCATTATAAATACTATTTACTTAATTTTTTGCCAGATTCTGAATAAAATCGAGTTTTATTAACGATAGATAGATAGAAAATTACATACATACATATTGATCATCTTTATTGATTACATACATACATTACATACTAAACACAGGTTTTACAACATCAAAAAAATTACATACAATAATAGTAGGTAATAGGTAGGGCTGCCTTATCGCTAATAGCAACACACACACTACAACGTTTGTAATTTTACTTCCTCCCAAAACGCTGAGTGTCGATGATTCGAATCCAACCCTCTACTCTATTATAAGTCCGCGCTCCAAATATTAGAATCAACAAAAACAGTTTAATATCACAACAAAGCGAGATTATTATTAAAATCCCAAAACCATTAGAACATTCGCGAGGCATTTCGTTCGGAAATTATTAATTAGTTAGGGAGGAACCGCTGTGGTCACACTGGGCGCACGAATGAAGTGGGACACATTTTTTTAATTACAAACCCACCCCTATCTGCCCACTGGGGTGGGGGGCGGGGGGAGAAGTGGCCAGCATATGTTACAGAGAATTAAAATTCCAGTTTTCGGATGCAGTTTTCAATTGGAGTTTTGTTTGAAACAGAAGTTATGATAGGTACACTTTTTGCGACGACCGGCGGCGGCCGGTAGTAAATTGGTTCGGTGTTCAGTTTCTTTATGGTTATTAGTGCCGAAAAGTTGGTTAGTTTGGAATTAGAAGTGCAATGTTTTTTGGTGGTGGGCTTGCATTTGGTATTGTAACTGGTTTCCCCTGGCTTGTTTTAGCCCCAACAGTTAGGGTACATGATTGTATAATATCTCTATTTCTAAAGTAAGAATTTAAACAGTTTTTCAACCACTTAAGCCTTAAAAAGTACTGGATGTTGATATTAAAGTGCTTAGCATAAATAGCACTTTCACGATGTCACCTATCGTGTACTTTGGTGTACTCAATTCTACTTAGGTAAGTATACCTATACATGTAGTGGATAAAGTCAGTAACACTATGCAAAATTACTACTTAGCTATTTGTGACAAAGTATATTTTTCACTAGCAAATAAAAGCAAGATTTCACCACCGTAATAAAGCTCTAATACAAAATTCAGCAACAATTAAGTTGCAGGCTGCCGTAACCAGCAATTATAGCTCGGTCGACATAAAACCTGCGCAATCGCGGAACCTAATGAAATTAAATTAAGAATAACATAATTCCGGTAGGGGGAAGTCCCCCTCTCCGCGCGGGAGGTCCCCGCGCCCCTCCGGCCTCTGCCTCCATCTTTGTTTTTCGGAATGAGGTGACGTTTACACTGACGCCGTATTATTATGTTATGCTCCGTATTATTATGTTATGGTAGTTCTTGTTTTGATTGTTTGTGGAAAATGATGTTTTCGTGTTAGCGTGTTTGATAGTTTTACGGCGGAGGCTGGCTAAGTGATATTTATGCATCTTTTGATGAGGCAACTTGGGGATGTTTTCGTGGAAATGCGCCTCTATGACGCCGATGGATTTGCTGGATCACTTGAAGATACCAGAGTGGTACTAGTGCACTTTTATTTCTACTTACTATCCATTCATAAACAAAAGAAAATAAAAATGACAATTTGGGAAACAATTACAGATGTGGGTGGGATATTGATAACAGACATTTTGGGGGAGTCGTATTTATGTACTGAAGAAAATTTCTATAGAGGTACGATTACCGAGTCTTGGTCTGGCTACAACACCTATCTATCTCCAACACCTATCTCTCTACAACACCTATCTCTCTACAATACCTATCTCTCTCCAACACCTATCTCTCTCCAACACCTATCTCTCTACACCACCTATCTCTCTACAACACCTATCTCTCTACAACACCTATCTCTCTACCTCGGTTACATATAATTTTTCATAAACAGTGGAATCCAAATTGGTGTTATTCTGACCCTTACATTTTCATTATTATAACCTTTGTTTTATTAACATAGACAACAAGACATAGAACAAGATGCTGTAATCTTCGCATAGACAATAAGTTTTCAGAAAGAATGTATTTAAGCCTTCTTCATCCGACTTCCTGCGATCTACATAATGTCGTCGGTCCATCGGGCGGTGAGTACATTATAGAGATTAAAATGGAAACGGGAAATATAGCTACTTAGGTATTTTGTGAATACACACGAGCCGCAGTCGGGAGCAAAAGCTAGTATCTCAAAACGAAAACTGAAAGAAGGTAATATAATTTGAATGAATTAAGTTTGATAGTGTGGCGACTTGCCAAATGGAGCTCTCTCAGATATAATTTCATGAGATTGATGCCGCTCTATGGCTTGTTAAAGAGATCTCTTTGTGTAACATTGTTTCATAATAACTAGGTATTACTTTAGAGTTCTCTCAAACATCTCAGAATAATCTCGTGAAGAAAGCATATTATACCTTAGATAACTATATTAATGACAAAACTGCATGGCCCGATGTCGCTCCACCCATCGACAGCTAACTACTCGACTTGCAATGTCAGTGCTATTCTTGTGTTCTATGTATATTTCTCTGTAAAAGGGATCATACATAAAAACGCTAGGAACCAGGCCGTAGTTTGTTGCCCGTTCTTCTAGGCTCTGGTCGCGTGGAACTGGCACCTAGAATCACCTAGTTATATAACACGATTCTAAATGATCCTTGTGATTTTGTTGAATAAAGACATTTTGACTTTGACTTTGACGTTAGTATAGTAGTCACAATGGATCTTTGTCCCTCTGAAGTATCTGCGCAGAATCCATTTTGGGCCGCAATGGTGGTAAATTAATTTTTCCACACAACAGTACATGCGGAATCGTTTGTTGCACCTAACTTCAGAGTGATAAAGATCCGTTGTGCGTATTGTACTAGTGTCAAACATGTTTGACTGTTTATGCAATTACAGGCACATGAGACTTAACATCTTTACGACGCTCGCCATGTATAGGTATGCGTGCTTGGTGCAATACTACAACAACGATACTAGTCTTCAGTTCGACCCGTGATCACAGCGCATGTGTGCCGAAATAAATCATTTTAATCTATGTCTGAAACAGCAAATAATTTTATTGTCTTAGTATCGAGAACCAATCAAACTCACAAATCAAATCAAATCAAATCAAAGGTAAATATCCTTATTTTTAGCGAAAAAGAGGTATAGAAATAACATTTCTGAACAAACAGTCGTGCGAATATACTATTTTGACGCTTTTTATTCTCTATCGATTGTAAAACGGCTGGAGGGTAGGTGTGCATAGTTGTATCTTCCACCCACTTGCCAAACTATATCATTACTGTCCGCTACAAAACCCGCCCAGAGTTAGTTTTTGCGGCGCGACAGCCGCTAGCTTTAATAACTGGGCTTTTTGCACACCCTGTATACTGCACTATTGTGAATATCACACCCTGTATATACACTGTTGTATACACTGACTTTTTTACAAAGTTATTATAAACTTTGCACTGTATTTATTTAAGAGTTAGAATGACGGTGATTAAAATATTCAGATGATTTTGTTTAAACTTGCTTATCATTAAGCTTCACTTGGTTATCATTCGACTGTAAGAAGTAGGTATTTTATAGGTAGTCTATGTTTCAGCTTTTATTTTAAGTTTAACCCAAATTCATCTAGCCGTCACTAATATCATACTGATGATTGATAAAGTATAAAAAGTCATATTGATCTGTTAAGGGAGAACGCAAACCAAAGACAAAACGTCTTGTCGAACAGTTAGTGATGTGAAACTTCTCAGTAAAACTTTTTTAGTTACGATATGCTTCTTTTTATTTGCTGTTTTCGTTACTTGCTTATTTAATGAGAATCATCTTAAGTACTTAATAATAATATTAAGTACACTACATAATTACTCTATATTCTTATTTATTAAAAAACACAGTTCATTCTCTAGGTATGTGCGTATAAAGCAATGTTTAATAGGTAGGTACTAAACAATGCTATAATAGATAGGTAAACATACTTGAGAAAAGTCTGTAGTGTCAATTGATGTGAGTTTCGTTGTAACGAAAACAGCATATGACGAGGAAGCATTCGTCATATGCTGTTTTCGTTATGACAGAAAATTTATTTTCACGTCACTAAGTACGCGACAAAACAGTTTTGTCGATAGATGTGCGTTGGCCCTGTATCTTCGCTTGCAATTTTTTTTATATGGCTTCCGTCTGTCCTGTCCAGACAATTTTGCCAGTGTCAAGTGAATTATTTGAATTAAGTTTAGTGAAGTCGAATCATACGTCAAATCATTTGTTTTGAAGATAAAATGGTGTATTTTCCCTTCAAAACTTGAAAACGAATTCCATGAAATAATAAAAACACATAATACACATTTATTCCAATGGCTCACACTTTATACTATGACTGCAAGTATTATTGGTTAAAAATCCACCAAAATTAAAGAACAATACTCACTAAAACAACAAGAAAAACAATTAAAATAAATGTACTATGTTGCTTTTACAAATGACAGAACTCGAATCCATCTCTTGTTGTCAATGTTGTTACGCAAAAGACAATGACAACATAGTTTAAAGCCGCTCAAATGACAGAAGGTAATGAGTAAAAGTCTATAAAAGTCTGCTTATTCGACCAAGTATATTAGTAGAGTTTAAAACAGGTAATACACATACTAATATTTGTACCAAACAAACATTTTCAATATCACACCACATGTTGAAAAGCAGTGCCACATGTCAGACGTAGATAAAGATCACAATATCGCAGCATACAGTACATACGCCGATAACTATCACAATATTATAGCACAGTACTACCACTACTGCCATAAGTATAGGAAATTATAGTAACGAAACTGAGCGCAAAATAAAAAGCCTACGTCAGTACCGAAGTAAGCTCGCATTGCAACGTCGTATTCCTAATTTAAAATTACTGATGGCAATAATTTATATCTTTGAAGTTATATGGTTGGAAAAAATTGCCTTGTGTGATAAGACCACCGATTGTAGGGCTAAATGTAAGTGCAATTTTAATACCAAGTGCATTATCCAGTCCATCTCAAAGTTGACTGGAAGAGATCGCTTTTAGTGATAAGGCCACCCATTGTATCCCACTGTCGTTTATATGTTTTGTCTCATTTTTGTAAAGTTTTATGTGGTGTGCAATTAAGTATCTATTTATTATGCTGACATTTTTTACAAGTCTCATGTGCCTGTACCTGAGGCACCAAATCAAATCAGAACACAACAATGCGAGCATCACTGTGCTGCAGCAGAAATAGATAGATTAGATAGAAATAGATACCGTGCTAATACTTCCCCGGGCGAGTGTTTCCACCAGAAGTTCTATTTACTACTGCTACTACTATTTTATTAATTTTTGACAGAAATTGAGAGGCGATTATAAGTAAAACTGCTACTTTAGTCCTAGGCGGTAGAGTTTATACTATACGTTAGAATTATTCACTTCTACGCTACTTACAGCTTTCATGACACCGCTACGACACATGCTACACATGTCGTAGCAGTGCTACGCCGTAGGCGCCATGCACACGAGACTACACGACACGACATAATCAATACGAGATTGCTCTTGTACGAATTAACTTGACGCTGTTGTACTATTTGACTTAGGTTAGGGTTCGTTCACGTCGGAAAATATTCTAATTAATGGTTTTTCGTTTAACAAACAACAAAATCCTAAAATTGTATTATAGGTAGGTACTTGTCTTAATAACTCTTCACCAAAACATTTAGTTTCTAGATGATTTCACATACTACACTCATACAGTAGTACCAAGGCTGGTAAAAAATTTGATAATTTTATGACACAACTAAATGAAGAAATAAATATATTAGTAGCCTTTGGTGTAGACTACTTTACAATGTTTTTTTCCATAAAAATATCATATATTTTCTACTATGACTATTCCACCTGCTTAAAAGACCATTGGTAATTTTAATTCAATTATGTAATCTTCTTTTGGTAAATAAATTAATTTGTATGTTTTTGTATTTAGTAAAGACACCTTTCAATTAGGTTGGTTTATAGTAATCTAAAAAAACTAGATAAACTAAACTACACTAGAAAAAAAATACTTAACTTCACGAGTGTAAGCTCGCCCTTACGCCCGCTATCTACACGACAGGTGTGTCTGTCGTCGCCACATGGCGATACAGCTTCATTACTGCGTCTCGTGTGCCGCGCCCTTATCTGTTTAACAGACGTGTGTGCGCGCCCTTATCTGTGGTGTAGATGGGCCGTGTGCTTCAATGGATGCTAATTTAAACTCTTGGATACAAACTACTAGGATAACAATTTTAAAAATGAATTTGACTAGTTTTAAAAAAGTCATATCCCTTTATTCATAAACCTCTGTCATTTTAACGTGGTTTTATAAAATGTTCTGTCATTGTCACTTGAATGATAACGAAAAGAGATGGCAATAGGTGTAGCAACTCTTTCAGCAGATCAATATGAATTTTTAAGAAATAGGGTTTATCCAAGAAATCTAAGGAGATGACTACCGTGACTGGGACCCTAAAGTTTTACAAACGTGTGAATATAAAGATATGAAAAATGGCTAGGTTTAATAATTTTGACTAGCATCTAAAACATCAGGAAAGCCATATACAAAAACTAATTTAGACCAAAAACCTACATTTCCACCTCACGTCGTCAATCGTATTCTTCGCACACTCGTGTGTCAACACCTTTATTATCATTATCTCGCAGGTGCGATGTGTTCATTATGCAGTGTGGCGACGCCCTTACGTGTTCTACGATTATTGGTTGTTCTTACACGCGCACTGAATATCAAGTGTTGGGGTAAGTATACAGAATAACTGATAAGAAAATATCTAATAGGTGTTTTGCTTGCACTTTTGAGCTAACACACAGCTTCCGACCCGTGGTACAACCGAGTAGTTCAACTAGTTGTACTATAGGGAAGTAAGTTAGCTCTTTCAACTGTTCCAATAATATAACACTGAACCCTAGAAAAACGGTTTTTTCGAAAACTGCCCCAAAGTGCTTCTGTGGCGCAGTGGTATAACATAGTGTAGGTTTGATTCTGAAGCAACTGACGTGACGTCGACCTCGTATCAAAGTGTGTTTTTTGGCGCTGCTAATCATTCATTTTATCATTTTATCCTTTAGGTCCTGTTAACTATTCGGGATAAAAAGTAGCCTATGTGTTAATCCAGATTACGAACTATAATATTCCAAGTTTCATCCAAGTTGTTTGAGTAGTTTCGACGTGACTGAAACACGAACATCGAAACATCTAAACTTTCACATTTATAATATTAGTGGGATTAGTGAAGCTTGTTTCTTAAATACTCGTTGCTTTAGGGCCAACGCACATCTATCGACAAAACTGTTTTGTCGCGTACTTAGTGACGTGAAAATAAATTTTCTGTTATAACGAAAACAGCATATGATGAATGCTTCCTCGTCATATGCTGTTTTCGTTGTAACGAAATTCACATCAATTGACACGACGCATGCATAAAATTATGTTTACCTATCTATTATAGCATTGTTTAGTACCTACCTATTAAACATTGCTTTATACGCACATACCTAGAGAATGAACTGTGTTTTTTAATAAATAAGAATATAGAGTAATTATGTAGTGTACTTAATATTATTATTAAGTACTTAGGATGATTCTCATTAAATAAGCAAGTAACGAAAACAGCAAATAAAAAGAAGCATGCGTTCTCCCTTAAGGGAGAACGCAAACCAAAGACAAAACGTCTTGTCGAACAGTTAGTGATGTGAAACTTCTCAGTAAAACTTTTTTAGTTACGATATGCTTCTTTTTATTTGCTGTTTTCGTTACTTGCTTATTTAATGAGAATCATCCTAAGTACTTAATAATATTATTAAGTACACTACATAATTACTTTATATTCTTATTTATTAAAAAAGCACAGTTCATTCTCTAGGTATATGCGTATAAAGCAATGTTTAATAGTTAGGTACGAAACAATGCTATAATAGATAGGTAAACATAATTTTATGCATGCATGTTTGCTTTTGAAGGCCGCTCGGCCAATTTAATTAATTAATTAAATTGTTTTAACGGCTGGTTTGCGAACCTATTAATAAAAAAACGTAAGAAAAGACTGTCGTGTCAATTGATGTGAGTTTCGTTACAACGAAAACAGCATATGACGAGGAAGCATTCATCATATGCTGTTTTCGTTATAACAGAAAATTTATTTTCACGTCACTAAGTACGCGACAAAACAGTTTTGTCGATAGATGTGCGTTGGCCCTAAGAAGCAAAACAACTGCGTGCGAGTACATAGTAAAATGAGTTCGTTACATCCACGTCAATGTTACAAGTCATATAAGAATCGTAAACTAAACTTGCCATGTTTGTTTACATTAGTTGTTAATACGAACCCGAGCTTACAACCACTTCTACACGAGATAAGATAAGATATGTTTATTTGCCAGAATATATGTTACAGTTTTGGTCTTCAATTAAAATAGTGCATTATATTCTACCTAATAGGCATGCAAATTTTAAGGATTAGGTTATGATAAAGCATAAAGATAACAATAAATAAAAAATAAGTCATTATATAAATAAAATGTCAAGTAGTTGGATCAGTTGAGCTATCTTTAAATCGTTTGCAATGGTGTGTAGATAGCTCAACTGCTTTATGTGTATTTTGTACATATTGTAAATACTGTATTAGTCATAGTTTTTTTGTGAATAAATGCAATTTAAGGGCGTCTTGCACCAGAATCACTAAACGTATTTAACAGTTAAATCGATTTAAATCTGACGTATTTGTATGACTTGACAAGTCGCTAAATACTATTTAAGAGTTAAACGCGTTTAGCGATTCTGGTGCAAGCCGCCCTAAGTCAAGTAGTTAGTTATTTTATTATTTAATGTCTCTGTATTTTAAATGAAAGTAAATGTAGTGATAGTCAAATATTTTTATTCAGTAATATCACGTCAAAACTAACAAAGAAGAAAAGTTGAACGTCGTATGGCAACTTGAGAGTGATTCACTCAGGGCGGCTTGCACCAGAAACGCTAAACGCGTTTAACTCTTAAATGGTATTTAGCGAGTTGTCAAGTCATACAAACGTCAGATTTAAATCGATTTAGCTGTTAAATACGTTTAGTGATTCTGGTGCAAGACGCCCTTAGAGGTTGTTTCATAAGACCGTAGAAGTTTAAAATAAAATTAAATAATTCAATAAATTCATGCAAGAAAGTTTTTATCACTAAAAATACAAGTTTGGTTGTCGGTACGTGTGGAAACTCCATAGTCACCCTTAACCCTCTTGACTGACAACTTTAATCATTGTACACATTTGAAGAACTTTGTCAAACATAAACCGACTTTCCCGAAGGAGGTATAACAATTAAAACAAGGGAAACTTTACGTTTTCACATGTTCTTTGAAATTTCGCGAATGCTCGGTTTCAACCCTCCCACCCTTTTCCCTATGGGGTAGGGGGAGATTTATTTGTGGATGATGGAGCGCAGATTTCTTGAGACGACAACGCGCTGTGGTGGGATAAGTCAGAAGAATTTGTGCGACTGTTGTATGTTGTGGAGCTCCAGTGGTGTAGCGGTAGTCATCCCGCCTTCCGGTACTACGGTCGTAGCTCCCGGTCGTGCAACAATGGATTTTCTTATTTGAAAATATTGTGTGCGCAATGCCAGTGCTCTTAAACGGTAAAGAAAAACATCGTGAGGAAACCTACCGTCTAGTCAGCTACGCACGTATTGACCTTGTCTTTTCTATGGATAAGACTAATTAAGCTGAGATGATGGTATAAGTTCTGGGCAAGTCTACATCTAAAATATGTCCCAGGCATCACTTTTTGGATACGCGCCCAATAAGAAATGATCTTCTTTCCAACTGTGTTCTATCATAACCTATTTTTGAATCCACTGACAGTTTGCAAGCAAGGTAAGCCAGCACTTATTAATAATGCAAATTGGTGGCACGTACTCTGAATACAGCACGCAATAATCATAATCAAGGAAACCTCCTCAAAAACACTCCAACTTGTTGACAAAACACCCATCCGTAGCCATAACAATGAAAATGGTGAAACCCTTCACAAATCCCTGCATTCCTTCACGAGACCGCACCCCCTACCCCCCCGAAGGGGTGCCTTGCACCCCCGCGGCTCAATTTGTAGGGGCCTAACGAGGAGCAAAGGGGTTTGCTTGTAACTATGTGCTTTTTAGATAAGGGGCTGCTTATGTGAGGGTATTTGGTACTTAATTTGGGTAGATTTTGCGAGATAAATGTGTTCACCGCATCTTGGAGCGGACAATTAGGTGGGGAATCATATTTTAAGTAAAACACTGTCGTACGTTATGACTTCATTCTAGATCTTGTCTACTTATTGTCTTTATTTTAATAAGTAGATACTTTAAAACCGCATTCGCACAAACAAATTGAGACTGCAGCCTGATTCCCGTTGAAGGGGGTTTCTGGAATATATCACTCAAGCATACTACTTTCTTTTGTTTGGGTTTTTGCTTTTCTCCAATTAAATGCGGTTTGAATGTACAAACTGGGTTTATTGACAAATTTAGAAAAATGTAAAAATTTAGGTGTGCACCACAAAGGGTCCATCGTTGCTAGCAGTAAAATGGTAGGCGCTACGCCGCAACTTGGCATATTGCATCGTTGCTAGCAGTAAAATGGTAGGCGCTGCGCCGCGCCGGGCATATTTTTTTCAGTTATTTCTATTTATAACCCAAACTACTCAACCGATTTTGATAAAAATAAAATGGGACCAATCTGGAAGTATATCCTTTCAGATGAAAAAAGAATTTTTGAAATCGGTTCATAAATGACGGAGTTCTGAGGTAACAAACATTAAAAAAAAAAAAAAAAAAAATAAAAAAAAAAAAAAAAAAAAAAAAAAACATACAACCGAATTGAGAACCTCCTCCTTTTTTGAAGTCGGTTAAAAACTACGCAGCAAGGGATTATAAATACTTATAGTACGGTCACTATAGGTACAGTCCTCGCCATAACGGTTGTCTGTGTGTAGTGTAGGTACAGTCCTCGCCATAACGGTTGTCTGTGTGTAGTGTAGGTACAGTCCTCGCCATAACGGTTGTCTGTGTGTAGTGTAGGTACAGTCCTCGCCATAACGGTTGTCTGTGTGTAGTGTAGGTACAGTCCTCGCCATAACGGTTGTCTGTGTGTAGTGTAGGTACAGTCCTCGCCATAACGGTTGTCTGTGTGTAGTGTAGGTACAGTCCTCGCCATAACGGTTGTCTGTGTGTAGTGTAGGTACAGTCCTCGCCATAACGGTTGTCTGTGTGTAGTGTAGGTACAGTCCTCGCCATAACGGTTGTCTGTGTGTAGTGTAGGTACAGTCCTCGCCATAACGGTTGTCTGTGTGTAGTGTAGGTACAGTCCTCGCCATAACGGTTGTCTGTGTGTAGTGTAGGTACAGTCCTCGCCATAACGGTTGTCTGTGTGTAGTGTAGGTACAGTCCTCGCCATAACGGTTGTCTGTGTGTAGTGTAGGTACAGTCCTCGCCATAACGGTTGTCTGTGTGTAGTGTAGGTACAGTCCTCGCCATAACGGTTGTCTGTGTGTAGTGTAGGTACAGTCCTCGCCATAACGGTTGTCTGTGTGTAGTGTAGGTACAGTCCTCGCCATAACGGTTGTCTGTGTGTAGTGTAGGTACAGGCGCCGCCATAATGCACGGGTGACGTCACGCCTCACGCCCCAAGAGTGTCGTCCGCGGAACGCGTTTTCAATTCTCTTTACATGTTCTTGGTACCCCTGGAGTACATGGAGGTACGGTTGGCAGAAATGGTTAACAAGGAAACGAATGACAAAAATACCTAAGTCTCTAAAATATATCGAGATTATTTTTAAGCTTTGCATTTCAAAAGTAAGGATAAATAATGGCGTCGTTTTGAAAAACAGGAGATGGCTTTAAAAATCTGAATTTTGGGTAGTGATCACAACACTCATTTTTGATTGCATCATCATAGAGTCAGTTTTGACCGCACTATTGCTACTCAAAAAATCAATATAGATTTAACTTAGTTTTTGTTAAAACCTTTTCTTATTTTGAATATAGATTTAGCTTAACTTTTTAGTTAGATTTAGTTAGAAACCGTCCGCTTTTTTTTTTTTTTTTATTTATTTAGTGCACATTATTTGTAAAGAATGTACCCTAATATGATTACAATCTAGCCACAAAGTGGGCTAATAAGTAATTTAAATTGCTAGAATTGCTTAATCTAAGAACGTGTTCATTAACACGTTTCTTATTGTCTCTATGTAAGATTTAAGGGAAGACACTATGTTCATGTGTTCTTTAGTTTGTTTTCACTGAATTTCACTAATTTATTACACTAACTCAAAAGGTTTTTTCCTTTTAACCGTCCGCTTGAAACCTAAAAATAAGTAATTCATCAGCATCATTGTTTCCACCAATCGAGCCGATCGGCTCATAGCTTAATCAAACCCTTTTCCATCACAATATTTCATATTCTGTTTTCCACTCAAAATATCCCCAAATCAAATATACCGCCGGCAAATTCAATTTGGCAAAAACCATTGCGAATCATCCGTCGCCCTCAGGCTTTTTATCATTATTTTCATTTCTCGCCCCCTCCCCGAGGGCATTATGTCGCCGACTGTACCGACGCTTCATCAAAATACTTTTATACGCGATGATATAATATCGCTGCTGGTTTTACGCCGGTTTTATAGATATCTTCCGTTTGAATGATCGCAGTTGCTGCGTCAGGAGTTCCTTTATGAAGGTGGATGTGCAATTTCATCAGATTTTTACGGTAAAGGTTATGTACGAGGTATATATCTACTTGTGATTGCTCGCTAAAGCATGAACGCACTCGGTGGCTCTTGTGACCAGCCCGGCTTCTCCTATAATCTTCTAAATGATCCTTGTGATTTTGATGGACAAAAACTAAGGAGACAGCTAAATCAGTATCAGTACAACCAGTCGGTACGAATTCCAAAAGTTAACTTAAGTAATACACATAAATATGAATAGTGGTCCGTGAGGTGAGTTATAGCCGCATGTACTAAACGTATTGCCTACTATTATCATCTTTCGCTGTTGCTGGAAAGAATTATTACTATTTAGTATGTGCATATTTTGAATCACTAGGTACTCATATTTGTTAGAAATTGCTACAAAAAAATACTACTCTTTAGGTACCTATTTTCTTCATTGGTTGGTTCTTGGTCTGCGGTTGTCCTGCGCGTTAAAAGTGTTGCGAAATACCAAAAATGATGAATGGGAACTTGTCGTGTTTTGCTATGCTGACATAAGCTATCGTCCCCTGTCAACAACACAATAGATTATCGTGGTTTTTAATATGAAACGCACAAAATTAAAACATGTCTATAAAAGTAAAATGTGCGAAATTGAATTTGCTAACATACCTACTCAATACATTTAATTTTAGAGTATTTTAGGGTAGGGTAAACAAAATATGTCTAGAAATATAGAAAAATATCTATTCTAATTAAATTCTAATCTAAATAATACTACAATATTGTAGAAATATGATCGAATCAAAAGTGACCATGCTATTACGTTTGTATCTCCTCATAAAAAAATTCAACGACTTCGAATCCACAACACCAGCCTTATGCCTAGCGAGCATCTTTGAAGTAAAGTAGTCTACTCTTTCCCAGTGTCGAACAACGCACTAAGCGCGTGCGCAGCGCAGCAGGCGATGGACAAGGATGGAAAGAAGAAGCACACGCGACCTACCTTCAGCGGGCAACAGATCTTCGCGCTGGAGAAGACCTTCGAGCAGACCAAGTACCTGGCAGGACCGGAGCGGGCGAAGCTGGCGTACGCGCTGGGCATGACCGAGTCACAAGTTAAGGTAAGCTAGATTCTTCTATTAAATTACTACTTTTAAGAGATCTTGAAGGGTTTAGACATCTGTCTATTGCCCATCGGTTCTCGGGCACAGTCACAATAGTATTTCACGTAATTTAATTTTAAAAATCTCATTAATTGAGACCATTACAATAACAGCATAACACGAAACCCTATGGATGTGCACGAACTGTACCCCAGAAGACAATGCAGTACCTAAGGTAGTAACCAACATGTTCTTGTGTTTCTGAAGTTGCTGCTGGGCTTTTCTAGCAAGCTCAGCAGAAATTGTAGCAAAACACTAGCTTTAAACTAAAAGCTAATTAAAACAAACAACGTGAACAGTAGATACGAATGATTGGAACACAACCAGTAGGCCAGACCAGCATGACTCGTTAATCCGATTACACAAATTGAAAAGTCAATTCACTTACGCGGCGTGGCAGACCGACTGTACCCATGCACTCTATTCCTGTGTTAAACAGCTATTTAGATCCAAACAATAGTAGCTACATGCAACCAAGTAGCTAGTAACAGTTAGTTGCTATTTAGATATGTCTCAAAGACATGAGATATCAGTAGAAATTGCAGATAAAATATTTGCTTGTCTGCAGCTTCTATTGATGTGTTTTTTGACTGACTGATCTTTTGGCAATATGATTTTGTATGGGTGAGACGAAAAACCTTTCGCGGTCATCTTCTCAAAAATCATGACAATAGATGTTTTTAATAAAAGCTTTCTCAATTTTTATCAGCAATCGTAATAACTACCGATTTATTTTCGCTTTCAATTAGAAGGCGCACTTATAACAGGCGTAAAAAGACAGTTTTATTCCTCCGTAATTAGGGTGCGACCCCTAGCTATGCGACTGCCCCCGCTTCGCTCGCTAAACGACTGAGCGCGGGTATTGTGCTCTGACTGTTGTCAGCCACTTTGCGGGGTGCACATGGAAGATGGAATAGTATTTGTCTAATACGTTATCACTACATTTTAGAACTACATATTTAACGACACTAAACAAACGTTCTTAGTGGATGTATTTTGTGAAATAGTACAATTGTTAGAGATAACTAAGGATCAGTTGAGCAATATAATTCTATCTACTTTTCTCAAGAAAAGCTGGTGCCTAAAAAGTTGTTTTCTTTTTCAGCACTTTTCACACGCAATCGCAAAATCATAAGCTCAAATTAATTACAACATGCTACAACTTTTAACCATCGCGTGTTTATATCGACACTACTCATAAAATTAAATCTAAATAAAGGTCACTCCCCATAGAATTGTATCTCATGCTGTCAAAGTGACATAGGCATTTGTAGAACTCAGCTACACTCGCCCTTTTGTGGTCACGCCGCTTAGAGGACGTTCAATTGTTTTTGGTATTGTAAGGTGGGTGTGTTGTCTTATTGAATTTGGGTATCAGGTGATACTTACATTTAAACTCTTATTGCTAAACTGTACTTAATTTAAAAGATAAGTAGGTCTATATTAATTTGCATAGGTTTCACTAAAAAAATATTTGCCCCACAAAACATAATTTTAAACTTTTCAACTAAATATCTCATGGTAAATATTTACCTGTTTCATAACACTGAGATATTAACTATACCATTTAAGTCATGGTGAGTTTTAGAAATATCATGTGAACATTTTGTGTAAGCATGATAGTTTCAAAAAGTTGTAAATAGAGTTAAGCTCGTCTTTATATGACTTCGTATAACTTTGCTAAATTTAAGTGACGTCACCAAGTATCGTCATAATAATATCTCATACTAAAGTCTTAAACTACATTCCCCAAAGTCGAGAACCATCAATAAGATGCATTACACGAGTGCAGTAACGCGGTGTTTAGTGCGGGGAGGGTGCAAATTGTATTATACTAAGTGACGCTTTGTTAGGGGCTGGGGATAGGCGCGGGACACACTGGGAGACTGAGTTTTGTGCTGATTCTACGAAAGAATTTCATCTTTGACTTTCAATTTCAATCGGACAAAAAATTTCTTTTAGCAAAGAAACATATAAAGATTTAACTATAAAAATATCGCGACAGCACAGTATATTTTATATTTTTAGTGTTTCAGGTTTTTAGAACTTACAGCTTACGTATACTTTGATTTCCGAGTACATAATTTAAAACAATTTTGCTGTCAACTAAGAGCAACTTCTTGTATCCCCGTTTATAATACGCCTTACTCCATTAAGCAGGGAGAAAATCGTGGAGTAAATCAGGCGAATCAAGAATAATGGAATGGCAACAGTTGCGATGACGCGCGTCATGACGAGCGTGATGCGTCGTGTAGAGTGGGACTTAGGTCATTATAGCCTTTTTGAATATAAATGATTTTAGTTGTTCTTTAAAACACTGACGAATAGTTCCTATTACTTACAAGATAAATAAACCTTCGCTATTTTTATGACGATTTAGAGTAATCCTCGAGATTATTATTTTACAGAGAGGTTATTTTTAGTTTTCACTAATGCGATAGAAAATAATAGTCAAAAATATAATAACTCAAGACATAAAATTGAAATAAATAAAATACTTTTTTATAACAAATTTTTTTGACACAAATCTAAAATTGAAGGTAATTTTTATACAAAATACTGTTATCTTGTATCTGATAAATTATCCACAATTCGTCGTATTGCAATCATTCCGGCTATTCACGAACCAACGGTCTCAAAAACCCAGACATTCAAAGATGTCAATAACTTAAAACGGTCACCCATCAAAAGATTTATCGGACCTTGAACAGTAATAATCCTTTATACCGATAAATGCACATCACTTTCATTCACAAATTGAGCTCAAAAGGCAATGGTCTGTGAGGGGATCAATTACCCCTGACTTACCCTAAAAACTTGCCAAATCATTTTGAACTCTGCTGCCTACAACATAAGGACAGTGTACAGTGAATGTGTAAATTGGCAGGCTCATTCAATTCCCCTACATGGTGTCATAGCTCATTTGCCATTTGATAAAATTAATCCAAAGAGAAGATTAACTTTAGGAGGGTCGTGTGTTTACACATGCGACATTGCAGCGGGGCACAGCTTATTATGCTAGTCGTTGCTTCATTTACCTACTGAAAAGGTCAAGTTTAGTAAAATAATAATTAGTTAGCACACTTAGGGCGGCTTGCACCAGAATCGCTAAACGCGTTTAACTCTTAAATAGTATTTAGCGAGTTGTCAAGTCATACAAATACGTCAGATTTAAATTGATTTAGCTGTTAAACACGTTTAGTGATTCTGGTGCAAGACGCCCTTAGAGTGAACAAAATAATAATTTTTGGCAAAATTATTATACTTAGCTATATACTGGGTATCTTTTCTTATAGTTATCTACTTTTATTGTCTTTTATACTTGCTTATGTTTATTACGCAAAAAAAGCAATTTTTAAATTAATGTAACTTTAATTTTCAAGCGTTATAAACTCGATCAAATCAAACTGTATTTATTTTGAACAAAAATACAACAGTTTTAATGAAAACAAATGTTACATATTTTTTGCTGTGATGTGCGGATAAATTGATGAAATTGAGGCATGCACGGAGTGGTCCAGCTGTCCTCACCTCGCTGCGACATCACAGAATGGCATAATGCAATTAAATCGTTGACTGCGTATTCAATAAGTATAATTTAGTGCAATGGAGGATAATCAGGTTATATAAACTGTTTCGCAGTTGTCCTTTCAATTATATTAATGCTTTGTGTATATTTATGCTCATTGGGTAAAGTGTTACGATAATTATATTCATTTTATGTTTCAATTAGTTTTTTGTTTTATTCTGCTAGCCTGTATGTAGCAATGTTTTGACTCAAAAATATTTGTTGTTCAGTAAAATAACAAAAAATATTATCAAAATGGAACTGCCCCCGTATTCCAATTTTTTGCTGTCAAGTTATATTTCACTGCCCACTACTGCCCAGTGTAATTTCTTCAGGTCACGTGGTACAATTTTGTACCACGTGATCATTCTTTTTAGACACTTGACTGCAAAATATGCGCGAAAACAAATTAAATGGCATCGTAATGTCATTATTTAGTCACAGAATAACTATGAGTTAGTATGAACTGACCATGATTTAAAACTTTGCAGTTCAACTGAGATTGGAATACCCCTGCAGCAAGTATTATGTTTTATGTTTAGTATTATGTTCATGTTTTTAAGTAAGATGTAAATCAAAAAGCTTTAGCAAACTTAATTGATTGTTTTTTTTCTTGTGTATTTACATGCCTTTATCGTAAGATGGTGTTATGACTATGTTGCAGTACGATGAGTATTAAAACATCCATTTAATGTCTTTGTGAAAGTTTTTCCACAAGATACATAACTTTATACTAATTCACGTCCAAACAGAAATCAATCAAACCAAAAAACTTAACATAATCCTTACTTAATTACGAATACATTACATGCCCATAAAATATCGAAATCTAACATTAAATAAAATACTTTCAACGGAACTTTTATCGAAATAATAAAATATTTATACTGTAAGCCGAAATTATAATAATCTATCGGTGTTGTACCGGCGCTAAATTTTATAACGATTACAAATTGATATATTGAGGTAATTAACTATTTATTTCTATTAAATATTCTTGTAACATACCTACTCGTAGTATTCATATATTTTTTATCCATTTACGTTCTTGCCTCATTTTTTGTCTTCTTTGAAAAGGCTCTACATTTCAGCTTGTATGACTGTACCTTTGACTATTTTTATTTTTAAATAAATTATCCTTAGATGCTCCCCTAATTATCAGCTTAAGATGTTTTTATATTTTTCACAGATAGTATCAATTTGGTAATCCAATTGAAATGCAAATTACATTATTGTAATGTGTCGTTATCATTGCTTTTATTGCTGTTGTAACGTCTACCGAATTAGTTGCAAGCCAGCAATGGATACTTCCCACAGCGATTTCGTTTTATTAGTGCCGTGCATGACTAATTTTCAAAAGGCATTTTGAAACCCTTCGATGTTCCTAGAGCTAAAAATAATAAATATTCTTGTCTTATATTTCAGAGAAATACAAAATATAAAACATCTTGTTTTACTTAATTTCAGTGCAATAATTGTGCAAAGTAATAAAAATCTAAAGATAATCCTTATTTTGATAAAGCAAAAATAAAACACGTAATAAAGAAGGTTAATATTAATTCTAGCGTTGCTCATTTTTAACCCCTGACGCAAAACCGACGGGCTGTTATAAGTTTGACGTGTCTGTGTGTGTGTGTGTCTATCTGAGGCAACGTAACTCCCAAACGGATGAACCGATAATGTTTTTTTTTTTTTTGTTTGAACGGTGAATAAGTCGATAGTGTTCTTAGCTATGTTTGATGAAAATGGGTCCAAAATTCGGGGGTTTTTTAAATTTTTTATTTAATTACTTGTGTAAGAGCTAAGTGAGCTGTCTATAGCGAAATAAGAACTAAAACAACTTAATTCATACACTTTTCAAGTAGGTATCTATACATAATTTATAAGTTAAAAAACTGGAAAACCGACTTCAATTCGACTACCAGCTTCATCATCAGATGATGATGACGATGATGACAGTTCATTGGGAATGTTCTAGTCACTATAAACACCACATAAAAGTCACAGGAAAGCAAAATACGCAATTTGGTGCACGTGGTTGGTGTTGATTCTTTAGAGGAACAACTGGTGGGTTTTTGCTTTTCTCCAATTAAATGCGGTTTGTATGTACAAACTGGTTTTATTGACAAATTTAGAAAAATGTAAAAATTTAGGTGTGCACCACAAAGGGTCCATCGTTGCTAGCAGTAAAATGGTAGGCGCTACGCCGCAACTTGGCATATTGCATCGTTGCTAGCAGTAAAATAGTAGGCGCTACGCCGCGCCGGGCATATTTTTTTCAGTTATTTCTATTTATAACCCAAACTACTCAACCGATTTTGATGAAAATAAAATGGGACCAATCTGGAAGTATATCCTTTCAGATGAAAAAAGAATTTTTGAAATCGGTTCATAAATGACGGAGTTCTGAGGTAACAAACATTAAAAAAAAAAAAAAAAAAAAAAAAAAAAAAAAAAAAAAAAACATACAACCGAATTGAGAACCTCCTCCTTTTTTGAAGTCGGTTAAAAATAGAGAAAAAAGTACATCGTGACTGTAAAATATGCAAACCTGGTCACACTTCATAAAGGCCGCTTTGGACCAAACCGCTCTCCTAATGACATCAAGATAAGAATAACGACACTTTAAACTCGTGTAGATAATATTGATAAAGGGGATGAAACCACCCTACCCTCATCCCCTGGATCGAGCATATTAAATTATTGTGATGGATAGCGCTATGATTTAATTTTAATGTGTTTTGATAAAAATAAAACGTTCTAAATGCTTTTTATAATTTTAGCATAATTGAAATATAATTTGGTGAGTGATGCGTAAAATGGGGATGCGTCTGAACTGAATACGAGATTAGGAAACGGCGTCATTTTGAGCCAGATAAGTGGTTTTTATGGATAAGTATTATTTATATTCTTTTTAAGTATTTTGTTTACGATTTATTTTCCATAAATTATATAAAATTACGTATTAACTAGACGCGTGCACATAACAAAACGTAGATTTTACTGCTAATTCAAGAAATGACAAAGTAAATCACATTGAGAACTATCTACAAAATTAAAAAAGTACCTACCTTTCACCTTTGTTTGATAAGTAGTTGGGATGTCTTAAGTATTTAAAATGAATCTAACGCTAAGAAAAATCAACGAAATAATAAAAACTATAAACAGAACCCTTTTTCCGTCATTTGTTATCTAACTTGATGATGATTTTGAGGTAACATGACGTAGCATGTTTTGATGGATCTTGTCATTAAATATTTTGAACAGTCATTTGCATAGATGCATCAGCTAACGTATTTAACGAGTCATTTACCACGATTTATAAATGAAATATTTTAAGTTCAAATTAATGTATAAATAATGCTGAACTTACAATTATAACTACTTTTTTTAAATGATTTATCGCTGAAAACTTCATAAACTGATACTCGAGACTGAAGTTTTTAGATACTTATTGTAAACAGAAAATTGTATTATGGCTGGCTATAGCTACAACTAAGTATGATATTGTATCTGATAATTTACTACAACAGACGACAATTTTTTTTATAAAAGTCTAAGTCTGGGAATGTTGTCGGTCATATTTATATATTATTATCACTTACATAATAATTTAACTTATTAACTATATTTATTTATTTTATTAATTTTACTAAACAATAACTATATACAAATACTAATAAGAAAATATCATTTTTAACAAAAAAAAAATATTAAAATGAACTCTGAATTCTAAATGCTAGAGATAGAAAACAGAGTTCAAATCTCCGACTGCAGGCAGGGTGCCCAAAAGGCTGGCAACGTTACCTCTTTGTATGGCAATACTAATTCTCTGTCCAAGGTAAGCGCCAGCCCTTTGGTCATTTGTCACGTCCACCAACCTTTTGGATAACTCTTTGAATAGAAGCCACGCCTCTGGACCCCACGGTCCTAACGTTTCTACGCCAAAAGGCCGAAATATGTACCCATCTCCGATGTATGCATATTTCCGCATTTTAGCGTTTTCCGCTGCTGCTGCGGCCGTGCCTGCCATTCTGGAGGTGGACGCCACATGAGAAGGCGCTAACGTGTCTACGCATGTAGCGTCCCACACCAGCGGCTTACCACGACTCCAGGGAATCAGCGACATACCGTCGGGTCTCTTTCCATCGTCACGTGCAATACCGTTCGGCTCTAGGATGGCCGGCACATTGACGGTGGCGAGAGCCCTACGAATTATGTCGTTGAGGCTGGCATGACGGGATTGGCGGCCAGCACTGCGGCGACAAGAAAGGCCGTGGTAGCCGTTACGCTCAACGGCAGTACCGCAATGGCACTGGTGGGGTTCATTGGTGTTGGCTCCTATTCGAATGCTAGCTGCTAATGAAAAAGTAGTGTTATCCAAAAGGGTCCCTATATTTGTTGAAGGCAGTGCCTGGAGCCAGAAACCCGATTCCCGAGCACCTGAGGCTATGAGACGAGCCTTTTCTGCAGGAGTTAAAGCTGCTTCTATTAGCCCTTGTTGAAGCTTTTTGCAGATAGGCTCGTCCCATTGTCTCTGTATTTGTGGTTTTTCAGGAATCGGTTCGATAGGACTTATTAACTTACATTTTGTGAATTATTTTTCAGTGCAGTTTTTTACCTATAATTACAATTTAGGTTAGTAAGTTTTGTAAATATTTGAGAGATTAAAAGGACAGTTAACACCAAAATTAATAAAATCAGACACACAAGTCTTTGTTATTGGTATAATCTATCAAACGCGTCGTTTGTATAACAGATATATTTGAACTGGTATCGACAGGACACTCGGTGACGTATATCCGCCTAAATTCCTGCCTAAATCTATCCGACAGACAGTGAAAACAATGCCACCTCAATACAATCGATTATGAGCTTTAAAACTTTGTATTTACATTCTAAAATTGATCTGTCATTTCAAATTTATGCTACTAAAATATTTGTGACTTTATGGGGTATGGGATAAGGTTGATTTTGTTTTGTAGAGTAGTGTGATCAATCGATTTTGATGACAGGCGAGAGTGAGCAGTAATCGATGCTCATTAGGCTTCGGTGACTGAATCGCTTTGGTTGAACATCTGCATTTTGCATACTATGTTAAAGATTTTTATTGGGGAATTTATTGATGAGGTCATTATGGCCGCCATGTTGGATTGTCATTGTTTTGTAAGTCCCTGCCATAAATAAGAAAGATCAATATTTTACATTTTATAAAGACTTCTTTTACGTTCGGTATCAATTTCCTACTATTACAAAAACAACAATTTTGTTTATGAACATTGACTTTAATATCGTGATAACATACGATTTTTTTCTTACACAGATTGAAACTTGTCTTTGAATAAAATTTAAATCTGTATATTATACTTAATAAAATCAATATTAATAAGTAGCCATTTTCTTTTATATTTAAGGTACCTTTCTTCAATTACATACTTACCCTATTTATTTATTTGCACTCCCATAAAATAGTTAGCCAATATTCTTCATAACATTCTTTCTCAAGATCAATAGCAATACCCCAAGAAGTTTGCACTCCTGTACCATCAAAATAATTTATAGTCGATAAATAACGAGTGCGGCGGTTGTCGACTGAACCCTAAAACAAGTCGTTAACGCAATTAGGGTTCCGTAGAACCGCCCACAACACGCGTCGGAAGGAACTCTGAAGGTATTGCGACATCGATTTGGTGCAAGTGGCGCTTTAGGGTTAATTATTATGACTGTATTAGTTAGGGAATAAAGGTTTCTTTGTAAAAGCTTAGGATTTCCACTTGATTCTTAGACCTTCTAAGCTGTAGGTGCACCAGTCTCAAATGAATTGAAGACTTAACTTAGACCTAGCTAAGCAAATAGAGATGAGAAACATTTATTTGCCACCCACAGCACAGGTAGAATAAAAGCTTGTAAAAACAATAAATTGGTAAGAGTGGAATCCTTTGCCGACATCTGTGTTTCCGTACACTTATTTAGATGTTTTCAAATGGAGAGTGAATAAGTATCTTCTAGGCAAATGTGCTACACGTCGACTGCATCGTCTCTAAACATAAGGTGAGATTGCGGTATAACGTATAAAAAAAGTAGGTATAATAAACTCCTAGGTAGGCATATATGTGTGAGTGCTGACCAGCGTTGCCATGAGCCAAGCTGCGGAAGCCAAGCGGCGCTGGTTCTCAGTCAGAACCTGAGAGTGGATGACGTCACATCTATAGCAGCTGCCTTGTTTAAATTAAATAACATAACATGTGCAACCTTTGTGCACAATAGATGAGTTAGGTTTTAAAGGCACTAGCGATGGTACTAGGTATAGAGTGAATATAAAAGTGTGTCAGCTGAGATATTGTTATTTTATGTTGTCACAGTCTTCAGTTTTCTAACATCAAGCGCTGTTTGTGCTCGCAATAAAAAACACATGACTCCCTCTCCGCAGCCTCTAAGCCACAAAATAAAACAAAAAGCTTTCCAGATCATTTCTCAAAGTATTGGCGTCAACACAATACACACCACACGATAACAAGAACCACACAACCGACTTTGAACCTTGTTATATTACCAAATAAAGATTAATCTAGGTTGAGAATTGTCTGCAAACCCTTGGTGGTAGAGACAAGTTTTAAATAAAACTTTTGGACCTTATTATCAAGAAGTTAGAGTTTAAAATTGGCTGGGAAGAACGCAGCTGATGCCCGGGATAAGCCAGCATGATAGAAAAGGTTCGTGATGCAAATCTGCGAATGTTTTTAAGAAAACAATTTCATTTGTGATTATTTGTATCTCGGGGGAAATTTGTGGGGATTCGAGAGAGGCGTGTTCAATAAGTTTGGTTCTGTATTGGCTGGTGCTGTCCATTTTTACGTGAAACATAGAGGTATCAGGAAACAAATAGCTTTCTTGATAGTTCATTTAATTGAATTAACTAGTAGCTATTATAGTTTATCCCGAACTGAGTTCTCGCGATGTTTCCAAAAAAATAAGTTTTTTTTTTCACTTATGGCTAGGTATGCTTTACAAATTGCATCGATACCCTTATCTAGCTAAATACCAGTCTTACCTGGACTACAAAGTCCTTGAAACTGTAAGATATGTTATTTCACGTTACACTGGCTTTGTCAACTGTACAATGAGGAAGATGAGCGTATTTATTTTTTAATGTAGATCGATAGATTTTTACGTCAAAAACACAACAGTGAAAGAATTTTGGCGATAGCTCAAAAACTGAATTTTCTACGATTTTTTAAAGTTTGGATTTTCAAAATGTGTTTTGAGCCCGGCGATTTCGCGTGTGACGTCAGCCGGTCCGACCGCTCACCCGCGCTTTCTAAGCGTTTTCTGCCTTTACGTTTCTATTTATATTTCTGAAAAATTGGGAGAAAAGTACCAATATTTTTATGTAATATTGTGCCTTTAAGTCCTAAGGACACGTTTAACGCTTCAGATAAACTTTTTAACCACCGACTGAAGAAGAAAGGTGTTCTAAGTTTGAGGCTTTTTTGTGTCTATGTGTCTGTACCTTTCAAGGCTCGTAGCTCCAAAAAATCACTCGTAATTTTTTTATAACTATTCTTGAAATGGAAAGCAGATAAATCTGGCATAGTTCTAAGCCAAATTTGGTAGAAATCGGTGCAGCGGTTTCCAAGTTATGAGGATGTTTATCAGCCCTCGACACGCATTTTGAAGGGTTCTCAGGCATATATTGATTGTAGTTTGAAACATTTGGTTCTTATACCAGTATAACGTGAGCTACTATTTCTTAGTGTTTCATTGATTTTGTATATCAGGTAAGACTGGTAATGAGCAAGATTGTGTTATCGACGTGATTAGCAATGTTTTTAACCCCCGACGCAAAAACGATGGGGTGGTAAAGTTTGACGTGTGTGTGTGTCAGTGCGTGTGCGTGTGTCTGTGCGTGTATGTGTGTGTGTGTCTGTCGAATGCGCGCGTTGGTGCGCGTGCGGATGCGGATGGTAGTAGTCTAAGTCACATTGTCTACTAAGGACGTGCCTATGGAGACATTGTACTGTCAAGTACAATGCCTCACTAGGCACGTCCTTAGTAGACAATGTGACTCGCTAAGAAGAAGAAGAATGTGACTTACACTAGGACGTGCCTAGTGAGACATTGTACTGTCAAGTACAATGTATCACTAGGCACGTCCTTAGTAGACAATGCCTACACATAAATATAGTGCAATGCCTCACTAGGCACGTCCTTAGTTACGAAGGACATTGTACAGTAGGTACAATGCCTCACTAGGCACGTCCTTAAGCAATGCATTGCTAATGCCTCACTAAGCACGTCCTTCGTAACTAAGGACGTGCCTAGTAAGGCATTGCACTATATGTATGTGTAGGCATTGTCTACTAAGGACGTGCCTAGTGAGGCATTGTACTTGTACAGTACAATGTCTCACTAGGCACGTCCTAGTGTAAGTCACATTCTTCTTCTTCTTAGCGAGTCACATTGTCATTGTCATGTGACTTAGACTACTACCATCCGCATCCGCACGTGCACGTCCTTAGTAGACAATGCCTCACTAGGCACGTCCTTAGTAGACAATGCCTCACTAGGCACGTCCTCAGTAGACAATGTGACTTAGACTACTACCATCCGCATCCGCACGCGCACCAACGCGCGCATTCGACAGACACACACGCACAGACACACGCACACGCACTGACACACACACACGTCAAACTTTACCACCCCATCGTTTTTGCGTCGGGGGTTAAAAACATTGCTAATCACGTCGATAACACAATCTTGCTCATTACCAGTCTTACCTGATATACAAAATCAATGAAACACTAAGAAATAGTAGCTCACGTTATACTGGTATAAGAACCAAATGTTTCAAACTACAATCAATATATGCCTGAGAACCCTTCAAAATGCGTGTCGAGGGCTGATAAACATCCTCATAACTTTGGAAACCGCTGCACCGATTTCTACCAAACTTGGCTTAGAACTATGCCAGATTTATCTGCTTTCCATTTCAAGAATAGTTATAAAAAAATTACGAGTGATTTTTTGGAGCTACGAGCCTTGAAAGGTACAGACACATAGACACAAAAAAGCCTCAAACTTAGAACACCTTTCTTCTTCAGTCGGTGGTTAAAAGTTTATCTGAAGCGTTAAACGTGTCCTTAGGACTTAGAGGCACAATATTACATAAAAATATTGGTACTTTTCTCCCTATTTATCAGAAATATAAATAGAAACGTAAAGGCAGAAAACGCTTAAAACGCGCGGGTGAGCGATCGGACCTGGCTGACGTCACACGCGAAATCGCCGGGCTAAAAACAGATTTTGAAAATCCAAACTTTAAAAAATCGTAGAAAATTCAGTTTTTGAGCTATCGCCAAAATTCTTTCACAGTTGTCCTTACAATCTTCTAGACTTTTGATTTAAGCTATAAAAACAGGAAAAAATGCCTAACTCATCTTCCTCATTACCATTGTAGCTTGTAATCTATTAAACCTAGATCAAAGCTAAAAAATTGGTTAGAATGTCTAAAAAAAGTCCTATCGTATGTCACCTCACTTGATTTTTTTTTACTCCTTTTTGGACCCATATAACTTTACAAACCTTAACCAATTTACCACATAAACTTCAGTTAAACTTAAAAGTACAATCCGTAGTCTTGGATTAACATACTTGAAGAACAAAGTCGCGGGCAAAAGCTAGTCCTTTCATAAATGAGAACTTACGATACTTGTATTTAATTTAAATCTATAAACGAGTCAAAACTATGCAGTCACTCAGTCAATATGTTCCCTTTACTAAGCACAATGATATTAGCAAACAACCACAGCTTGCATTAGAAATCCATCTGTCAAACAAACAAATCCGCTAAGGGTCGCCGCGCACTTGCGTGGGGTGCGCATTGTCATGGTAATCACGCCCACGGCCGCGGCCCGCCCGATGCGGCTGCGACTAATACGCTGTTATGGCGGTGTTGATTGATGTATTAGTTACGAATTGGGTTTTGATTTATAACTAAATCGAATGATCGAAGCGAAATCTACGCACACAATACAAGAAGTAGTGATTGAGAAATATTATAACCAATATGAGTTTAACAAAAAAAATTAAGTTGTAAGAATGTGTCGAAATTCTCGATCGCTTCAAACAATGCGTTTCGATGGTTCCTGTTTGGTAAAAATTGGTAGTGCTGTCTTACAGTTATGAGAATATTCATCAGCTCTGAAAATCAGTTTTAAGGAATTTCAGGCAATTGTGGTTTGAAACATTTAGTTTATCTCAAAGTATTAAGAATTGATGAATTGGAGACCATACTTTAAGGTCCGATGATGACCAGCAATGATGAAGAGGATCTAAAGGAGGTGGAACTGGCACTTAGAATCACCTAGTTATTGACCGAGCGAGCGAAGCGAGCGAAGCGTCTCAGTTTCCACATTGGCCAAAAATGCGTTTGTCCGGATGTCTGTTCTCCTCTACAGGTCGCATTTTTCAACCGATCTGGACGAAACTTGGTACATAGGTTATATGAATTATTAGATTTTTTTTGTCGTCGGGGATTTTTGATTGGGGGGAAAATAGGGGAGAGAAGAGGGAAAGTTTGCTGTAGCGTTATTTATCGACGGATTTCAATCAAATTTAAGGAGCACACGAAAGATTTCATTCTACACAAGATGGTGTAAAAATATTTCCAAAAAGGGGGACTGGAAAGGGGAAAAAAGGGGAAATTATTTTTTTTTCCCCCGAAAATTGACTTCTACCAATATCAATGAGACTACACAGTCCTCTTCGCCTTTATGAGACAAATCCGTAGACACCAGATTCGACCTCTTAGGACCAAGGGAACGCGAGTAATCGCTAAAACTTATACCCTTATTTTGCTCAAAAGTCTACATAAGGGCCTATTGGAAAATTCAAGCACCTGAAATTAGATTTACTTAGCCAGGGTAAAAGGGAAAGTGTTGGTTATTGCACGGTTATAAAGGCTCGCGAGGTCTATGTTCTCACAGGACAACTAGTATAAGACGATTCTAACCTTGTGATTTCATTGAATAAAGAAATTTTGACTTTAATTTAAAAAAAATTGATTTTGTTGTAAAATTAACAAAGAAGAACCGTCTGTAACAATAGAAGGTAGCCATAACAGCGCGTGATTGATACAATGAATTCCCCTGTCGACACAACCATTTGCATTTTTATGTGCCGCCCGCCCTCCGCCGCCCCGCCCGCCCAGCGGTGTATGAAGGGCGCTGCGATAGAGCCTTTATTCATATCTACCAGATACTTCCAGGCTTCGTCACGGAAATGTAGTTTTTCAAAAAAGCAATGCAACGCAACGTTTTTGTATAGATTAATTCCTTGAACATTATTTATTTGTTTAGTAGATGAAATAATAAAAAATTAAAAAAAAAAAATTGGATAGATTTTTTTGCAAAAGAAGTATGTAGCTAGCTGGTTATGTATATCTTTAAAGTATGTGTTTAGTTAATTTGAGGTATTATCATGAATAGTTTAGTATTTTGCGTATTACCACAGCAGGGGTATTCCAATCTCAGTTGAACTGCAAAGTTATAAATCATGGTCAGTTCATACTAACTCATAGTTATTCTGTGACTAAATAGTGACATTATGATGTCATTTAATTTATTTTCGCGCATATTTTGCTGTCAAGTGTCTAAAATGAATGATCACGTGGTACAAAATTGTACCACGTGACCTGAAGAAATTACACTGGGCAGTGAAATATAACTTGACAGCAAAAGATTGGCATACGGGGGCAGAATGTTCGTGCAATTTTCTAAAATAAAAAATAGTAGGTACCTACAACTTTTGCGTCATTTTGCATAGCATTCGTAACTGAATTAACCCATAGGTTGTGTAAGTACTAGGTAGAGTAAGTGAGTTGTCAAACAGTTTATTAAATCACGTCTGAAAATTAACCTCAAATATCTGTCCAAAATACAACTAAGTATCCTTTACTCGCCTACTCACTATTTGGCAATCCTAGTTCTTCAAAATTCCTAACTAACTTTTAGCATACAAAAAAAATCAAGTATTTATCAGCATCATAATAATAATTCGTCATCTGAGTATCGTTTAATTTAAAAGGTTTTGTAGGTGACTGTATAATTTTTAATTAAAATTAGTCACGCACTCGGTGACATTTCCGGATCAGCTCATTGTATCGATATCACGACAAGAATAACCGATTCGATTTTAATCGATTTTGATCCAACTCGATTGAGCGTTCTCGATTGCTTCTAGGAGATTATTATCCTGTTTTAATTAATTGTAGTGGTATTTCATTGCTACCGATGCCTTTATCTTGGAATAAAGGTTTTGAAATTATAATAAAGAAAGAACTTATGTAAGTCATCGAAATATGTATTCTACTACAAAACTACCCACCCCATCCCACTAATATTATAAATGCAAAAGTTGAGATGTTTGGATGTTTAGATGTTTGTGTTTCAATCACGTCGAAACTACTGAACCAACTTGAATGAAACTTGGCATATTATTATATTATATGGCACTTGGTTCGTAACCTGGATTGACATTATTTTGACACATAGACTACTTTTTATCTCGAATAATTAACAGGATCTACAGGATAAAATGAACGAACGGGATTAGCAGCGCCAATTGGCAAGAGGATGATGTCATGTCATGTCACGTCAGTTTGACAGGGCGTAGTACGTTTGACATTCGAGTATGGGTTCGCTGTAATGTCAAGTTTCTCAAACCACTCGGTACACGCACAGATAATATAATGCACGGTACTCGCGTACTCGCGTACGAAGTCGCAGGTAACTACTAGTAGAATAATAAAAACTTTGCAAAAACCGCAAATAAATGCAGGTGCTACGACACATCTACGGCGTAGCACTTCGTAGAGCCTCTACGCCGCGCGCTAAAACATCATCAATTTAGACCGTTCAAACTAATTCGTCAGTGTTTAGGGGTAGTCTGGGGCCTGCCTGGGGCCCTCGTTAAGCCAGATTACCAACTTTACCCAACGTCTTCAAACAATACAACGAATCTGACACTTGACACTCGAATAAACGAGAACACTCCAGTTTTACGGGAGCAAACAATTATTTATTGCACTACCTTGAACTTGTAAGGAAACATCAACTCTATCACTTCGGGTTAAGGTGTGAATTCGCGCGGCGGATCAAGGTTTGAGCGAGCAAGATTAATAGGGCATAAAACGTAAGATAATACAATATACAAGAAGACACGTTGTTAACCGTTCTGTTACGGAGCGGTGTTGAGTGATGTGTGTCGTCTCTTTCTCGCTTGTTCGATTTTCCATCTCTGTTTCGTTCGCACAGTTTCAATTATCTGAGTAATCCTTCAATTACGCCGGCAGATGTCGTCTTTCAGCTTATGCGCCAGTTTAAAGTACAGTCGGCAACAGCGGTTGATTGCCGGGATTTAAGTATTGAAAGCTCGTGAATACAATTATTTTGTTTGAATGTCATTTTATTTGCGAGACAATTTTGTTTGGGAGTAGGCTTAGCATATTTGAATAGAAAGTTACAACAGAATCATAATACAGTTTGGGCAGAACTTGAGCTACAATGTACCTAAATACAAATATGGGCATTTAAGCTAGTACTTAGAATTACGCTTAAAAGAGGTATTAAAATAAACAAACGAATGAGATGTACAATGGGCGGCCTTATCGCTCAATAGCTATCTCTTCCAGAATGATCCTTTTAGCTTTTAATTAGGATGACAGAATTTTGTATGAAAACTGAACCCAAAGAGAAGGTAAAATTATGCAAAAAAAACCATCAATTAACAGTAAAAGTTCTTGCTCTACACTATTATAAAATAGTCTACTTACTACTTTTGTCTATCTGTGTCAGCTAGTAATAATTTTTACCAGAACCTAAAATACTAAAGTAATTAATCACAGATATAAATTACAAAAAAATATTTAAAAGCCCTTTCGTTCGCGCCTGTACATTCCGGTCACGTCCCTTAAGGGTAGGGTACACGAGTTAGCTAATAATTAATATTATAATTAATGTTGCCATAACCAACCGCGACGTTTACGGGAGCTTAATGGCAGACCTTCGGGCTTCATTCATTAGCTTATTGCCTAATTAAATAGCGGATTATGTGATAGATCGGAGCCTCTGTCTCTTTCAATATTTAATTATCTAAAAGAACATTGTAATTAATCTTGGAAACATTCTTTGGAAATGTCTTTGAAAATCTGACACCGTTCTAAGATGCAGTTTCAACAATATTATCTGCGACTTAAAAAAATTCGTGTTTCTAGCCTCCCCTTAAAATCTCCATGTCTAATCTATATTAATAATAATAAATATTCATGGACATTTTACACAACGCCCTCTAGTCGCAAACGAAGCAAAGCTTGCTAATGGAACATGATTTTTCAAGGAAAACCCTCAACATCTATGTCAACCCCCTCTTCCCCCCCAAATCAAAATACTGGGTCATGCCCCCCCCTAAACTAGAATCCTGGATTCGCCACTGAAGCAGGAGTAGTATATTATGCATCTAATCAGTAAAATCACAAGGATCACTTTAAAAGTATTACTGTGTATTGTTTTGTCGTGATTTCTTTATCTCTGTATCAAAACATGTCCGTCTGTCGCATTCCTTATTAATGTGCTCAAGTGGTATCTCCTCATCAGTAGATAACGGCTAAGCTCCCTGCAGTAGCCGCGACGTTCACACGATTCAATAAAATCGATCATTTAATCAACTCGATTATTATACAGGGCTATTTAAAAAAATATTAAGAACTAGTTGTTGCGACTTCGTAATTTCGAGATTCGAAATTCTTTGAGAAGCTTGACATTACACCGAACCCGTACTCGCGTGTCAGACGTTAGACTGCTTTATACCCCAAAACTCGTACTAGCCCCTCTGAAGCAACTGACGTGTCGTCGTCCATTTGTTATTTTTATCCTGTAGGGCCTGTTAATTATTCTGTGCTTTTGCATCTTTATCGCACGTGTGCAGTAAAAACTTGTAGAGTAGGGAAATCTAAAGTGCTCTAGAAAAACCTTAATATCTATGGTTATTCCAAAATATGCTGTCCCACTGCTGGGCAAAAGGCTTACTAACAGGTTATTGTGCCAAAAATATAGATAAATATATAATAATGTGGTAGAACAAACGTTTTATATTCAAATGAACCCTGTATTCGTCAAATGCCTTTGAACTATAAAACGCGCATTAATTAATATAATTGACGATCTAATCTTAAATCTCTTGTTACATTATTTTAATTGTGATATTACTTTGTCGAGGGAAAAAGCAACTTAAAGTAGCTACCTATTTCATTAATGCCTATTTTAAATTAAATATTCTATTAATACTATAATTTCTATAAATTAAAATGCGTCGAAATAAAAACGCTAATCGTATATCTTACGGCACTCAAAACTCATTGCCATGTAACGTTAATGAAATCGTCATTAAAAAAAATCGTCCGCTACCGCGCATTCCGCTTGTCGCGCCTAATCATTACCGTTTGACACCCGCATATCTACACTAAGCCTTACTATTACCCACAAACCCACAACTTTAAACCATACTCTTAAGACTATAGAGTCGATATTTGGCTGTAGAAATCTGGTTGTTTTGACGCTTCGATATAAGCCCGCGATGAAATCAGAGATAGCAGTAAACTTCGATTGCCGATAGAAATGAATCCGTAAGTGATCAGGATATGGTTCGATTTCGGCTGGTCGTGTAGATAATTATCGGAGGGTATTTAATTTCTCTGATGAGTGTGTCCGACGCTTTCATTTGTCAAAGCGGACAGACGGACAGATTGGTCGTGTTATCAATCACAGAATAAATAATATTACTTTTCGACTGACGATTCACTCTTCATGTCTTATTTTTTTGATCTGGTGTTTTTTTCTCACTGCGTTGGTGACTGAACAGAGAATGGGTTGACAGGAGATAAATACCTACTGGGTTAAAAAATCTTGGGTCGAAACAGGAAGCACTCAGAATTACCACCCAAAAATGGTAGAGATTGTTGTTAGCAATACAACGTGAGGTTTTTAAATTATGTAAAAAGTACATCTTACTTATTTTAAGATGTAAAAATTACGCACTGTGATAATTATAATGTGCTTTCTTCTTTCATCTTGATGTGGTCTTATAAAACAGTTTGGTGAAAGGTCTTATTAAAACACATCAACTTGAGGAAGTCACTTAACATCAGGTGGGCCGTCGGCTTGTTCCATCATTTTGTTGTATAAAAAAAAGTACATTTTACTACATTTTAATCTTAGATGGGCCGTCGGCTTGTTCCATCATTTTGTTGTATTAAAAAAAGTACATTTTACTACATTTTAATCTTTCAATTACCGAATTCTCTGTGTATACAGCCTACAGGGACAAATAGTACATGGCTCTAGGTACAAATAAAATTATGACTAATACATTACAATATTTATAATATGTACAAAATACACATGAAGCAGTTGAGCTATCTACACACCGTTGCAAACGATTTATAGATAGCTCAACTGATCCAAATCAGTACCAATCGGAAGCGTGCCCAAGACACTGGCTGCATTGCCGCGCTGAATAGCAATGCTGATTCGCTGGCCCAGATAATCACCAGCCCTCGGGTCTCGCGTCGCTGCGACTAGACGCCCTAGGTACAAATTAGCTTTTATTAAAATAATAGTTCTTTAAAATAACCTTGTATCTTAGTTTATTAACGAGTGAAATTCAGTCATAATTTAAATTTTTAATAATAATGATAGATGGTATTAAGATAGGTGCGTCACTCGGTCGGTTAATAGCGCCGTTTGGACACGGTGGCTACACGTCCTCTTAATTGATTCGTTTGTGCTTGACCGTTTTTGATTAGAATCTAATTATTGAAAAAATTATGGCTGAGTCACCATAAAGTTTGATGTCTTGATTGAAACCATTGAGTTAATATGTACTAGAGATGCTAACGTTGTCAAATCGAATCGATGTCTTTATTTGTGGTGGATGCACCATTTTTTTATACGACTTAAGTACTTCAACATTATGAGCTTTAAATATTCCCCAAAAACCTTTTCTCTTATAAAAGGTTGATGCGTGAACATCGCGATATGAAGCGTCGCAATCGATACCACATTATTCATATCATATACACCCGCCGACGCCGCGCGCCGCGCGCCCACGGGACGTCGGGACTACAGAACTTGACTATAGAACACAGAATGCGTAGAGTAGAGTACCTAATTTATTTATTTTTGACAAACTTACAGTGCCTGTAGCCATCTTTTACAGAAAAAATATTGTAACAAGAGGTTAATTAGAAGATTTATGAATTTGAACTCTCACACCCCGGCAGTTAATAGCCGTCAGAGCATTTCGACTTAATAAACTGGAGTTTATCTCCATGATTTATAATGACCAGCAAAGATACAGAAGATTTAAGAAGATTTTTAATTTAATTTCTTATAGGAATAGCTGTTGGTTTACCAATCAAATGTAAACAAGCAACAGTAAAACGGCGACTCCATTAGCATTTGTTTGTAAGCAGTTACCGACACTCGCGCCATGTTGCCCCGCCCGCGACATCGCGTCTACCCGCGCGATAAACGATCATACCTTTGTTCTGAACACTTGTGTTTTTGTTCTAAGAATGTACCGTACAATGGATTTACAAATATAAAGAGGTAACGTTGCCAGCCTTTTGGGCACCCTGCCTACAGTCGGTGATTTGAACTCTGTTTTCTATCTCTAGCATTTAGAATTCAGAGTTCATTTTAATAATTTTTTTTTTGTTAAAAATGCAGTTTTCTAAGTATTTGTATATGGTTATTGTTTTGAACAAATAAATGAATATTTACAAATCGATTGTATAACTGAAATATCAATTATGCTCAGTCTCAAAGACAAGACAACTTATGAACTCACTTATGAAACGTTTTTACCGTATTTTATAACACCACGATACGTGGGCATGCGTCAAATCTTATTTGGATGTGCCTGTGACTACACTTTTAAACATTTTTAAGGATCTTTTGAGTCCCAATGTCTTCCGAACATGGAGACATCAGTCGTGCGTCTGTATATTTGTATTATTCAAAATTCTGTACGAGATTTAGCAAGAGGTGGCGTCCAACTATTGCATATTATGTTCACTGTGGTAGTGCAATTCAATCTACTAAAAATAAACCTGGCTAAAGCTAAAACGTGATCCATAAGTTCCGATTATGAAAAGATACGCACTTCCTATTCGCAACAGTCGTTTTCCTCAAATCCAGAACATAATCAGGCTAAGAACAAATATAACGCGTGTTGTAGCCGCAATATATATTCATGAATCGATGCCGGCGATGGAATCGATATGGCTGTTATATCGATATGGCTGTAATATCGATATGATTGCGAATCGCTTTCATTCACGTAGAAAACTGATGGAGTTTCCTATAGTTTTTGGGATTATTTTGGACAGGTTTTGTGTTCATTGTTTTAGGTAAGCATATTGACAAATATCGACTTTCGATCCGAAGGTCGTGGGTTCAAATCCCGACCGTGCATCAATGCATTTTTCGTTCGGAAAATTTATATGCGCATTAACACGAGCTTTACGGTGAAGGAAAACATCGTGAGGAAACCCGCGGCTTAGTCAGCTCCGCACGTATTGACCTTGTCTTTCCTGTGGATACGGCTGACTAGGCTGAGAGGATGGTATAGGTGCTGGGCAAGCCTACTCCATCTAAACATTGTCCCAGGCACTACAGTGTCCCGTTAAGTGTAGGCATAGGTTGCCTCCTGACGCTGTATAAATCATCTTCAATAGATGTAAAGGCCTATTATTATTATTATTATATTGACAAATATGATCTACTATTCAGAACCGAAACTAAAAAGTAATGCTGGTTTTCTATGCGAGCATGGACTTTTATTTATTTAAAAAATCTTATGAAATTAATACTTGTTTATTCCAAAATGTAGAACAATTTAAAGTTTAAGCAAACACGCTTTAAACTTAACCATTTTGTATTGATAATTTTATGATACAGGCCTGTCTTTGTACTTAGGGATTAGTACATAAGTTTTTGGTCGAGATTGTTAAATTCCTAATCGTGTAGGATAGAGGTAGTACATACTGATGTTTTATTTAAAAACACAAGACTCAAATAACACGTTAGATTCGCTGCAACGAACTGTGAATTTTACAAGTCAATAAAGTGCAGATGTTGCTTTAACAAATAGCTGCACAATATTGATCTCGAAACATTCTCTAGAAAAATGTCTCTTACTTACATAACTGTTTCTGCAGAAGAATGTAACCGTTTCAATGCTGAGGTTCTACACTTAATAAAAAAATATATTGTCTCGTTGAGTTATTCGCTCCTGCATACTATTAAAGGGTCAATTCACTAATTTGGCTGCCATTTTGTGACTTTTATGATATCCTAAAAATACCCCAATACTGCTTTTACAAAGAGAGTCACTCCTTTATGTCCTATTCTACTAAATATCAAGGTATCAATGTTTAGATGTGCGTGTTTCACCACGCTGAAATTGCTAGTCCGATTTGGATGAAACTTTGAATGTATATAGTTCGTAATCATTTGTAACATTAACACATAGGCTACTCTTTATTCTGAAAAATGAACAGGACGAACGAGACGCGGACGAAGTCGCCGGCGGTAGCTAGTAGCTTTATATTATTTGCTGAATAAACGTAGCTATGAAACAAAACTCTATAAAATAAATCGTGAAAGTGGGAAACACGTAGTATGTTGAACTACTCGGCTCTTTACGATGCTTCAGCGATAATGTTGCGATACGTATGCGGGTGGCGCCATCTTTTATTATTATCCACATATTGACTTTACGCTGTTCCTCCCTGTTCGCTTCGGAGAATGCTCTACTTTTATCAGAACTTTTACCTAATCTTTAAGCGAGTGTCCTAAATGGAGAATATTGTAGATTTCTTTGTTCTTTTAGGGCAGCTTGCACCACAAGCGCTAAACGTGTTCAACAGTATTTAGCTAGTTGTTAATGTGTTGTTGCAATTTTTATTCTTTCTTGTGAAATTTCTTGTATTTAGCTGTAAAATACTTTTAGCAATTATTCTTAATTTCTCGTATTTTCTGGTTTTCTGTTTTTCTGGTTTCCCCTTTGATTCCCATTCGTCACTGATGAATTTTGATAACTTTCTGTTGGTCCCAACAACATGCCCATTGCCCAGTAAGACAAATGAGACGATAACGACTTCAAAAATCTGTCAATATGTACTATTGTAATTTCTGATTTGTATCATAAGTGATACTAAAAGGTCCCAATACGCTATCAAAGTCACATTGAATCTAAAACCAGTGGATTAAAGCTCACATTGCCCTGATAGGTCCCCGCAATGACACGGGATGAGATGTAGACACATGTAGCGGCATCGATCGCGGATAATGCGATTTGGATGGGCTGGGTACACGCGGCGTGTTACAACGTTTGATTTTCTATTAATTGTGTAGAAACAGTGGAGAAGTTATTGTTGTGAGAGATTTGCTTAGTCCATGCACAAATCAGCCGGGTGATTTAAGACCGATAGACTCACGATCACGATAAATACAAAAAAAAAAGCCTTTATTCCTAACTTTTTACAAAATATAAACAAGTAACTTAAACTGTATTAAAAAATTAGTTTGTTAGGACCCCTCTTGGGTATAGGCCTCCTCCAGTGTTCTCCGGTGTTCTTACGATAAATATATGTCTCAAAAACTGTCAAAACTATATAGTTTTTGACTATAGAGCAGGCTTGCGTATGAAATTAAATATCTCTCTAGCCGCCTGAAACTATCCTAGATAATACCTAGTTCACAAACATAGGTATAAGAAGTTACATTGTAATTAAATGTATTAAATAAAATGCAATTGATTGAAACGGAAACTTGTCTTGATAAAAATGTTTTTGACTAAAAATACAAGAGACGACATATTATAAAATTTTAATAGTTAGAAAACAATGCATTATTGAAACAGTGTTTCCAATTTCAATATACCAAATACTGAGTTGCATGTCGTCTGTACAACAAAGCATAAAGCGCTGAATTACCATGGAAAGAGCTGCAGTGCTATTACTAGAGCGGTTTTGTATCCCTTTCTTACTTAGCAATAAAGAAGAAAGAAAATCATTAATAACCTAAAAGTAGTATTATACCTAAACAAATTTTAATTAAGAGATGTTACACGCATAATGATATTTAAGACCTTTACGTTTTAGAACATAGGTGGACTAATTTCATTGCTTAGATTAATCTTGTTGTTAATTAATCTTAGTGCAATATTTTGATGAATGAATGCAAGATTGATTTAAATTGGTGCAACCCTATGTTGAGGCACATCACTACTAAGGTAAACCTGGTAGCGATGGTGGTACATAGTGTCCGCGGTGATACAGCGATCCAGCGCTACATTGTAACGCAGTCAGCTTACAACTTTTCCAATAACACCGCGGCGAGCGACAGTTTTCGTATTGGTGCACTTGGGGACAAAGAAACGTTTTTTTATATGATATAGAATGTCCTTTGGTCACAATCTCACCTGATGGTAAGTGACAATGAGGCCGAGAATGGAGCAGGGGGGCTCCAATTTCAGTAGAACTGCAAAGTTATACTGCAAAGTTTTAAATCATGGTCAGTTCATACTAACTCATAGTTATTCTGTGACTAAATAGTGACATTATGATGTCATTTAATCTGTTTTCGCGCATATTTTGCTGTCAAGTGTCTAAAAAGAATAATCACGTGGTACAAAATTGTACCACGTGATGAAATAATGAAATGAAATAGATAGAAAAATAGATAGAAGATGAAATAGATGAAATAGTAATGACCTGATGAAATTACACTGGGCAGTGAAATATAACTTGACAGCAAAAGATTGGAATACGGGGGCAGGACAGTCTAGAAGACACTTACTCACTCTTGCCTTGAAAATACCCAGATTGTATTCTTCAGGGAAGACAGACGATGGAAACAATTTCAAATACGATTTTGAATTTTGTTAAAACTAAAGCGCTGAACAGTTATATCATGATTTGACAAATAATTTTGATAAACAACGCCAAAACACGGTATTCAAAGCCTACGCTGCGCCGAGCTTATTGGTAACTTTATTTGTTTTTTTTTGCCAATTCCTTGCAAACTCGGTTTCATACACTTGTATATAATTAGCTAAATGCAGTTTAGTAACAACCAATTTTATCTATGATACCATATTATTACATGAAACTTATTCAAGTACCTACCTACCTACTTATTACATATTATAATATCTCTGTATCTTGCCTGTACCTATTCTTTGTTTTCCTATTTTATTTATTTTTCTTTGTGTACCTTTACTTCTTTGTGTACTTGTGTATTATCTTTTTGTGCCAAAATAATTTTTTTCATTTACTTTAATATCTATTTATGTTTATTCTCAGTGTCTTCAATGTCGTCGATGTTTGCAGTTTTATACGAGAGTTCAACTTTTTACTTATTTTTCCAGTTTAGCCATTTTTTTGTCCCCCATTGTACGGCAATTCGAGCGGGCGGCGATATTTACAAGTTATTGCGCCGGCGTAGTGCCTCTTCTTTATATAAATGTACTTTCATGTTTGAGACGGCCAGTTGATGCCTTTGTATAGTTTTCGTGCCATCGAGTGTACTTAGGGATAGAATAAAGAATAGTTATTTTCGTTCTTGTGTATCAATTCTGAATTATCTATTTATTGTTTTGAAACGATATTTAGTTTTAATAATTGAGGGTTTTGATTTATTTGTAAAGTTACTACAAGAGTGCCGGTGCGGTAGCCTAGTGGTAGCGACCCCACCTTCTAATCTTAAGGTCGTGGGTTCCAACCCGGTCGTGCACGAATGGGTTTTTCTATTCGAAAAATTTTATGTGCGCAATGTCATTGCTCTCAAACGGTGAAAAAAAAACATGACAAGTTAGCCTTGATGCTGTATAAATCATCTTGATTAGATGCAAAGGCTGATTAATTTTAAAATAGACTTACTTCCTGTAAATCATTGGTAGTTATTACCTAAAATTTTCGCATAAGATTTATCCTCTCGTTTGTTTTATCCGGAATCCGACCATAAAATAAAAAGAATCCAGGTACTGTATCTAGAATCAACTCCGATAACGGTATTTACTCTAATAACGTTCAGGTTTTACGTAAAAAGACATATTTACAAACTACCTAATCCATTTTCAGACACGAAAACATCTTCGTTATCACTGTTCTTAGTATTATTATAAAAGGTGCATTTTCTTATTATGATAGAACAACCATAACAAGGCATAAACCGAAGTATGAGCGTCGTAAAACCGAATTCGAGTCAGCAAGTAGGGTGGTTCTGTAGCGAGCAAGGGTGTCGTCAACATTCTTATACACATTGTTTGCTAAAACAATACACAGTCGACTGTGTATATCTAAGCAGCTACAAAAAATGTTGATTTCTTTATTTATTTTTTTGAAGACTTGACTTTTCGTAATTTATTTTTATTTTTTAAGAGTTAACTACAAATTGCAGAAAAGAAATATTTAAGTACAACTAATACATACTAATTAATAAACTGTTTTTTTGTATTTTGTACATATTATAAATATTGTAAATACTATTAGTCTATATTAGTCATAATTTTCTTTGTGAATAATTTTTTTTTAAACATTTGCTATATTTTAAACTGTTTGTTTAGTAACTATTTATTAAATAAACTATTAGCATAAGAAAATCACAAAAAAAATTTTGAGAATCTATTCGGAGAAAAGATTCTCTTTTTTTCAGAAGGACGAACGGAACTATAAGCTGTGTAGGTAATTTTCTTCTTCTTTTCTAGGGCCTTTGCCCGTCATTTCGTTGGTAATCTATGTATTAACTTTTACCTAAAACAGTATGTATTTGTTTACCATTGTAAAATCGTAAAAATAAAACAAAAAGTGAGTGTCAACATGAGTTATCCATCGGCGTGTCACAGCGCGGTGTGTGTATCTCAGGTCCATTAATAAAAGAGGCTTATCCCTAATCTGCGCTCATTCCTGCTTTCTGCAAATCTTTTCGCGCCAAAAAACCGACGCCATTTTATGTCCGCGAGATTTATTGCCAGGATTAAACGCTTGATAAATAATAAAACACTGATATTGGTAAGGTTTTTTATTGGATGGCGTGTATACAGGAGCAGTGGTGGCGGCTGTGGTTCAATATAAAAAGGTCTTAATTGTATAGCTGGTACTCATCTATGCACTAGGTAGGTATATTTTAGTGCTTGTAAGTGTAAAGAATAAAAAAGTTAACCACTAAAAATAGAGATGAATAATTTTTTTCTACCAAAAGTAATAATTTCGTTATTAAGTAGGTACGTTCTACAAAACATTTTTTTTATAATTATGATTTTTCTTCAAGTTTAAATTTTTTCAATTTTGCGTATTTTTACTAGAAAAAATAACATTTTTTTTTTACTGAAACGTCACTTTTATTGGAACTGGCTATCTATTTTTTGGGAAAGCAGAGCTAAACGTCACCCTATCCGTCACGGTATTGGTCCCCGCGACCGCTCTCCGATAGAATGAAATACTGGTCGCGTCGACCGCGGTTTTTTATCGGTTTTATTCAATTTGTTTCGGATGTGATCCGGCTTATCGGGATTCCGATATCCAGGGGGTGTAGCGGCATGTGGGGTGCGGGGACTTTGTGGGTGAAGTTCCAACACTGTCTAACAAACTAATAGAAAAGTAAATATTTACTTAATACAATCTTCAGTTTTCTTATTTTTGAAATGAAAAACTGAAATGTAATAAATTTATTCTTATTGCAAAACTACTTCAGATTTCATTTTTATGATCAAAAAGTTCGTCTCATATCACTTCGAGGTGAATTTATGCAACTATCTGCTAGTTTTTAACCGACTTCAAAAAAGGAGGAGGTTCTCAATTCGGTTGTATGTTTTTTTTTTTTTTTTTTTTATTATTTTTTTTAATGTTTGTTACCTCAGAACTCCGTCATTTATGAACCGATTTCAAAAATTCTTTTTTTATCTGAAAGGATATACTTCCAGATTGGTCCCATTTAATTTTCATCATAATCGGTTCAGTAGTTTGGGTTATAAATAGAAATAACTGAAAAATATGCCAAGTTGCGGCGTAGCGCCTACCATTTTACTGCTAGCAACGATGCAATATGCCAAGTTGCTGCGTAGTGCCTACCATTTTACTGCTAGCAACAATGACCCTTTGTGGGTGCACACCTAAATTTTTACATTTTTCTAAATTTGTCAATAAACCTAGTTTGTACATTCAAACCGCATTTAATTGGAGAAAAGTAAAAACCCACCAGTTGTTCCTCTAAACAATCAACACCAACCACGTGCACGAAATTGCGTATTTTGCTTTCCTGTGACTTTTAAGTGGTGTTTATAGTGAGTAGAACATTCCCAATAAACTGTCATCATCATCATCATCATCTGATGATGAAGCTGGTAGTCGAATTGAAGTCGGTTTTTCCAGTTTTTTAACTTATAAATTATATGTGATCAAGCCTAAAGATTGCAGCAAGTGAGCTCTTATTTTATACAATTACGTGTTGTTTTGATAATTTTTATTTGTGAGAATCAACATAATCTAATAACGTAACATGTGCAGTAAACTTAATTTGATTTCCTTTCCGTCCTTAACATAATCTGCAGCTTATCCAAAACCTAGCAATTACAAAATATTCAAATTCCAACATTGTAACCAAAACATAGTTTAAAATGCACCCTAAGGCTCAGTGCACACGATAAGGACGGCCGCGGCGGCTCGCCGGCTCAAAACCGTAATACCTTAATTTAAATTTAAATGACAACTGAGCCTGGGCCGTGATAAAATCGGTCACATCATTACGGTTGGGGCGAATGTGCGTAAATTGTGGGCCCTGTGTAAATGGTTGTGTAGTCGCTTCCAGTTTAGTTTATGCCGGAATGCCCCTCATTTTAGAGATAAAATAGCAATCTCGTATTTTTTTACTCCGTTTTCTACCTTAAACAATAATCTATCGTCCAATGTAAATGCTTGTTTTCATTTGTAACTCAAGATATAAAGACAGTGAAATCTAGTTTCTCTGTGTACTCCAGAGCTTTTCGACCAGCCGCTACGCTACTAAATTAATAACCATCTAAAAACGAGCAAGTATATCTGCTAATATTAATTTAATTGAATTATTTTAGGTAAGTATCTAAAGTAACACATTCATGTGGAAATGTAATGATGAGACATAAAAACAAAGGCGGCTCAAACCCCGCACGGCTCAGAATGACAACGCGAACGTTTTCACAACATCACGCTAATGCCGGCTTGACGAGCGGCTTACACGCGATAACGCGGCTTACGCACTCTGCACACACCCTTACTTTAAACTTTCAAGATTGCTGATACGACCTGCAGGGGTATGCCAATCAAAGTTGAACTGCAAAGTTTTAAATCATGGTCAGTTTATACTAACTCATAGTTATTCTGTGACTAAATAGTGACATTATGACGTCATTTGATGTGTTTTTGCGCATATTTTGCTGTCAAGTGTCTAAAAAGAATGATCACGTGGTACAAAATTGTACCATGTGATCTGAATAAATTACACTGGGCAGTGAAATATAACTTGACAGCAAAAGATTGGCATACGGGGGCTGAATCGCTATTTTAAGAGATGAAGCTAATCGAAATAGAGGAACAAGAATCTGGCGAAGTTTCATTGGTCATAATAGGGCGCTCTATTCGCCATAAACAGACATGAAACGAAACTAAAATGTGTTCCTCTAAGATTTGTGAATTTATTTCTAAATGAGTAATGGTTTTTATCTGAATATCATAACAAGTTTTTTAATTATAAAAACTCACAATTTAATAACAAAGGTAGCATTAGTCAGCCGCGAAAAAGTTGAAAATGAAAAACTCTCGAGGGGCTCCTATCAAAAATCTCTGTCGTTTCATTAACTCAAAGAAAAAGAAAAAAAAAACACTGTCACCAAAAGAGCACAGATTAAATTTCAAGGGTACTTTTCTAAATTAATTATTGAGGGAGGGAAAAAAATTAAATGTCAAAATTACAACAAGATTCGCCTTAATTATGTCCAGGGGTGTCGTGGGGCGGCACTAATTACATTTTCTTAATTTGCAAAGTTCCAGTCGTTTCTGCATTCGTACTTGTAACGTTTTTGTAGAACGACCCCTGTGATTTGTATTGGAAAACTTGGAGCTTCCAATTTTGAAGTCCGGTATTTCCGGAAAATTTAACCAGTAAAGTCAAATTATTGTGATTTTTTAAGTAAAGTCATATTAATTATATTTTAAATGGTTTTTTAGAAATAGGTGACTTGACATGCATAGTAGTTTGGAAGTAAGGTAGGTAAACATAAACAAAGAAACCCAAAAAAGATTAAATTTCATTAATATTTTGAGAACTAAAAATAAAGGTCAAAGACCAAAGACAAATTATTTGTATAATATTTGTATTTGTATTTTAAAATAGTAGACAATTTCTACGGAAAAAATATAGAAAAACAAATCCTTGAGATAATTATCCGTATAGAGCAGCTAACACCCCTTCTTACCCCACTACATTAACATTTTTATGCTTACTTAAAGTAAAGGGGTTGTATTTTTTCATCGTCCTACAGAGACCAGAGATAATTCTTTTTATCGCTTTAATATTTTTTTGTCTTTTCTAATTTGCAAATGAGTTTTTTTAATAACTTCGAATTTGTAGGCTCTGAGGGGTAGGGGGGACCTCTTTTAATCCTTTTATGATTTACGACTGAAGATGGTTAATGAAGTTTCAGTTTTTTTGCCTTTTTGTTTATTAGAATCTTCCCCTTTTGTTTTGTTTAGCACAGGTTCTGTAGAATTTGACAATTTCAATTTACATAATTTATAAGTTAAAAAACTGGAAAAACCGACTTCAATTCGACTACCAGCTTCATCATCAGATGATGATGATGATGATGATAGTTCATTGGGAATGTTCTAGTCACTATAAACACCACATAAAAGTCACAGGAAAGCAAAATACGCAATTCGTGCATGTGGTTGGTGTTGATTCTTTAGAGGAACAACTGGTGGGTTTTTGCTTTTCTCCAATTAAATGCGGTTTGAATGTACAAACTGGGTTTATAGACCAATTTAGAAAAATGTAAAAATTTAGGTGTGCACCACAAAGGGTCCATCGTTGCTAGCAGTACAATGGTAGGCGCTACGCCGCAACTTGACATATTGCATCGTTGCTAGCAGTAAAATGGTAGGCGCTACGCCGCAACTTGGCATATTTTTTTCAGTTATTTCTATTTATCACCCAAACTACTGAACCGATTTTGATGAAAATTAAATGGGACCAATCTGGAAGTATATCCTTTTAGATAAAAAAAGAATTTTTGAAATCGGTTCATAAATGACGGAGTTCTGAGGTAACAAACATTAAAAAAAAAAAAAAAAAAAAACATACAACCGAATTGAGAACCTCCTCCTTTTTTGAAGTCGGTTAAAAATACAATTCTGCCAAACGTATCAACTGTTACGATTTATTAACAAACAAACACGAATGTCGCATTACTAATTGACTAAAATAAAAATAAATTGAATAAACTGGCAATGCATATTTGCATAAACTCCAAAAACTTTCATTCAATATTATTCAAACAAATATTTTTTGTCGGGAAAGTAAATAAAATGCACATTGATTGCATACAGATAAATTCTAACGTGGGGCAATAAACAAAAAACATTTTTGCATATCAATGCATACATTGCTGGGTACACGGAGTTTTATTCTTTTATCCATTAGCGTGAGCGGCGATCGATCACGCGCGGACCAATTTACCTATCGGCCACAAATTCTTCAGTGTCCGATGGTACAAACAGATACTCAGAATTGCTCGACTTGTGTTTGCAACTCTATGCCATTTATCTATTTCTGTTTGTCATAGTTCAAGATTTGTTTTCATTTTTATTATTTTTTGCAACACATTAAACAATATTTGTAAAAAAATTCTTATATTTCAGTTCAATAGTCATTAGCCAAGTCGACGAAAAATGTATGGTCACGTGACATATCGATTAATAGGGCTGTTTGGATTAATTCAGAAAACCTTTTCCGATCGATATCGAAAACATTCTAAGGAAAATTCGTTATTTGAAGCCTTCTTCGAAAGTTTCTTTCCAGATACGGTCTGGTCGAGTAAGAATCTTGGAAACCGAACTGACACTTCTTACATTTGAGTTGTAAGTACCACGCAATGGCAGTCAGTAAGTCGAAAACACCATCAACTCATTACCGAACAAAGACAGTAGTCCATGCACATCAAAGCACATCCATTGACCAACTGAAGCAGCAGCTTATTAATAACATCTTTTATTAATAATACCATACCATTGCACAATACACCTTTTCACATGCATCGGGCTGCGGCCTATAGGGCAGTGCTTTAATATTGCTACCGTGAAAATACCCAACAGACTATATTAGGAAAAAGAAAAGAAGAAACGCGTTGCGATAAAAATATTGCCATGTTAAGAAGTTGGTTAGTAGCTATTATGTAAGTTATTTTGGGAGCAGTCGTGTTATTTTCCAACAGTTTTAAGGTCAAACAACACGTTCAGCTATATGATAAAACTGAGACATTCTCTTAAGACATGAAACTCATTTTTACATTTTGATAGCGCGCCTTTTTACTTCAATCTCACCTAATGGAAAGTGGGGATGAAGTCGACGTTGAAGCAAGACTGCCTAGATGTCAAACGCAACGTTTTTTTACTGTAATTTGGTGCTCCGAAGCACGAGCCTCAATTACATAATTAAAACTGAAAATTAGTGTTACAAATTGGATAAAATAGCGTTCGATCAAAAGTGGTTGCAAACCCTATCAACCAATGTTATGCCGTTGCCGGTGGATGTCGTGCGCATGTGAAAAGGCGCTAGTAATACGTAGGTGGCCTTAATGAGGGAATCATTGGCTACATTCCCGTGTGATAAACTATTGATCCATACAAACGTGTTGATCCGTTACACGAAATAGATCATTGGCAATTACTATTGTACAAACTGTTTGTCGGGTGTTACAGTCGTTAGAGGTATATGGGGTGTTTTATAAGAAAAAGTGGTGAAAGAAGCGTTACCTGATGATAAGCGGTTACCTCTGTACGTCCTGTTATATTTTCGGGATAAAAAGTAGCCATGTCTGTCTTACAAACTATTATATTCAGTCAAATCGGACCAGTAGTTGCAGCATGGTTAAAACACAAACATCTAAACATCTAATTTTCACACAAATTATAGTAATAGTAAGATTTATTGTACCTAACGACATTATTTTATCACAATCTAACTTATTGAAAGCTCGGTCTGTCTACTTTCCTGTTGCAAACCGCTCAAACAGGGTTCATGTGTGATACCTACCGACAATGTATCAATTAAATTACCATGTGAGAGCAATCCTATCCCTACTAATATTATAAATGTGAAAGTTTAGATGTTTGGATGTTTGGATGTTTAGATGTTTGGATGTTTGTGTTTCAATCACGTCTAAACTACTGAACCAACTTGGATGAATCTTGGCGTATATATAGTTCGTAACCTGGATTGACATATAGGCTACTTTTTATCCCGAATAATTAACAGGATCTACAGGATAAAACGAACGAAAAGGATTAGCAGCGCCAATTGGCAAGATGATTTCATTGTCATGTCATGTCGCGTCAGTTTGACAGGGCGTAGTACTACCTCTTTGGTCTAACGACTAGCGTTTGACATTCCAGTAGGTACGAGTCCGGTGTAATGAGGTGTAATGTCAAGTTTCTCAAAGAAGTATCCGCTCGGTACACGCACAGATAATATAATGTACACGGAAACTGTAGACGCGTATGAAGTCGCGGGTAACTGCTAGTACTTAATAAATAAAATTACAGCTCTTGTGTGGAAATATATTACTATGAATTTATTTCAGAAACAGATGAGTATTTAGTTAAAATAACAAGGCTACAGATCAAGACGATAGATATACAATCCAATAGCATTATCCCGTGATTGAAACACGCAATAAATCCGGCCAATTAGCTGAATAGGCCTGTTTAGGCCCGTCCACACGACGCGACAAATCGACGACTAGAAAAGGGTGCGATAAGTCGCGTGACTAATGATAGGAGAGTGCTAATGATGTTGTGAGATTAGGTGATTCACTGAGCATAATAATTCTCAGTGAATGCAGAGTACAAACAATGTATCTAGACATTGTTTTTACAGTGTCAGTCAGCTATGTAGGTCACTGTAGTACCTGTTTATATCCGCAAACTAATATACTCAGATCAATTTAGTTTTACGATGAAACTACAGCATATAAAATAAATCAGCCGACTCGATACATCGACGAACTATAAAAAATGTGAGATAACAAAGCAAGGGAAACATCCCTATAACCTATGATAATCAATATACAGGGTGGTTTTACTAATAATAATCAGTTTCATGTTATTATTTTCACCATTTAAATCAATATTTTTAGATTACTTTAGAACACTCTAGATATTTGTCATTTTCAATTGTTTTTAATTTTAGTACAAAGGCGTATAAACAGATCTTATAGAAAACTATATAAAAATAAATTACTGAACATAAAAATAAATTAACAGTCTTTCATTAAACATGAAGTTTCATTAATATTTTATTAAACATGAAGATTATAGTTTTTGCGATATTTTTTATAAATATTTTGTAATAATAGTGGCCCAGTTTTATTTATGTAGATAAACAATTACTATAGCTATATTGTCAGTCTTTTTATGGGCATAATTTTTTATGATATCAGTCTTAATAAATCATCTAGATTAGATTCTAAGGTATTTTTAGTTTTTTTAACTACAATGTAAAAACAATCCATTTTTAATCTCTTGCTTAGGTATATATATTTTCATTGAATCAGTACCTAATATTTTACAAAGAACATCCTGTATAAAAGATATAGTAATTTATTCGCATTATCATTGCTCCATTTGTTTTTATTATGGAAAACTTGATGGCCGGAAAAATGAGGATTATGTGTTTTACGTTTTCTTACATAACATGTTATACGATACAGTCAACAAGGTCGAGGGGAATGACGAACGACTAAACTGTTTAGTAGCACTTATAGATAGTCGTGCCTATCTCTCTGATTTTCATGACACGTCGGGGTTAGACTGATATTTCATTTTTATAAGCGCTATTTTCACGGAAACACATTATTGTCTGTTGTACAATTTAACATGCATCTAAATAAATGGTGTGTAAGTAACATTAGTTTTAACTCTAGAGAGTTGTAACTCGAAAACCTGTCTTTAGTTATTAGCCTGCTGTCTGAGTTTTGTTTTATTCATTTGCAAATGGAAAAAAATCGTTTTCGTTTCCTACAAACGATTTTTGCCCATACAAAAATTACGACTCATTATTTGTAAAAACTCAGACTAAAAGTCTTTGTCTTCACCGATGCTTTCATACGCTATGATATACCTACAAAAAAATGATTAATACTTCATGTGAGAACTTGTTTTCAACTAAATTCTTGAACGAAAACATTTGATTACCTCGAATTTGACTTGTTTTGAATTTTTGGTTCTAGGCAGATACTTCAGAGGGACAAAGATCCGTTGTGACTACTATAAATGGCGTTTTATTTTCATCTTCCCCCGACTTGCCTAGCTCCTTTCAATTACTTAGCTAGGACAAACCGCGAAACATGCATCCGTCTCTATTCAACTAGTGTAATTGGAGGTGTGCCGTCTCGCTCGGAGGGTGAGGTAATTATGTACAACTATTATTTTTCACAGGAGCTTTAATAGCTTGATTGAGATAATGCGCTTTCGGTTGGCGGCCATGTTGTCTTCAGGTAGAGTCGGATAACCGGCTAAAAAAATAAATTGGCCGGTCAATAATGTCTCTATGCATAACAAAAATCTACGATTTTTATTCAATTAATATTTTTCCTTTTATACTTTTTCCATAAAAAGGGCTGACAGTTAAAACGAGCTTTCTGCTGCACCCTTTTGTATGGAAAATAGACTCTTAGGACTCCTTACACAGAATCAAGTACCTACTTACCTACCCACTTACTGTAGACTCCAGAAGTACACTAAAAACTCTGCTTCTGATTCTCAAATGGCCGGTAAGCTAAGATGGTTAGCCGGCTAAAAAATCCCAGCTACCACGTGGAATCGGTGAGACTATGAATTAATCAGATAAAAAGCCGGAGCTTTCTGTCCGACTACAACCCTAGTTACAGGTAATTAATTTGAATGAGTTGGATAACGGCTTTATTAAGTTTTATGGGGTTGTTCGCGTAATATACGAGCCCTAAACTTGTGAGGAGGGAATTAATCCTAGACACTCGATAGTAATGACTTGTAAGAGTGTAAGGGTGTTGTAATACCTGTATGGAGTTTACCTACTGACATAATAATGTGTACTGTGTACCTACTGTGATAGATAATGAAGTGTAAGGTGTTTTGTGCAATAAGTAGCTATAGACAACTTTTATGAAAATGTATCTTTGTACACCGCCGTCTTTCTGTTTCTGTTTATCGCTTTTAGCGATAAGGCCGCCCATTGTACATTAGCTTTAATTGTTTCTCTTATGTCTTATTTCTTCTTTGTGTACAATAAAGTGTTTATCTATATATCTATCTTTTAAATAATTGTTTATGAGGAAAAGAAAAACAAATACCTTACTTGATGCTCCTCTTACTTTTAATTACCTCTGGCAAATTGCTATACCTCACAAACAAATACTTGATCACGTTAAGGCAAGCACACCCTCCGGCGAGATGTGGCGATCGACGATCTGCGAAATGTAGCGCAACCACTGGATGAGAAGAGCCGTACACCAGGCTCAGCGGCGCGCCTTGGAAGAGACCTACGTCCAGCAGTGGACTGATATAGGTTGATGATGATGATACCCCACAGAGCACAAATATATGTCTAACTAGCAGTTACCCGCGACTTCGTACGCGTCTACAGTTTCCGTGTACATTATATTATCTGTGCATGTACCGAGCGGATACTTCTTTGAGACACTTGACATTACACCTCATTACACCGAACTCGTGTGAACTAGCGTTTGACATTCCAGTAGGTACGAGTGTACCTACTGGAATGTCAAACGCTAGTCGTTAGACCAAAGAGGTAGTACTACGCCCTGTCAAACTGACGTGACATGACATGACAATGAAATCCTCTTGCCAATTGGCGCTGCTAATCCTTTTCGTTCATTTTATCCTGTAGATCCTGTTAATTATTCGGGATAAAAGTAGCCTATATGTCAATCCAGGTTACGAACTATATATATATGCCAAGTTTCATCCAAGTTGGTTCAGTGGTTTTGACGTGATTGAAACACAAACATCCAAACATCTAAACATCTAAACTTTCGCATTTATAATATTAGTAGGATACCTACCTACCTACTAGGTACTTGTAATTGTGTAATTGTGTAGGTACTTATTGTTTTCTTTTTTTATGCTTGTTCTGTGCTGTACCTGTGTTGTGATTGTGTGTCGAATAAATGAATATCTATCTAATACAGGGTTGCACTGCGACCATCGCCCTGAACTCTGTATGAGACGTGATGAGATTTAAGTCTTCAACCCGTTGGTAGTGATAGTGAACCGAGATAAACGAAAGATCTCTCTAAATAATAGAATTATGAATATAATTTACTTTAATTAATACTGTTATTCGATGTCGGCACAGTGCCAAAGTCTGATGAAACTGCGAAGACACAGGACCTTACATTTGTCTCAATTATTTAACTACTAGATTTGCTATCCTCTGTCGATGTTCTATAAAAACGACAACAATAATAATAGGAAACATTTATATCAAAACTTATGCAGAACAATTTTTTTATTAGCTTTTTGCTACTGTAATATCACTGCGGCCTAGAAGACCTATTTGTGATTGCCACTTGTGAAGATGTCACCTCTATTTGAGGCTTTCTTATTTCAACACTAAACCCTGTAGCTTCCAGAAACTGAAAGATTTCCTGAAAGGTTTATCTTAGCTCATTTGGGCTTAAAATATGCTTTTGTAGATGTATGCTGCGTTTTTGCATACTACATTTTATTTTAGTTCAGATTCATTTGAAGTATTCGATATCTTCTTTAGACAAAGCCCATTTCACAAAGTAGCGAGCAAATAAGACATCTCCAATATGAAACCATCCAAAGTCTGTGAAAACACTGTAAAAGCTGAAATACGCCTGAAAGCGCATTACCGAGTTTGTACAGCAAGCCAAATATAAGGAGCGGACAAACACCATGTGAACCTAATCGCCTCTCCCGACATAATAATGCCCTTATTAAATACCGCCTTTTAAGTCGCAACGCAAACCCCCCTATCTCTCCCTCTTACACTCCCGCAGCCCACGCGCAAGAAGGAGACGGAGATAGTACCTCTCGGTAATTAAGGGTCGTTTTGCAAATTACACGGTACTTAACCACCCATATAACACGCATTAATCAAAGAGACCACTTTCACCTCTCTTTTCGACTCGTGTCGAGCGTATCTTCGTCTCGTTTCTTCGGTCGGAAGGTAGACAGGAGTTTAATTAGGTCATAAATACATTTTCATGATTAGAGGATCCTCCGGGGGCAGATGTCGAAGTATTTATAAAGGAATCTCGGATGGTTGAATCGGCTCAAAGGTTTTGTCGGCGATCTTTATGCTAATTCTCTTCAAGTTCATTGTGTGCTTCTCTTTGCAGGTTACTTATTTTCGCGGATTTGACTTAGAATTCTTAAACAAAAACTCAATTATACCTTCAAGAGTTCACTGAGAACCGTTTTCGTTTGTGTAAGCAAATATATTTCCGATAATCTAGATTTTTATCTAACCACTGGTATTTTTCTTGTCAACAGGTCTGGTTCCAAAACAGAAGAACAAAATGGCGGAAAAAGCACGCTGCCGAGATGGCGACCGCAAAACGCAAGCAGGAGGAGCTGGGCGAGGAGTGCGACGACCAGGACCAGCATGAGAACGACTGCAGTGATGACGATGACGCCAAGCGACCACGGCTGGATCTACATCACCAGCACATCAGCCATCATCAGCTGCCGCATCGACAGTGATCCTTACCCGCTGGCACCGAAATGAACGCTCAACTTTTTGATCAACGCGATCAGTTTGATCGTGACCGGTTTGACCGAGAACAGTTTGACCGTGATCAGTTTGACCGTGATCAGTTCGATCAACGCGCTCAGTTCGACGCCTGCGCCAGTGATAGTGACGTTAAAAAAGACGATGTTGAATCGGAGAACAACGAAGTGAACAGTGCTAGCACTCGGAGCGATGACTTCGACGAGAAGACTTTTAGTTCGCATTTTAAATTCGAAAACGATCGCTACGATAGTGTTGTTTATCCAGAGTATATAGTGCCGAGGACATTTTGCAAGGAAACAAACGATGTGCCATTTGATCTGTCGAACTGGCAGGTCAAGTCGAAGTTTGACCCCAGTGGGTCGAAGTTTGATCAAAGTTCTTCAAACGACCGCGAGTTCACTAACCTTAGTGAATCGAGTGAACGTGATGATCAAAACGATCTGAACAATGCTGATCAGAATGATCAGAGTGATCAACCGATCAACTTCGCGTATTATCATTTCTAAGTTTGTGATTGTTCTGTAAATAGTCAGTTTGTGAATAAGTAATTTATTTAGATTTTACATGATTATTGTTAGATGTAGGTACTACCTAACTGAAAATGTAAAGTTTAACACTCTGGTGCCAATTTTTATTTAGTAAGCAGTTTTGAAAAAAAATATTTTATTCAAGTTATTAAATTGATTTGATTATGAACCGATGGCTTTTTTTAACAAATTACCAATTGATAATTCATTTTTATAATGGTCAAAAAAACATTGCATGTAGTTATGAAAATATTGAAAATACACCATATATAATTTCACGTATTATTTGTAAATAGTTAAATCTAAATGTTAAATCAAATAAAAAATAATTATTAAGAAGTCACAAGCCTATATTAATTGACGCTAAAACGCGGAATGCAATTTAATGTTATTTGTACATTAGAAGTGTAAATAAATATTTAAACGAATTTAACTATTGTAATTATATATCTAGTTACGACCACGCAAAATTATAGTTCATAAATTAATAAGTATATGAAACAAATATGTGCCAATACATACTCTAATAGTTTTTTTTGTAAAGCATAACAGTGATTTTTTGGAGGTTTATAAATATATAGTAAAATTATAATTTTCAAGGCTTTTCTATTATAATAATGTAAATAAAATATTTTCATGAGTTTTATTATGTAAAATATTCATGATTTGAAACTAAATAGTAATATTGGCATATATTTGACGTTCTAACAAACTGTAAACCCATCAAAACTTATTTAAAAAGTAAAATTAAGTATAAAATAGAAATGAGCTTTGAAAGTAACAGAATATTTGCTTGTAAATGCACAGTAAATAGAACTACTTACAGTTATCTGCTTGTAACAAACCCACTATTAATTCGTTTAAATGAAATAAATGAATATTTTAAATGAACCATGTCTGGAATTGTGACTATGAGCGTGGACAGTCATGTGTTTGAAATAAACGGTTAGTCAAAATATTATGTTGACATTTTATTTACTCTTTCCCTGCATTTTAATTCAACTTAGGTTTTCAAAATATGAAAAATAATATTAGAATAAATAAATATTGAACAAACATTTGTGCGTGGAAAACATAGATGTTTGTACTATGTCTGGGTGTTATTATGTTCTATGCATTATAAGTATTAATACATAGTAACACCCAAAGATAGAACAAACATCTAAGTATGTTTGCCACACACAAATATTTGTTCTTGGTGGGGATCGAACCCACGACCCACACAACGGAATGCAGAGCTATTACCAACTGAGTGTTGGAGATAAGCGAATTTTTCCGCCCAACACATGCGTAATCGTTGTTGCAAGTGTTGCAACTAACTTTAGAGGGATAAAAATCTGTTGTACGTACTGTAAACTATCGGCCCACTACAGATTCTGCAGGGGTATGCCAATCAAAGTTGAACTGCAATGCAACTGCTAAATAGCTTACTTAGCTTACTGTTTAATAAAATCATCGGGATCGACTGGCTCTGGTGTGAATTTTGAGTTTGGCTTACGATGGCGGCTAAGTGCGCTGGTTGCGGGAAATTCGTGTCCTCTTCAACAGGTGTCGCTGCATGTAGTTCGTGCCCCTCACTTTATCATAAAGGGTGTGTTGGGCTCGCTGATTCATCCATTGCTAGTAATGACTGGGTATGTCCAGAATGCACTAAGAAAAAATCCAGAAAAGGCGATAATAGTAGTACGCCTGTCAGAAATGTCAGTGGTTCAATTGCGCAGAGTGTTGAAAATGCATCTGTTCTCCCAAATCGCAACACTACATCGCGTGAAACCACCCGTGTTCTCACACCACGACAAGAGGAGCAGCAGGTACCGGCTATTGCCGACGATATCGTAGTGCGTGGACTTCGTCAGGAGCTAGCAGACTGCATGGCGGAGATGAAAGAGCTCCGCAGAGAGATGGTTGATGTGCGATCATGCTTCGCAGGATTGAACGCTCGTATGAACGGTTTCGAGCAGAGACTCGAGGCAGTCGAGCAACACCGTCCACCTTCGTCTGATACCGTTGCTGGACTGGAGTGTACTGTTATGCTACTCAAACAGGAGCTCAATGATAGAGACCAAGAGTCTCTGCAGGCGGATCTTGAAATTGGTCATCTGCCAGAGGAAAAAGGTGAGAACATACTTCACACCGTTACTGTACTCGGTGCCAAGTTGGGGGTCCCGCTCGATGAACGCGATGTCGTCTATGCCGAACGGTTAGGTGTACTGCAGGGTGCGGCCGCTAGTGGTGAAGAGGTGCGTCCTCGCCGCGTCGTAGTGCGATTGGCGCGCCGCGATCTGCGAGACCGGCTGCTGCAAGCTGCGCGAGTCCGCCGTACACTGACGGCCGCCGATGCTGGAAGCGATTCAGAGAGACACCGGGGCCGTATTTTCATTAATGAGCGGTTGACGCGAGCCAATAGGCAGCTCTTTCAGCGTGTCCGCGAGGAGTGCCGCAGGCTGCAATGGCGCTTCTCTTGGACTAAGAGAGGACGCATATATGCACGTCAGGCTGACGGGAAACCGGCTTATCCCATACGCTCGGAGGGTGACTTCGCTCGGGTTTTTGGCAAAGCTCCTGTTTGATTTTACTGTTTTTTGTAAACTTTCTGTGGCTCTAACAAAGCAAACTAGGTACTATTTCATAAGATTTTTTAGGATAATAGCCAAATGTTGCTTCAATGTATTAATATTTAAAATGTGTATCGAGGTCTTAGGTTATTTATTGTTTGTTTTAATGTTTTTGGGAAAAGCATTCTATGATATTATTTTCGTGTTAGCTAACGTATACCCTTGCCAACCGTGCTCCTGGCAAATCTTCTCAATTTATAGCAATGATTAACAACTTACTTAAAATTGGTCTGTTTAATCCGGGTTCCCTTAGCACAAACCATGATAATTTTATAGCGGCAGTAGAGCGGTATGATATCGATGTCCTGGCAATCAATGAAACATGGCTCCAACCTGGTCAAGATGGTAAAGCTCCGACTCTACCGGCTTACAGGCTGCGTCATACGCCTCGACCTCGCGGCGAAAGGCTGCGCGGAGGTGGTGTCGGGTTTTACGTAAAGATAGGTATAAATGCGCGTACTTGGTCCCATCCTGTAGATCCAACACACTCGCTGATAGAGCAAATGTGGCTCACAATAACGACTAATAGGAAAAAGCTGGTAATTGGCACGGCATACCGCCCCGCCTGGATAGACGTAGATTTGTTTTTTGACGCTCTCACCGATTCTATAAATGCGCTCCCAAACCACGACCATCTCATTTTGCTTGGTGATTTTAACGAAATAAAAATTAAATCTAAATTTGATACTTTTCTGGCTTGTTTTGGTTTAGCACAATTAGTTACGTTTCCAACACATTTTACAGACACATCTGAATCTTTAATTGACGTAGTCTGTACAGATTTGCGAGCAAGAAATATAACCCATGATCTTGTAGGTAGACTTCATGGGCACTGCCTTATAATATGTGAGTTTAATATTAAGCGAGAAAAGCCTACCCCTTCGACTATAGCGTATAGGCCAATAAAGAACATTATACTGAGAAATTTTGAGATAGATTTAGAAAACATTGCATGGGGTGAAATCCCTACACCTGGGGACGTCAACCAGACGGTCAATATCTTTACAGAATGTGTACTCGCTTTATTCGACCTTTATGCGCCTGTAAAAACCGTTACCTTTAAAACACATTCGTACCCGTGGATCACAGACACGATAAAAATTATGATGAAGTTACGCGATGAAGCCTCTGCAGATTATCATAAAACTAAATCGGATACAAAAAAGATATACTATAAAAGCTTAAAGTCTGTAGTCAATCAGGCATTATTCCATGAAAAGTCAGCATATTTCAAATTCAATATAAATAACAAGATTAACCATCCTAAAGAGCTATGGAAAAATATCAAAAACACATTGTTACCCAAACATAATTCGGAGCTCCCGCCACATTTTCAAGATCCCGATGTTATCAACGATCATTTTATGAATATCCCCGGGACCTCTAGCGTAAAAATGTCGCAGTTAACATTTTTTGAATTTCATAGCTTTAGTGATGCATTATTTCAGCTTGAACCAATCAGTCTAGATAAGATTGCGAAAATAATCAAAAGTTTAAAATCTAATGCCATAGGCTGTGACCTTATTAGTTTGGACATGCTTATTATGACACTTCCACACTCGTTAGAAACTATTCAAAAGATAGTGAACATGTCTATAGAGACAGCCACATTTCCGGATGTCTGGAAGTTTGCAATAGTTCGTCCTCTACCGAAAGTCCCTAATCCGGTAGAGTTAAAGGATCTCCGGCCCATAAGTATTTTGCCTTGTATTTCTAAAATTCTAGAAAAAGCCGTTTGTTCTCAATTAACAGATTATCTTGAACAAAATAAAATTTTACCCGACGTACAGTCAGGGTTCAGGAAGGGGCGTAGTACGGTCACTGCTCTTCTGGATGTGACTGATAATATTCTCTATGCGCAGGATAAGGGAATGTGTACGTTGTTAGTGCTTTTAGATTTTTCGAGAGCATTCGATTCAATAAATATAAACCTCCTCATCTCCAAGTTAGCTTACTATGGCTTCGACAATAACGCTCGTAAATGGTTTGCCAGTTATCTATGCAACCGATGGCAGCAAGTTAAACTTACACGCATCAACGGAACCTCGAACTTTTCGCGTAGAGCGCCTGTAAGCCGAGGAGTGCCTCAAGGGTCCATTTTGGGCCCAGTTCTTTTTATTTTGTATTCGGCAGATATTGCGTCACATATTAGTCATTGTAAGTTCCACATTTATGCCGATGATATTCAGGTTTACATCTCATGTTATCCTTCAGATATTAATAGTGCAATTGATAAGCTTAACGCTGATCTTGCAAACATTGCTCGGTGGTCCAAAAATAATAGTCTTCTGCTCAACCCCAACAAAACAAAGTATTTGATTTTTGGTAGGCCACACCAGCTAGCAAGACTCACCCCAAGCGCTGATGTTATGCTTATGGATGAACCCATTGAACGAGTCTATAAAGCACGTAACCTGGGTCTACAAATGGACTGCGATCTGCGTTTCGAGGATCATATAACTCACTTGGTCAAGGCCTGTTTTTATAAGTTAAAAGTTTTATATAGAATGAGGCCGTTCTTATCAGAAGAGTTGCGTATACAACTGGTAGAGTCACTTGTTCTTTCTAAGCTGAATTATACAGACATGGTCTTTGGCCCTCGACTTCTAGAAAGGACGCAACGTTTGGTACAGCGAGTTCAAAACGCTTGTGCTCGCTATTGTTTTAGTATCCCGTTCAGAGGGCATGTCACTCCTTTCCTGAACGAGCATTCCGTTCTAAAAATGAGACATAGACGTAAAATCCACCTAGCGTGTCTTCTTTTCGGGGTCCTGAAGCATAAAGCACCTGCCTATCTACACTGTAAGCTAAATGAACAGTTCAGTTTGAGATCTTGCGAACGTAGACAATGTTCGTCGCAGCTTCCAACGCAGCGACATAAAACAGCAGCCTTTGGAGGGAGTTTTCGCTACGCTGCGACGAAATGTTGGAACAATATCCCACCCCCAATTAGGAACCTACAAAATATTCATAGTTTCAAATTAAAGCTAAAGAAATATTTGTTAAATTGGCAAAAGGAGCAAGAACTTCTTAGGCTAGATACAAGTGCTATATAAGCTGAACCCAAACCTTCACACTCAAACAAATAATAGTGACCTCTTGAATACTCTTAATTTCACACATTAGGTAGCTAATGCTCTCTATTCTTGATATGTTTTTTTTGCTGAGAGCTCTTAGGTTTTTGTTAGTATGTATAGTTATGCCTTCTTTATGTATAATTTGTCTCTTTGTTAGCAACATTTATTTACTGTATAATCCTTTAATATTTATCTGTATAATCATATAATGTTTTTAAAATGAATTTTCTTTTTTCCTCATTTCTTTATTTCCGTGTATTTTATTCTTGTCTGTTAGCACTAAGTAATCACGTCCTCTTATACTATGCCTTATACTACATGCCTACTATATCCTCAATGGCCTCAACGGAAGACCAGCGCAGGTTACTGCAACCTGCACATGCTGAGTTGGGACCATTTTGCGACTATTTATGTATATCTATTTATTTATTTATCTGTTTATCTATCTCTATGTGTTAATTTTAATTTAGAATTGTAACTTTTATTATTTTTCCTTTTTTATGTACTTGTATGGTCGCAAATAAACCCTTTTGATTTGATTTGATTTGATTTGATTTGATTCAAAGTTTTAAATCATGGTCAGTTCATACTAACTCATAGATATTCTGTGACTAAATAGTGACATTATGACGTCATTTGATGTGTTTTCGCGCATATTTTGCTGTCAATTGTCTAAAAAGAATGATCACGTGGTACAAAATTGTACCACGTGACCTGAAGAAATTACACTGGGCAGTGAAATATAACTTCACAGCAAAAGATTGGCATACGGAGGCTGAAAATCACTGTAAATTCGTCTAAGAGAAATGTAGATAGATGAAATCTGGAAACAAAAATCAAAATAAAGCTATTCTACAACACGCCCCGTTCAATTTAAGCCCCTACACAACATTCAATCCGGTACTAACCTACCCTCTTTGTATTCCATCGATAGCGAACAAATGCCTATCGAGAGGAGGTCCTCAAGCAAAACTCGCGACGCGCCTCTCGTTGCCATGGCAACGGAACGAACACAAGCTAAAAACAACCTTAAAACTAAGTGGGTAAGACGGTTTTAGAATGAAGGAGAATGTCTTGTAGCGCTTGTAGCTATAAATGTAAAACAGTTTTATGGAGAGGCTCTTGTAGATGACGTTGGTATGCCGTCGTGTTATTTGACACCCATCCAATTCAGAAAAGATCCAAATTGAACATGCTAAGTATACTTTTCATAACTTAGTGCTTCATTTGTATAAATTACCTAGTCTACGCTACAAACTGCACAAACATACACTTCACTTGAATACGTTTTTTTGAAAGCAGCTTTAGCTGTAACTCTTCACCTCTAGTAGCTGTAACAGCTTCGCTCTTAAAAAACTCGAAGAAAATCATCGGCAGCATATCGCGCACCATGTAATCTCGTTTGAAAGCACTTCAAGTAAGAAAGGGAAGGCGCTTCTTTCAGAGTTTTCGACGATAAGGTGCGTCTACCTTTTATTTATGACTCCATTTTAAAGCGGGGTGAATCACGTAATGGTGTTAGGACTAGAGTTGTGCTAAAGCTCTATAGACTAGTATCCGACCTAATAGAGTCAATTGATAAACGTCACGTCATTTACCGGCTAAATAGATCACCGAAAATTTCAGCTAAAAGTATTGAAAAAAAAACTTGTTTAAAGTTACATAACAAAACGACAGTAGAATTAACTTATTACATGAAAAAAGTATGTTGATTTCCAGTAGTCTGACCTCTTCAGGACATTAATGATGATGATAATCATCCATATTTTTTTCAGGGTGTGGATTGATATCATATCGAAATATGATCATATGATATTGAAATCAAATTCTTGAAGCACTTAGGGTATCGTTTTCCTTTGAGCACTGCTAATAGTTCTTTTATCAGCCTACAAGATCGCCGTGTAGTAAGGGATCAGATGTTTTTATATAAAATACTATCTAATAAAATTGACTCTGGAATACTGCTTAAGAGTATATTCCTGTTCTGCCCACGACTTTCAAAAAGAAAAAAGAAAACCTTCTGGACGCCTTCTTCTAAAACGAATTATAATAAAAATATGTTTATTAATAGAGCTTGCGATTTATATAATTCAAAATTCATTCACGTTGATATCTTTCACTTAACTGCTGCTGAGTTCCGCAAGAGCATTGTAGGTAGTTTAGCCAATGACTAGTTTCAGATTAATTTAATTATTTTTTGTTCAAGTTTAGGTATATTTGGTTATTTCAATTTTGGTTTATATTATATTTTTTTGGTTTAGGTACTTACTTAACTTTTAGGTATTTACTTCTTAGTATAAGTTTTGGAGTCTGTTCACACGCCTTAATTGTAAAATGTTACGGTGGAAACTTCACTGGTTTTAGTGTTACCTTAAGCTAATTATTTTTAATTAATATAGTACTGTTTGTTTCCCTAATAAATAAAAATAAAAATAAAAATAAAATAAAATATTGACGATGACTTTCCGGCTTTTTATCTTCTTTGTCCCTTCCCTAGAGCTGAGGGTATGGCTAATTCACGCTGATTTATAATGTGTTACACTTTCTAAGGAAAAGGAGAGCATTGTAAGATTTGTAAGTAAGGAAGGGAACACGGGACATGTTTTAGCAAGTCCTGGTTTTAGGTTATCGCGCGATGCGGGGGAATTAAGTTATTGTGTAAGTTATGGCGAAGAACCAAATAAAACAAGTAGGTACTTTGACGAATTTTTGTGGGATTTCAAGTTGTTGACGACGATCTTAGAAAACTGTTTGAAAACTAAGTATGCTACTAAGAGTCGTAACTGCCCCCGTATTCCAATCTTTTGCTGTCAAGTTATATTTCACTGCCCAGTGTAATTTTTTCAGGTCACGTGGTACAACTTGTACCACGTGATCATTCTTTTTAGACACTTCACAGCAAAATATGCGCGAAAACAAATTAAATGACATTATAATGTCACTATTTAGTCACAGAATAACTATGAGTTAGTATGAACTGACCATGTTTTAAAACTTTGCAGTTCAAATTTGCAGTTCAACTGAGATTGGAATACCCCTGCTGATAAAGAAATTCGAATACTAAGTAGGAATTTAGGTGACTGAATTGTTTCAAATTTAAACTCATCAAAGAGTTATTTACCAGCATATTTTTTTCCATTTACTGCTATTGTTTTAATTCAAATATCAATAACTGCTATTTTTTTGGTCATTATAAGACTGAAATCTATACCAATGTTTGTGAATAAATATCTACTAAAAAAATTATAATCAAAACCATTTTTGGACAGTTTTTGGACATGGAACACAATATCAAAACGTCTCATAAACTACGTAAATCGCGTCTATTTCCAGTGGTTAAAAAGCAGGTAATTTATCATTATCAATACCCACGTAACGGAGCGACAGTATAAAACAAAGCAACATGGTCACAAAACTATTAAAAAGAAAACATTACTTCAAACATTCACCGCTAGCTTACTAAAACTTTACGAGATCATCAAAACATAAACCCGAATAGAATCGTCAAGGCTTCGATTTCGAAACAAAGCTGATTTTGATCGCTTTAACAATAAAAGTAAAATAAAATGCGTATAAAATACAGTATGATACCTACATGGAGATACACGAATTATTAATTATTGCAGGGTATACGGCCACACAGAAACGGGCTTATTCTCCAAAAGAATCTACAGTTTCTTGATCGTACTTCGGTGTCTTTTTAAAGAAGTTTTTTGATCGCATTTCGGTATCATTCCAATTATGTTGGTAGTCATTAAGAGATCCTTTGTGAACCGTCTTTTAAATGAAGTGAATATTAACCAGTTCTAGAATAACGAGCCCAAAAAACTGGTATTAAACTTACAAACTATTTTGATCCTGCATTGGTATGCCAATCTCAGTTGAACTGCAAATTTGAACTGCAAAGTTTTAAATCATGGTCAGTTCATACTAACTCATAGTTATTCTGTGACTGAATAGTGACATTATGACGTCATTTGATGTGTTTTCGCGCATATTTTGCTGTCAAGTGTCTAAAACGAATGATCACGTGGTACAAAATTGTACCACGTGACCTGAAGAAATTACACTGGGCAGTGAAATATAACTTGACAGCAAAAGATTGGCATACGGGGGCTGTAGGGTAATCAGATAACTTGAAGTGGCATCAAGCTGAGATGCAGCTCGTTTCGACTCCCGCGCACACCGGCACAATGACGATGACACCGTGCACCCCATCTTGCCCACACGGTTGTTGGTGGTTACCTGCCTCGTAGTGCACGTACCCACCACTACCTTAGTTAGTTATAAGTAGTTTTGTAAGTTAGCTATTATATTGTTAGTGTGTTAGTTTATTGTTAGTGTATATTGTTGTGCTGTTGTGTGTGTGTTTCAGAATAAATGTTTTTTCTTTCTATCATTCTTCTTTTCTAGATATTGTAAAACTAATTAGTTTAGCTGTGGATACAAAATTAACCTAAAACGTAACGTACGACAATGATTTGTATAGTAACACTAATTATTATGTTGTAATTCATAATTTAGTTGTGTAAAAAAATCCACCCTCTTCAATATACACTCTGTAGTGACAATAATTCAACGAAACAAAAAACCTTCTTCGCTTCAACCTCGAATCAAAATCGTCTATGTCCAGAATACCGCCGTAAAAAGTAAAATAGTTCAGGCTGCAGGCTGCATTGACACCGCACAGTGAGTGATTCACCATAGATTTAGTGCGGTGTCCGTCCCTGATTTATGTATTCACCCACATCGCCGTCGGAATTATGTTTTATCGTCAAAGATCACGGGTCGCACAGAACTGTGGATTTATTTGTGACAATAATCGTCAAGTTTCATGCAGTTGTAAGATAAGTGTCGTGTGCGAGATTGATGGGCGTTAACCCGTACTACACGTTTTACATTTCGATTTTTTGTATGAGATACCTATTTCTATTTGACTATAAGAAATAATGTCATAAGTATCTACGAATTTGGTACTGTAGTGCCAATCGAGCATTTAAAACAATGAATATGCCAGTCAAAAATGGAATTTAAGTCCGTTTCAAACAGTGTGGAATTTTATAATTTTTTTTTCAAAAGGTTTTTAAATCAGCGAGACCACCCCGTCCATACCTAAAACACTTTACCAACATTAAATTAACAATCGTCAAAACTGTACAAGCAACATTACAAGTTCAATAATCGTAAACAGCATCAAAATTGGCTCAGTTAAGTGACAATTGACTGTGAGTTCAGGTTGGTTTATGACCCTGTAAAATGAGGGTAGAGTTCATTCACATTGTTTTGTAAAATTCACTTGGTATTTCTTGACATGACAAACTGACTTGGAGTCAATGGAAAGTCAGTGGATCGCTAATTTTTCGTCATAGAAGTCTAAGAAAGAGATAAGCCCTTACTAGAGAGACTTTAAGACGAAGCTCGCAGAAAGTTAGAGGATAGAGAAGACACAATCATCCAGGAAAAAGAGAGAGGCCTAAGTATATCCACCAGTGGGTTTCTTCGGGCTGAAGATGACGATACAGCTAAACAATAAAATGTAAATGATGTTCTCCAATTTGTACTGACATCAAAAACCAATTACGAAATGAAAAGCCTTGCTAATTACGAGTATCGTTGCTACCTGATGTACTGTTAACGACATAAATTGGTATTCGTTCTGCAAAGGAGAGTTAAACATCTTTAGATAGCGATACCCACATTATAGATCACTGACTCAGATAAGATATATTGCTACAAAATCAGAGTGATTGTCTCACTGAGCACGTTCACTGAGGTGCACTGTGATGCAGTGCAATGCCCATACTCTTAGACATAAAGGTGTTCACTCTCATCCTCTTCTTCGCAGCAGAAATATAGGTACGGTGGTAGTACTACCCCGGACGAGCTTTCTCAAGAATCTCTACTAGTACTTAATACCTACCCACCTTAGGTCACTGACTAAAATAAAATATAGAAATTGATATGTAATTTAAGATCACAGTCACGTGACCAGCGTCACGTCATACCCTCGTAGGTATTCATAAACGAGGTAGAGTCATCACAAATCCACTTCAAATTCTTAAGCTGATGGAAAGGGACTGCAGGGGTATGCCAATCAAAGTTGAACTGCAAAGTTGAACTGCAAAGTTTTAAATCATGGTTAGTTCATAATAGTTATTCTGTGACTAAATAGTGACATTATGATGTCATTTAATTTGTTTTCGCGCATATTTTGCTGTCAAGTGTCTAAAAAGAATGATGACGTGGTACAAAATTGTACTACGTGACCTGAAGAAATTACACTGGGCAGTGAAATATAACTTGACAGCAAAAGATTGGCATACGGGGGCAGGTCATCGTTCTTGGCTCATCTCTATTTGAGAACTGTAGGTGAGTGTACCTGCTCAGTGTAATCTATCAACAGCAATCGAGGCGGGACGGGTACCGGGTTATGGCCCTTATTGCCAATTTTATTAAAATTAATGACGTGAATGAGATATAAATGTTTACTTGGAACGTTGGCACTGCAGAAGGCGAGAGTGAATGTTTGTTTGTTAGTTGACATCCGGGCATTGTCTACTGCATTAGATCTGCAAAAATGGTGGAATAGTCAAAAGCGTAAGAAGGTGCTGGTGCAATTATAGGCACTATTTGATGCGGTTGTGGGCGTATTCTGTGAGGTATACGCAATGGTCTGGGTAAAGGGAACCACTTAACATTAGGTGGACCACCTGGTAGGTCCTGTCATGTGATTCTATAAGAAATATGATTAGGATCACTTAAGAGGGCTATCACAGTTTGGCCGCGATACAAAGGCTGGCACGCGTTTGAGTTCGTCTGAGAGTCTGAGAACGCATTTTATGCAGTTTTAAATTACGTTTATTCAATATAATAAAATAAATTATTTAAATAAAAAGTATACAATTTTATTGATTATGAACTAACGTTTATTTTGGTATAATTTTTACCTAATAATATTAATGTAGTATGGAGAAATTAACGGCTAATTCTGAACGTTTTTAGCAATTTTATGGTTTTTAATAGATTTTTTTTTGTAGATATCCCATACTTATTTCTGAATTCCGGGGCCGCTACGGTCAATGGCAGTATATAAGAGATATTTGTAGATATTTTTCATTTCATTTGCTTTGCACAGTAGTTCAATCCAGGAGCTTGAAAAAGTGTCTGCGCGAGTTTTATTAAAAACTTGTTTCGGAATTTTGGCTTTATTTAAATATTTAAGGAAAAATTGCAAAAAGCGAGGCCGCTGCGGTCAATGCGAATAACTATTCTACATCATACAATAAATCGAAGTTATCTAAGAGTTTCAGTTTCAGATATCTAGAACGTCAAAAATGGGCATTTTCAAGGTTTGACCGTGATATGAGCCTTAAGTTAGTTTGGTTAACGTATCTCGTCCCACAGCTGGCCAAAGGTCTCCCCCAAAGACATCCAACAGTCCCCTACTCCAAGCCTCCTCCCACCATCTCCCTTCAACGCCAACGCTTTCTCGGCTTGAGCTGGAAAAATCTACTGAAAACAGCAAATCGGATAAACCCAGTTGTAAGCACTAGTGCAAGTATATTGGCCAATAAAGCCGAGGCGTCGGGGTTTGATAGCTGCATTACAATCGACATTTAATTCGCACCAGCTCGAGAAATACCTAACCCTTGCTCCGGTGCACTAAAACATCATTTTAATTGACTAATAACAATAAAGCTCTTAATTTTGATGAGGCGTCGGGAAAGTAGGTATTGTTAACGCGTAGATTGGTCATAAAATAATAAATATTCATAGAATAAATATTCCAAAACTAAGCAAACCTTGTAATATGGGAACTAGATTGCTGATAGAATACTTATATACTTTTTTTTGTATATACATAGCATATTAACACCCAGACGTAGAACAAACATCTATGTTTGCCATACACAAATGTTTATTCTTGGTGGGGATCGAACCCACGACCCACAGCACGGAAGGTAGAGCTATTACCGACAGCTGTGACGCCTGACAATGCTGCTAGACATGGGTTATTAGGAACTGCGCTGTCTTTCAATCCAGCGACGCAGCCTAAACTACCTGTGTCTTATTTCGTCTAAGACCGTTCTTCGTAGCATTTAACGAGAGGTCCACGACATCTCACAGTAAAGTTTTATTACATTTTGAACGCGTTTGATATCAATCAACTCCTTATCAGGCATGTCACCCTCAAATCAAGCCACATCAAGCAACAGACAATAATTCAAGTTTTATTGACAAGTATCAAGTTGATATAATGCTCTTATCGGAGGTATAAGGCATCAATTTGATTTGTGTTCTTATCGATAAAGATTATCGACACTTATCGGCAAGTTAATTTATCGAGTGTCTCGTAATATGAGACCAAAGACATCATTAACTTGCAAACCCCCAAAAAATTCCAAAACTATGTACTCAAATATCCTCAAATACTTATTTTTTGAAATATTTCGAAATAGCTAAGTATAGTAGTCACAACGGATCTTTGTCCTTCTGAACTAATCTGCGCAGAACCCATTTTAGGATCGAATTGGAGGTAAGCGATTATTTTCACATCACAGTATATGGTTTGCTTGTTTTGTTTTCTTTTTAGTAGGTACATTACCTACATACCTAGCTTTTATACTTATTTTTTGTTATACTATGAATTTTATGTTTAGTGACTTTTTAAGAGCATTATAAAAGTGTCAAAAAAAAGGAAAATAAACGAATTGAATTGGACAATCGTTGCTGCACCTAACTTCAAAGGGATAAAGATCCGTTGTGCGTACTGTACTTAGTTTACACCGTCCGTGCAGCTTTTTCTGTCAAAATGTTGTCTAGTGGGTTCGGAATTGACTTTTGATCCGGCAATAGATAGCGTAATTAGATCTCGTTTGCTCAAAAAACCAAATTCAAGCATAACTGGATGGCTGAAGAATGGATTTTTTTAAACTTCTCAGGTATTTACTATTCTTAAGTGTGGATTTTGACTTGAGTATTGTTTTAGGATACGAGCCTATAACTCAAATAAAAGAAATCTGTCCATCTTCAGCAACATTATTTCTAACAGAAATCATTAAATCTGTTATCATTCTTTCATCTATTAGATCTCAAACACAACTATTTACTACCAACAAATTGTTTTATACTATCCGATTTTTCTATCCGAGTTTATCGTGAGACATTAAAACGGGTTAAAGTGTAATAAATAACGTCATTTAACGAGTACGACATGATCCGACATTAGTCATGAGCTCTTACTTTTTATCGCATGTAAATGAGTCCAAGGCTTTAGACGATACGACACGAGACATTTTGGATATCGTGTCGGATTTAGATCGCGCACAGACCACAAAAGTCTGAAGTCGGTTGTTTAGTTTTGTTACCTATTATTTTCAGAGTGATGATAGGGCACGTCCTCAGTAGACGTGAGCTGCGACTGTGAGTGCATTGGCTGAGAAAACCGTTTAACATCTGGTGAGCATGTTTCATCGTATTAGGGAAAAAAACCATTATCCTATCTATCTAATATTATAAATGCGAAAGTTTAGATGTTTGGATGTTTACATGTTTGGATGTTTGTGTTTCAATCACGTCTAAACCACTGAACCAACTTGGATGAAACTTGGCATATATATAGTTCGTAACCTGGATTGACATATAGGCTACTTTTTATCCCGAATAATTAACAGGATCTACAGGATAAAATGAACGAAAAGCATTAGCAGCGCCAATTGGCAAGAGGATTTCATTGTCATGTCATGTTACGTCAGTTTGACAGGGCGTAGTACTACCTCGTTGGTCTAACGACTAGCGTTTGACATTCCAGTAGGTGACGAGTTCGGTGTAATGAGGTGTAATGTCAAGTTTCTCAAAGAAGTATCCGCTCGGAACACGCACAGATAATATAATGTACACGGAAACTGTAGACGCGTACGAAGTCGCGGGTAACTGCTAGTACTAACTAATCGTAAGTTACGCTATTAGGGCCAACGCACATCTGACGACAAAACTGTTTTGTCGCGTACTTAGTGACGTGAAAATAAATTTTCTGTTATAACGAAAACAGCATATGATGAATGCTTCGTCGTCATATGCTGTTTTCGTTGTAACGAAATTCACATCAATTGACACGACGCATGCATAAAATTATGTTTACCTATCTATTATAGCATTGTTTAGTACCTACCTATTAAACATTGCTTTATACGCACATACCTAGAGAATGAACTGTGCTTTTTTAATAAATAAGAATATAGTTTAATTATGTAGTGTACTTAATAATATTACTAAGTACTTAGCATGATTCTCATTAAATAAGCAAGTAACGAAAACAGCAAATAAGACGAAGCATATTGTGACGAAAAAAGTTATACTGACATGGTTTGTCACGAAATTATGAAGTTTCACATCACTAACTGTTCGACAAGACTTTTTGTCTTTGGTTTGCGTTCTCCCTTAGGGAGAACGCAAACCAAAGACAAAACGTCTTGTCGAACAGTTAGTGATGTGAAACTTCTCAGTAAAACTTTTTTAGTTACGATATGCTTCTTTTTATTTGCTGTTTTCGTTACTTGCTTATTTAATGAGAATCATCCTAAGTACTTAATAATATTATTAAGTACACTACATAATTACTTTATATTCTTATTTATTAAAAAAGCACAGTTCATTCTCTAGGTATATGCGTATAAAGCAATGTTTAATAGGTAGGTACTAAACAATGCTATAATAGATAGGTAAACATAATTTTATGCATGCATGTTTGCTTTTGAAGGCCGCTCGGCCAATTTAATTAATTAATTAAATTGTTTTAACGGCTGGTTTGCGAACCTATTAATAAAAAAACGTAAGAAAAGACTGTCGTGTCAATTGATGTGAGTTTCGTTACAACGAAAACAGCATATGACGAGGAAGCATTCATCATATGCTGTTTTCGTTATAACAGAAAATTTATTTTCACGTCACTAAGTACGCGACAAAACTGTTTTGTCGACAGATGTGCGTTGGCCCTTTTTGTTTTGATTGTAAAATGATGTTAAATTGACAAAAGTGACAATTTTGACGTTTAGAACAGCTGTCACATGAATGAGGTTTGTTTAAGTCGGATGATAATATCGGAAGGTGTAACTCCAAAAGTGAATTAAATAAAAATCTATACATAATCTTGTTGAAGTATCTTCAATCTAATACATTGCAACAACTTTATTTCTTGCATCTTCAACTTAGATATTTTTTTTAATCTTTAGTATGCCTGAATTCCAGACACAACTTCTCGCATGGATCTGTGTTTCGTCATAGCAAAGGTTAAAAAATCTTACATGGATGAAAATGAGAACAGAGATTGCAAATTATTATATGTGAAAGTTTTTATTTAAGAATCTTTATGACTCGATCAAATAGGGCCAATTGGATACTGAACTATGTTTATTGCCAGAGTACTCGAGAGGAATGGAAGATGAAAGTTATTAATTGCATAAAACCTTTTTGAAAACACTATGGATGAAACAGCTCGTTCGTCAAAATCGTGCCCCAACTTTGAGAGCCCAAAGGACCCTGCTACACCATAAACTAATCTATTTATGGCACGGTTAATCCCTAAACGACTTTTTAATCTTAACAAAATTAATATGAAAATATAAAACTTTATTGTACACAAAAAAATAAAGACGCGACCAGGCGGGGCAATAAAAAAATAAACATATAAATAAATAAATAGAGGAATAAATCCGTAGTTATTTATGTGATTGTGGTCGATGGCGATTTAATGACGGGTACGGACAGACGGACTGTTGGTGATATTAGTAATAAACCACAGTGCGACGGGTTGGGGATGGGGGGTTTCCGCATTCACGTATCCGGACTTTTACGGTTTCTAACTTTTGTACTTGAGAAGTAGAGTATGCACAAGAGAAAATACCACGGGACAAGTCCCTATATTATCACATAAAGCATGTGAACCGTGTCATGTGTGGCTTTTTGAGAAGTCGATGATAAATAAATAATTAAGAACAATAATAATGAAGTAAAAACTGAACCCGAATTGTATTGGAAACTGATCCTAGGATCCGATGTCAAAACAATTTGGGATCACTTTTGGTCAGATGCCATATAGACCCGAATCGTGAATGCGGTCAATCAGAAAACAATTGTTAGAATAAACTATTAAGAAGTAAAGAGTTTTTCATCCACTCATTCATTCACTTAGCGGTGCGGTAAGTTTTATCCGTAACTCCGGACTTATGACCGTCCCTACTGCCGTGTGGTAGGCTGTATTTTATAAAGCCATAATAGCCCATAAAAATAGTGGGTACCTATAACCAAGGACTTTACTGTTCACGCTGTCGTTTTGGGGCTAGGCTGTGTCGGAATGTCGGGGTGATGGATACACGTCAATGACACAATCTACTTAAACTTATGCATGTTATGTATGATGGTGTTATAAAGAGGAGAGTGTGGTAAAGCTTCTTGTGAAAGAGCTCATCTGGAGAAGTAGGTACTACCACCGTACCTATTTCATACGTCAAGCAGTGATGCTCGCATTGCTGTGTTCCGTCCGGTTTGAAGACTATGGGTGCCAGTTCTATTACACATGAGATTTCATAAAAAAATAGGCCAAAAGATAGCTGCTGGATAAACCAACTGATCTAGACATGTCCCAAATACAGATTAAAAAGATCTTCAGAACCCGTAGTCCAATGTTTTATTTGATTCACGAAAAGTGAAATCGAGGTACTCGCAGTTTTTGTATGGAGAGAAACAGTTTTCGATTACCCGCTAGCCTCAAAACTATTCGTCATACAAGAACTGCAAGCTTTGAAGTTTAGATTGACGGATGTGTATGAGATTTACAAAAGAAAGAAAGTCCAACCATAGATTTATCTATGAAGGTAAAGGCACCCAAATCCGTGGTATTCCAAAAGTGGCACCTTTCTCCGTGGTATTTAGAAAAACAGCATTTACTTCTGATTCTTAGGTTCTTTTTTGTTGCAAAAGTTATTTATCATTAGGAAATATATTTTTTAGTATATAAATCTAAAAACGAGACTAAGAACGGGCTTACATTCCAAAATAACTGGCTAAATTCGCAGCGGTAGCTGCTCCAAGTACACTCTCCATACGTTTTTGCCTCTGTGCACGAGAGTAGCAAGCTTTTTTTAAATAAGGTTTATTTTGATTTTTTCTGTTAAAGGTTATGATTTTTAGTGTTAAATTATAGAAAGAAGTATATTCTTTACCGTATGTAATACATGTTTAAGTGGTTTTTTAATTATAATGAGGTAAAATTACATATTGAAATAACCACGGCATTAGGGGTCAAATATTTCACCTAGTACCTAATTCCGAGGTATGTGAAAAATATACCTCGGAATAGCAATTTGAAAGAACTATTTTTATTTTTAAATTTTACAAACTGATATTAGGTTTTTGTGATTTTAACGATAGATTTGACAAATCAAATAGTCGATTGAGACTAATACCTTATTTCGAGGTATATTTTTTAATAATCTTCACGAGTTATAACACATCAAAAGTACCCTACTTATGTATTTTGTTTATTGATTGTATAGAAAATTATGTTACGAAAATATTTATTTTCCACACATTTGGCTGCATGTTTTATTAAGAAGTTAATCTTTAACAAAGGTTTTAACAATTTGGCATCAGCTAACATTAAAAATGATAGGTATATTGAAAATTTTGGCTTTTAGTAGGTACTGGAAATTAGGAAACATGATTTTTTATTCTCCACAGCTGTGGGTCGGGCGGAACTCTTTGCAAATGCCGTCAAAGCAAAGTCGCCCTTCGAATTACACTGCGGCAACGGCGGCACGAGTAACAAAAGTGTCAAAGGCACCGCCTCGAAGCGACGCATGGCGGCGGTGTCTTTGACGCGCCGCCGGCGTCTTTGGCGGTGTTTTCTTTGTCGGCACCGACACTCATTTGCCTTGCACGTAGCGACCACGCTTCAGTCTTGCGTTGATATTTGTACCATTTGCACGCTTGGTTTAATTTCTTCGCGAAATGTTGTATTTCTAATGTGGAATACTATAATAATGTGTTAATGTGTAATGTGTGTGTATGTGCGTGTGTGCTTAGAAAACAGTAAAAGTATTTTTTTAACTTATCACACGGGGAGACTTTCCCGTTATCAGCACTTTGTGTATTTATCCGGGTCTGCAATCACAGAATGAAGATATTAGCAAAGTTGACGCCGCTGACGTGTGAGAGGTTGAGTAACAAACATCCAAATAGGTATTTAAAAACTTTTACATTTATAATATTAAAAGCATTAATTAAATAATAATAGTACTACCACCAAAAGTGACCTGTATTCCTAGAGAACAATCAAGTTAATCTTTCTAACATTATTTTATCAGTTCGTTACTGTCGTTTCATATACATTTTTCATACCACGCAATTAGGTACCAAATACCACGGAATAAGGATTTTTGCCTCGGAATTGAGCGATTTCAACTTGATTTACATTTTATTTAATTTTAAATAGAAATATAGGTCGGACCGTCAACAACTTAAGTAGTTGCCGAAAGTAAAAACACTAGAGCTTCTGATAACAGAAACTGAACCTTCAGAAAGGTACAGTAAATGCTTAATATTTGATATCCTTTCGAGTTTTAGTGAAAATACCACGGAAACAGGTGCCGTTACAAGACTGCTGTTATGTTAGGCTCATTCAATGGCATATTTATGCTTTTTGGGCGTTCTAGCATATAACTTTCAACAAAATACGTATTTTTTAAATAAAAAGCAAAATTGTGTTTGCATCTCCATGTGGTTAGGTAATAAACTCAACAGGAAGAGGAAACAAAACGCAATTCTAAGTTTGAACTTTGAAACTTAAATTTTTTTTCAGCACGAAATGAATTTCAAAATCATAAAAGTTCTTCATAGTTTTAAAAAGTTTCATAAGGTTTTTGTACCTACCGCTCAAAATAATAATAGCCTTCCGTCTCATCGATTTCAATAAACGCCGTCCTCACAATAAATCAATTAATCTAAACAGAAAAAGTCTCATTAAAGCTCACATCCGGTCATCTAATAATACTGTAATAATTCAACCGACTTCTAAACTATTAATAACTGATTTTACAACTTTATATCCACAGGTAAAATACACCTTATTGCTGTAGACGTAAGAGCGATATCAGTTGTGTGGAAGCGTTAATAGTGTTGTGTTGTAAAGTGTAGATGTGAAATATAAAACGGTAGCCAAAAAGGATTACCAATAGGTTTTGTGAGAGCGCTGACGAGGCGGCTAGTTGTGGGTAGATTAAGTTTATCGATATCGATTTTTAAAAGGCTCGAATAAATAGGGTACGAGAGCATAGTTAAAGATGTTTTACTAAGCTTTTTCCTGAAAAAATTTAATTCTAATGACTTTGTCATCGTCGGCTTCATCGTCACTTAATTTCCATCAGGTGAGATTGTAGTCAAAATATGGTCTATCAAATGTGAAAAAAGTCACAATAAGTGGTCACAAAATCGAGCTCCTCAATTTTCAATTCCTTGTGATTTTTAACGAACGTTTCTTTATTAAATTAATACGATGACATTTTTATCGATATCACAATGTCCTATCACTAGTCAAGCAATATTATTTTTAATAATGATCCGTACGTCATTAGCGCGTTCCAATGATGCATCGCCTCCCTCGCACATCTTCCCTCTCCCTTGCACAAGTGATACCTGAGGATGTTATTGTAACGCGAGAGTGCGCGTGAGTTGACATTGAGTAACTTTAGGAGAACAGGGTGGTTCTAAGGGCGGCTTGCACCGGAATCGCTAAACGTATTTAACAGCTAAATCGATTTAAATCTGACGTATTTGTATGACTTGACAACTCGCTAAATACTATTTAAGAGTTAAACGCGTTTAGCGATTCTGGTGCAAGCCGCCCTAAATCACGTTACAAAATTTTATTCATACTACTACTTGCTAAGCGGCAATGTAAAGCTACTGAGAAACCAAACAGTCACTCAGGGTTTACTCAGAGGCTTGAAGGAATGATAAGTTTTTACCACACCTCCGAACAAAAAAATGTAGTGTTTTGCAGAGTCAAGTCGAGATTAGAAAGGACCTCTTAAAAACCTCAACATTTTTCTTAAAACCAAAAATATAACATCAAATAGAGCCCACAGGCCAGCCTCATGCGTTCGCGCACAAAAACTTGGTGAAAAAAACGGTCAGTTTGTGTTTTTTGTATTTTTACCTGCTACTTCCTTCCTATAACGATATATCTGGACATTCTGGCTATTTGACAGTTCTATGGATCTCGACACCTTCTCGGGCGGGATGAGATCCGAGGTGCATTGGAAATAATTGGAATTTGAAACTAAGTAATACTACCTACTCTACTCTACCCTACTCTACTGGAACTGAAACTGAAATTTCTAAAAAGTTTTTTAACTACCTTCGCAAAGTATTTTATTTTTTATCCTAAATTTTAATTAGATGGTTTTTTACTTGGACGAATACATATTATAATTCAAGTATTCGTCCAAGTTTTTTTAAAGGTTTATTTTCAGTTTTGAGATATTTAAAATGCAGACATTGATAATAAAAATACCTAAATCTATCCTACTATTTTCTGGTAGCGTCCACTTTTTAAGTGCGTATTTTCAATAAGTAACTAGGTACTTAGGTGATTTTTTTTCCAAGTAAGTAAAGGAAACACTGCGAAATAATTTTACACTATTATTTCGACAACATTATTCGTGTCATATCAATGACAAATTCTTGGAATATTTTGCGGAAACACTCATGATCTAAGATTACTTGACCATATCCTCATCAAAAACTTGACAACCACCACCTTTATTATTCTTTATTATTTGTGTAATAGAGTTTAAAATCGCCTATCAAATTAACGGTTACTCTATAAACATGTAAGTTCTTTATTATCAGTGTGATAGAGCTCAAAATCATTAAAATGAAGATTAGTTTATAACGCGCGGGCACTGATCGGTGCCATACTGTCTGGCGTGGTTCGTTTTTGTCTAATTTTAGACATTTTTTGTCCAATTTTAGACATTTTTTGTCTCGATCCTTCTCTAAATAGCAGTGTAGTATAATGATACTTGTGACATACACTAATGCCCTGTCAACTGTGTGTATCAAGTTAATTGGTTTTAGTTTTGGGGTTCCGTCTGGATAAGGGTGTCCAAAAATAGTTGGATAGAATGTCATTATTTTTTTTCATAGGTATTTATATGCGGACTATAAAATTCAATCCAAAAAACAAATCAGTCATTTTTACTCAGTGCTAACAATTTTGTTTCAAGAAGTTATGGAATTAACCCAACTTTGTCACATTTTTTAATCGTAAAAATAATTGCACAGATTATAGATATTTGCTGTTTCCTTATGAAGAAAGAGTTTTACAATCCGTATACAGAAACTGAATGATATCCAACTAGATAATTATGAGATTCACAAATCAACGCAACTGTTTCATACGTAATAAACACACGTAGTACGTATTAAAACGGGCACAATACGAAAAAATAATTAAACCTATAACTAAAAAAATTCAATAAAAGTCAAGCAGAAATCGATTCTGTCATGAATAACGTAGAGTGGCGTAAATGGATACAATACGAACTATTACAAAGTGAGGTGACACAATAGAGCTCCATCCGGTAAGCGGTTCCGTAGTCGTGTGCGCACGTCGAGTCGCATCCCTATTGTCCAACAGTTCATTCATAGATTTGCACCTTCGGAGACATAGAATACTTTGTATTTACTATGACACATGGTTAAACATACGAATTGTTGAGATAAACAGAAAAAGTTGAAAATAAACTTGATTTTTAATTAAAGAATATTATAATCTGCTTTAAATCAGAAGGAAAACAAAGTAAGAAAATCGGCTTTTTTTTTCAGAAACCCGTAGGTAGCTCACATGATGTTAAGCGGTTATCTAGAAGAACTCTCAGATCTACTAAGTAGCTTTATAGCGATAGCTTACGCTGAGAAACATTTTTTTTTATTATGAAAAGGTGTTTTTATTTCCATCGAAAGCAAAATACTATGGCAAATAGAATTTACAGGCAATTTGAATACCACTAGGCAATTAGGACACAGGAAGATCAACAACCGCCGATGACAGCTGACAGCTTCCTGTCAAAGTGACATTAGTCCTAACACAACAGCGAACTGTCGATTTTGTGTTTGGATTGGCTTAAATGTGGCATTTTGAACCCACCGTGAAATATTGCTCAAATAATTTATAAGTTTTAAAAACTAGAAAAACTGACTTCAATTCCACTAACGGCTTCATCATCAGATGATGATGATGATGGCAGTTCATTGGGAATGTTCTAGTGACCGTAAACACCACTAAAAAGTCACAGGAAAGCAAAATACGCAATTTCGTGCACGTGGATGGCATATGTTTTTCACTTCTTTTTGTTTATAGGCCTAACTACTGAACTGATTTTGATGAAAATTAAATAGGACCAACTTGGAAGTACAACCTTTCAGATAAATAAATATTTTTTCAAATCGGTTACAAGAAAAATAAAAATACAACCGAATTGAGAACCTCCTCCCTTCTTTGAAGTCTGTTAAAAACAAATGATGATTTGGGAGTATTGAAAGGATGCTAGTTTTATCAATATTTTGTTCTTCGACGGCGATTGCTACTGAAGAGTATAATCACGAAAAGGACTCCTAAGAAGCCTTCACTGCTAAGCGTAGCTCTTTCCCAACTTAGAAGAGACGTCTATAGCACAGTAGGTAGACCAAGTTAAGATGACAATGATTTTTATCTCTCCCCTATTTCGTCCCCCAAACCCTTTCATCTTAGATTCCACTTCAACACAAATGTTGAGTTATTATATAGGGTCAAAATAATAAAAGATTCTACTAAGTACAAAACTCATATCGTTAATACCGGTAGCTCGCGACCGTCATTAATCAGGATTCGAACCAGCTACCTGTTCGTTAGCCCCAATGGACGCATGCAACCTAATCATTGCTTTTAATAACTAGCGTCTTTGTATAGGGCATCCGGACTGAACACGACAACTGAATAATTAAGTCTGGTTTCAAGAGCTAATTTCAAATGAAAAAAAAATAGATAACTAGTTTCCAATGTTTTTGTTTTTTTTCTATGATATATTTGATTGATACTAGAATAAAAAAATAAAAATAAAACGTTCTAGTGTAGGTGCCTACGATATTTTTGAATTTTTCCGATGATATCGATTGAGAATTGAGAAGCATGTCCTAAAGTTCCCGTTTCAGTTTCCAAGAGCAGCAGGGGTATGCCAATCAAAGTTGAACTGCAAAGTTTTAAATCATGGTCAGTTCATACTAACTCATAGTTATTCTGTGACTAAATAGTGACATTATGACGTCATTTGATGTGTTTTCGCGCATATTTTGCTGTCAAGTGTTTAAAAAGAATGATCACGTGGTACAAAATTGTACCAAGAAATTACACTGGGCAGTGAAATATAACTTGACAGCAAAAGATTGGCATACGGGGGCAGTAACACCTTGTATGATGATGATGATGTTAAAGCATCACACCATGCATATATTATCATCATTAGGTGTACCTACCTACGGTTGCTGAACAAAATGTAAGTCATCTAAAAAGGTTACATTTTTTTTTTAAATTTATTTTACAACTAAATGATGCAACAAACCGACAATTTTCATGCATTTTGAAGACTAGAGAGTAATATTTATTATTTCAAAACGAATCAGATATTCCGTGAGTCAAATATTACTCTACACACAAAAAAAGAAGTCGTGTCATGTTTATAATACTGAGCAGAATTAAACAACCATTATAATAAAACAGTGAATAAATAAGTATGAAGAATATAAGCAGCTATGAGAAATAAATAAGTATGAAGACGCGGTCTAACCAAGCCCGCGTATTAAACCTACAGATGCACTTAATCTTTAGCGTGGGATTACATGGTGGCTGTTCTGTATGTTTGTAAACTTTACAACATTACAATGTAAAGTATGTAGTAGCATGTCCCGGGATATTAATATATAATATAATAATTACACACATTGCTCTAGTCACAAACTAAGCAAAGCTTGTGATATGGGAACTAGGTTGCTGATAGAATACCTACCCGTATACTTTTTTTTTGTAAAAACGTACTTATAATACACTAGCTTCTGCCCGCGACTTTGTCCGCATTTCGTTTTATCGTGTTGATTTTCCGGAATAACAAGTAGCCTATGTATTAATACAGGCTATGAACTATGACGTGTATTCCAGGTTTCATCTAAATCGAATCAGCAGTTTTTGCGTGAAGGACTAACAAACATCCATACATACAAACTTTCGTGTTTATGATATTAGTAGGATAGGATAGTAACACCCAGACATAGAACAAACATCTATGTTGGCCACATAAAAATGTTTGTTCTCAGTGAGATCGAACCCACGACCTACAGCACGTCGCGTAAACTCTATAGAGAAGGGTAGAATATCCTAGAAAAACCTTCAATAGACAAAATACGTTGGAAAACAATTGAAAAACCAACGTTATCATAATCATAATATCAGGCATAATTAACTCATCCTGACATCCTAGGCACCAACTTCAAATTAAACAACAATTTAGTTTCTAAAACCCATGAACCTCGTTTTAATTATCAACACAAAGTATAATGTAAATGAGTCGGGCGCCATGTAACTAGCTCCGTAGCAAGTTGCACAGTGAGGCTGGCGTAAACAAATATATTTATTTAATAAGTTTTTATTGCCATAATCTGAACATAATTTACGTTGATAAGCAGATCAACAAGCGATAATATATTATCGTTTAATACTCTACCACTGGTTTTTGTTTTATTTATGATATAAGCGTATTCTGTGGCTTTGTCCGTCTTGGTTTCGAAGAAAATAAGCAAATAATTTGCGGATACTTTAAAATTATTGAAAACTAAGTAACTAGATAATTTTTGTATATTTGGAATGAAAGCTCTTTTGAACTCAACTTTAACATTTATAATATTTGTAGGATGTCAAAGTATACATGTTTCAATCACGCTGCAACTACTGGTCCAATTTGGATGAAATTTGGAATATAACCTGTTCTGAACTTGAATTAACACAGGCTTTTATCCCGGAAAACCAACAGGATCAAACGGGACGCGAGAGAAGTCGCGGGCGGAAGCTAGTATAATGTAAAACCTTTTCAATTCGGTACCAGCATGTGTTACCTATATTCAAAGATCCAATCACACCAAATCAACAATTATGCGTCAGAATCACGAAAATGGCCTAAAAACTGACATATTGCAAGCAAGAGACGTCAATCGCACATTTTTCATCAAAAAACGTCAAACATTTAGTTTGGTACAAATCCCATTATTTGTATCAATTTCATTTCTAAATATTACACACAATTGATATTAAAAATAGTCTTTATTATGCATGAAATAAAGTCCAAAACTAACTTTAGCATTTGATTATAGCATTCAGTTTTTTTGTACTACTTGCCAATCGAAATTAAACTTTCTTGCTTAGTAATAAGGTCCAATTGAAATGTATTGGAATATTGAATGGACAGTCGGCGTGAAAAGTGCAGCCGATCTATTACAGCTAATCGGATTACGGAGACGTGGGCTTTGAATGGGATTGTCAAAGTGGCGGAATAATGTTTGCCATTTTTACTTTATTTTGCCAAAAAAAACTTGTAAAGAAAATAAAATGATTTTGCTCTGGATTTAATTAAAATAAAAATAAGTAGTCCATTGTTTGTATTTAATAAATAATACGTTTATTTTCACACTCAAAGTTCATCAAAAATTAATGGTAAATTGGTTGGTACCTAAGTTTGCAAACAGATTTAATCTTCATCCATTCTATAATAAGTAGGTACTGGAACGACTACATCTATGAATAAGGCGATTTAGAAATAAACATCACCAGCATCCAAATATTTCGTTCAATCTCACAGCGTATGCCAAATGATGCCATCTTCAGTCCAGGACTCGAAGACTGATGGGACGATTACCGGCGAGGTGGAGATTAGACCCAATTTTAAATTGTTGATTACTTTTCTACCCGCCACCCCTCAGGATGGGCATTCTGGTGCAAGGGAACATGCTCCTGTAGCGTTCTCACGGCGTACCTACGTGTACCTAGTATTGGTAGTATATTAAAACCAAATTATACTCCTCAGCAAAAAACAAAAAAAAATATGTACCTAAGTATTGATATGAGAGTATTTCTATATATAAGGCATATAATGTGTTCCAAATGGTGAATAATTCACTTTGAGAATTATATTCTTTTTTGCCTTAATGTTAAACCATATAATTTTAATCAACAACGTTAGTAAAGTAGGGACAATGAGGAAGATGAGCGTATTTTTTTTTTAATGTAGATCGATAGATTTTTACTTCCAAAACACAACAGTGAAAGAATTTTGGCGATAGCTCAAAAACTGAATTTTCTACGATTTTTTAAAGTTTGGATTTTCAAAATGTGTTTTGAGCCCGGCGATTTCGCGTGTGACGTCAGCCGGTCCGACCGCTCACCCGCGCTTTCTACGCGTTTTCTGCCTTTACGTTTCTATTTATATTTCTGAAAAATTGGGAGAAAAGTACCAATATTTTTATGTAATATTGTGCCTCTAAGTCCTAAGGACACGTTTAACGCTTCAGATAAACTTTTTAACCACCGACTGAAGAAGAAAGGTGTTCTAAGTTTGAGGCTTTTTTGTGTCTATGTGTCTGTACCTTTCAAGGCTCGTAGCTCTAAAAAATCACTCGTAATTTTTTTATAACTATTCTTGAAATGGAAAGCAGATAAATCTGGCATAGTTCTAAGCCAAGTTTGGTAGAAATCGGTGCAGCGGTTTCCAAGTTATGAGGATGTTTATCAGCCCTCGACACGCATTTTGAAGGGTTCTCAGGCATATATTGATTGTAGTTTGAAACATTTGGTTCTTATACCAGTATAACGTGAGCTACTATTTCTTAGTGTTTCATTGATTTTGTATATCAGGTAAGACTGGTAATGAGCAAGATTGTGTTATCGACGTGATTAGCAATGTTTTTAACCCCCGACGCAAAAACGATGGGGTGGTAAAGTTTGACGTGTGTGTGTGTCAGTGCGTGTGCGTGTGTCTGTGCGTGTATGTGTGTGTGTGTCTGTCGAATGCGCGCGTTGGTGCGCGTGCGGATGCGGATGGTAGTAGTCTAAGTCACATTGTCTACTAAGGACGTGCCTAGTGAGACATTTTACTGTCAAGTACAATGCCTCACTAGGCACGTCCTTAGTAGACAATGTGACTCGCTAAGAAGAAGAAGAAGAATGTGACTTACACTAGGACGTGCCTAGTGAGACATTGTACTGTCAAGTACAATGTCTCACTAGGCACGTCCTTAGTAGACAATGCCTACACATAAATATAGTGCAATGCCTCACTAGGCACGTCCTTAGTTACGAAGGACATTGTACAGTAGGTACAATGCCTCACTAGGCACGTCCTTAAGCAATGCATTGCTAATGCCTCACTAAGCACGTCCTTCGTAACTAAGGACGTGCCTAGTGAGGCATTGCACTATATGTATGTGTAGGCATTGTCTACTAAGGACGTGCCTAGTGAGGCATTGTACTTGTACAGTACAATGTCTCACTAGGCACGTCCTAGTGTAAGTCACATTCTTCTTCTTCTTAGCGAGTCACATTGTCATTGTCATGTGACTTAGACTACTACCATCCGCATCCGCACGTGCACGTCCTTAGTAGACAATGCCTACACATACATATAGTGCAATGCCTCACTAGGCACGTCCTTAGTTACGAAGGACATTGTACAGTAGGTACAATGCCTCACTAGGCACGTCCTTAAGCAATGCATTGCTAATGCCTCACTAAGCACGTCCTTCGTAACTAAGGACGTGCCTAGTGAGGCATTGCACTATATGTATGTGTAGGCATTGTCTACTAAGGACGTGCCTAGTGAGGCATTGTACTTGTACAGTACAATGTCTCACTAGGCACGTCCTAGTGTAAGTCACATTCTTCTTCTTCTTAGCGAGTCACATTGTCATTGTCATGTGACTTAGACTACTACCATCCGCATCCGCACGTGCACGTCCTTAGTAGACAATGCCTCACTAGGCACGTCCTTAGTAGACAATGCCTCACTAGGCACGTCCTCAGTAGACAATGCTTCACTAGGCGCGTCCTTAGTTTCTGAGGACGTGCCTAGTGAGACATTGTACTTGACAGTACAATGTCTCACTAGGCACGTCCTAGTGTAAGTCACATTCTTCTTCTTCTTCTTAGCGAGTCACATTGTCTACTAAGGACGTGCCTAGTGAGGCATTGTACTTGACAGTACAATGTCTCACTAGGCACGCCCTTAGTAGACAATGTGACTTAGACTACTACCATCCGCATCCGCACGCGCACCAACGCGCGCATTCGACAGACACACACACACATACACGCACAGACACACGCTCACGCACTGACACACACACACGTCAAACTTTACCACCCCATTGTTTTTGCGTCGGGGGTAAAAACATTGCTAATCACGTCGATAACACAATCTTGCTCATTACCAGTCTTACCTGATATACAAAATCAATGAAACACTAAGAAATAGTAGCTCACGTTATACTGGTATAAGAACCAAATGTTTCAAACTACAATCAATATATGCCTGAGAACCCTTCAAAATGCGTGTCCAGGGCTGATAAACATCCTCATAACTTGGAAACCGCTGCACCGATTTCTACCAAACTTGGCTTAGAACTATGCCAGATTTATCTGCTTTCCATTTCAAGAATAGTTATAAAAAAATTACGAGTGATTTTTTAGAGCTACGAGCCTTGAAAGGTACAGACACATAGACACAAAAAAGCCTCAAACTTAGAACACCTTTCTTCTTCAGTCGGTGGTTAAAAAGTTTATCTGAAGCGTTAAACGTGTCCTTAGGACTTAGAGGCACAATATTACATAAAAATATTGGTACTTTTCTCCCTATTTATCAGAAATATAAATAGAAACGTAAAGGCAGAAAACGCTTAAAACGCGCGGGTGAGCGATCGGACCTGGCTGACGTCACACGCGAAATCGCCGGGCTAAAAACAGATTTTGAAAATCCAAACTTTAAAAAATCGTAGAAAATTCAGTTTTTGAGCTATCGCCAAAATTATTTCACAGTTGTCCTTACAATCTTCTAGACTTTTGATTTAAGCTATAAAAACAGGAAAAAATGCCTAACTCATCTTCCTCATATGGTAATGGTGTTAAATAAATCTATTTTGAATATGAAAAAGTTGCAAAATTCTATTCCTACCAGATGCTCAAGAATAGAGTATGAGTGATTCACTCACGGGAACCGAAAAGGAATGTTCGAATACCATAACAGCTAGGTGGATACTTGCCACCCGCGGAATGACAGCTTGTTAAATTTTGCAAAAATCTATCTTTCTTGAAAGAGTAGGGTTAGCTTGACAGGCTTCAAATTTCGTTGAATCAAAAAAACCATGTGGGTACCTACATCTAACAGCTAGTTTCTAGCTAGTGGACATGCTCAGTGAAGCCATGCATTGTTATAGGAAGAGGTAACCGCTTAATATCAGGTGGCCCATCGGCTTGAGACTTTGAGATTGCGAGAAGTCGATGAAAGTCCCGAAATCGTTTTTTTCTGTAATTTTATGAAGGAGATGGAGAGGCTGATATGGTAATGATGATGATTATATTAAATTCTTTGACTGACGGTTGTTTTGCCATCGCTACGTATCTCATTCGATGTGATAATATTAAGGAAACAGCTCGAAAACATTTTTTATTACTTTACAATTCCAGTTTTAGGTAATTTGTCTACTTCGTATTGAAATTAGGGGTATCATGTCATCTAGATCTTAACCAAAAACTCATAGCAAATGGTCTTCCTCTAATTATGAAGTAAGCGACTAATGTGCCACGAAATATCTCCGTAATTTGACAGGCGTCACAGCTCAGTCGGTAACGGCTCTGCCTTCCGTGCTGTGGGTCGTGGGTTCGATCCCCACTGAGAACAAACATTTGTGCGTGGAAAACATAGATGTTTGTTCTATGTCTGGGTGTTACTATTTATTATAAGTATGTATTTACAAAAAAAAAGTATTTAAGTATTCTATCAGCCATCTAGTTCCCATATTACAAGCTTTGCTTAGTTTGGGACTAGAGGGCGTTGTGTGTAAAGTCCATGAATATTTATATTTATATTTATATAATTTCGATTTTAACCGACAAAAAAGGAATGTATAATAGGTACTCACAACGAATCTTTGTCCTTTTGAAATTTTTTGCGCTGAACCGATTTTTGGTTCGAATTAGAGGTAAGCGAATTTTTCCGCACAGTACATGGGCAATCGTTTGTTGCACCTAACTTCAGAGGGCTAAAGACCCGTTGTGCGTACTTTACACTACTTATGTCTGAAAAACTCATTAAATTATAATTCATATAGGTTAATGCAATACGCAATATGTGCACAACATCTGCCTGTTGCAAGTTCGATTCTCATTGTTAGATTCTGCGACAATTTGTCGCACTTCAATGAGTGTAGCACGCATCATTTCACGGCTGTATGATTTGTAAGTTAAATGTAAAGCTGGCTATTCAGGGACAAACTGAATGTGAAGCTGCCAGTATTTTGAATCTAGGCTTTTTCTCACCGTATGCGTAACAAAGACTTGAAGAAATTGGTTTATTAAATAAAGTTGTCTACTAGAAAAAGCAAAGTAGGTTTGTAAATAGGTACTGTGCGAAAACTTTGCTAAAAGCCTTTTACGTGTAAAATAGTTAATAACAAAATGTTTTTGTTTTAATGTATTTATTCTGTACTGTACTAGCTTCCGCCCGCGACTTCGTCCGCGTCCCGTTTGATCCTGTTCATTTTCAGGGACCTATGTGTTAATCCAGGTTATGAACTATATGTATTTGAAGTTTCATCCAAATCGGACCAGTAGTTGCAGCTTCATTGAAACACAAACATGTAATCTTTTACATAGGACTAAGACAAGGTAGGATAGTCATAAAAATGTTATGATATATAAAGCTCGTCTCTCGGTCGCGCCGTGAATAGTTAGCTTTAGCAAGCAATTGTGACATTGTATAGCAATAAAGCATTGCAAAGGTGCCAGTCGATGGGCATCGGGTCGGAAATGATTACTTTTATTGCTAACTAAACTGTTAGTTCGGGTGTGTGGGTGATAAATTTTAAAACATCATTCAACTTAAAAATATTTTATTATTTACATTTTTATATCTTTACCCTTCAATAACTACCCTGAATATAATTTCTGTAGGTATAATTTTAAAGTAGGTATATAATTTTTCAGTTATCGAAAAACGAAACATTCTATAGACTGAAAGCGAGTTTTTTTTTTTTGAATTTGATAGGAAGTTTTTTGATAAGTTCAGCGACTTAGTTGAGAAAATAAGTGCACGCACAGTTTTTTTTACATTTTTGAATTTAAAAAAAAACAAAGTTCATATTTCATCGCTTACACTACTTAACCAATTTTTTAAACGATCACGAGATATTTAATTAATCATGACTGCCCTTCAACTGTCGTCATTATATTAAAAACATCTGTCAGAATTAATTTTCGCAACTTTTTGAATGTTTTAGGAACATTGACAAGGATTCGGAAAAGTTTTGTAATTTGTAACCGAAAGACGGATCAAGGCCAATGCCAAGTGGAACTTATTAAAACATCATCAAATTCATTTATTTAAAGGTTTTCTAAATCTTAACTAACTAGGAATATTACCAACCAATGAATTATATTATTTTTTAAATTATCTAATTATGAAAGTAATTATAAATATTAGATAGTTTAAGCATCTAATTTTTTTTTCTAAACCAAAATTTTCTTCTCTTTTTCGAATTATATTTTGAAAGAAAAATATGCTTGTACTTAAGTAAAACTGTAATCTGATTATGATGAAAGGTTAAACAGTTTTGAAAATCTGTGACAGGATCTCTTTATGATGCTGACCGTACTATGTCGTCTAAAAAAGCTTTTACTTCGTGCTCTTAGTAAAGACAGTTAGCGCCATCTATTACATAAATACGAAACTAACTTGAACGGTAACGAAAGCTCGCGTAGACATTTTTTAAGCATGTTCTCGTCTAAGTGCGTATTGTACAAACCAGATGGCGTCAGATGGCGTGGAGACAACTTTAGCACATTGAAAACTGCGCCATCTCACGGTGACGATTTGTACCAACCAGCAGTTGATGTCGTCGTCATCGTAAAAGTAGCCTACCTACTTCTGAAATTAATACGATTTAATTTTTGATAGATGGCGTAACTGGTATCGATAGAGCTAAATTATTTAGTTTTATATCCAAGTGGTTGTTTAGTTTTATTTTCTTTTCAGTGAGACAAATCGTTCTTTTATAGCTTAGTTTGTTAAATAATATCAAACAATACATACAAGATGCTCTTGCATAATATTATGACACATGAAGGTACCTATGTTACATCATCATTTCAGCCTGGTATCACCCACTGCTGGGTATAGGCCTCCTTCATGCAATGCCAGCCTCCTCTGTCTTGTGCGCCTCTCAACCAGGTGTTTCCTGCGACCTTTACGATGTCGTCGACCCATCGCGCTTTCGGACGACCCAGATTCCTTCGGCCCGATTTCGGCCACCATTCCGTCAAGGCTTTACTCCACCGGCCATCACCACGTCTAGCCAGGTGTCCTGCCCAACTCCACTTGAGACTTATTGCTCTATCTCCGACGTCGTACACTTTTGTACGGCGACGGATTTCGGTGTTGCGAACTCTATCTAAGAGTGTTATGCCGAGCATGGCTCGCTCCATGGCCCTTTGTGCAATTCGTATTCGGTGCACAGTCTCCTTAGTGAGCGTCCATGTCTCGGCACCGTATGTCATGGTAGGCAGGACACACTGGTTATAAAGACGGGTTTTCAGGCATTGTGGGATCTTCCTTGATCGGAACACATCTTCTAGTTTGCCAAATGCTGCCCAACCAAGCTGAATTCTTCTGGAGATTTCTTTATTTGGAAGCTCCTTGCTAAAAGATAGAACATGTCCCAAATACACGTAGTGATCAACTATCTCTAACTTCTCGTGTCCAATGTTAATAATTGGATTCGTGACTCCAGAGACACTCGTCATCACTTTTGTCTTAGACATGTTCATTTTTAAGCCAACTTCCAAGGAGGCATCAAAAAGATCTTTAAGCATTTGTTGTAAATCTTCCAGGGAGTCAGCGAACAAAACCAGGTCATCCGCAAACCTGAGATGCGACAGGTAGACACCATTGATGTTAATGCCTCTTTGATCCCATAGAAGTGTTTTCATAACATCTTCAAGAGCAGCTGTAAAGAGTTTAGGCGAAATGGTGTCTCCCTGCCGCACTCCCCTTTTGATGGGAATAGGGTTAGTTAGGTCATGTAATTTAACCTGCATTGTTGCTGCAGTATACAGCTCCCGTAGCACGTCCACATATCGAGCATATGTTACATAGTGATGTTGAAATTAATTTAGTCTATTATCTTAGTTTTAAATTTGTACCTCTGATCTCATTATTATTCCTTTACTTTTTATTTTTAATTTGTAAATACTTTGTTCTACTTTTTACCTACTTACCCATAAATAGAATAACGAATTGAAACGCTCGCTCTGAAATGTTATTTTATTATAAAGAATTTGAATTTGAAAGGATAGCTGTGCTCATGTGCAACTCAACTATGTAGTACATTACAGATTAGAATATTTTCTGGTTTCATACTCTTTAGAGCATGTTCTTCAGTGTAGTTTATCTCTCTGACTGAAGGAAAGGAAGTTAGTTGCTACAAGCGAAACGAATGAACGCTACTACAACATACCTACATAAATAAACGATAACGAAGCATCATTTCAAAAATACCAGTTATATTAATAGAGACAATTGTTTGAATCGAGCAAAATGTAGAGTCTACGATGCTAAAACGCAACGATAGCGCGTTTCAGGCCAGTCATTTTTTAATTGCGCCATCTAGTTCGATACTTATAAACCAGTTGACTTTTGATACTATGTAACCCTTTATGATAACCTCGTTCTTCTAACATCGTTTGATAATCTACAAGCTTATTACTACTTAATTTTACCTTACTCCTTCAAGAAAAAAAAAGAAACTAAGTACCTCCAGTTGATTTTTTTCTACTTTACATTGTTTAAGCAGGTAAGTATAACTTTTCCAAAATTTAATGATCGACCATAAGTAGGTATTGGTATATTAGAAGGAATTGTCAGTTCTTGCTTACTATGCCTGCCTGGATAGATAGATCACTAAATAAATACGATAACTTGAGAAGGAACTATTTCAGAAAAAAGCACTTCCAAAAATTTAATATTTTTATGACAGAAAGTAGGACTGGACTAGCTGTAAATAATAAAACATAAAAAATGGAAAACTATTTATTCTCATTTCTCAACTCACTATTCGTAACTAAAACTACATTTTTTAGCTTAATTTTGTTCGATTGCCTAAACCTATGAGTACTTATTAATAATGTCACTACCTACGCGTAGTTACTTTTTTAATATTTACAAAAAAAACTATAATTTTGTTAAAATTTGGCAGCATTCAAAAGTTGCACGTCAGTAGCTATTAGCTATTAAAGTTATGTAAGTAGGTACTCATTTAATACTAGTATTCGTATACATTTCTTTGATCTATATGTATAGTAAAACATAGTTAGTAAGCACGCCTTTGATAGTATAAAAATTGTTCACAGTTTGTTAAAAAATAATAAATTCTTGTATACATAGAAAAAAACCGACTAAAGCAACATTGATCATGATAAGAAAATAGATTTTTCTTAAAAAAAACTATTGCACAAATATACTAAACTTACAACAGATTCAAGTAATGACTAAAAATGATACAGAAAATAATATCATTGTTGCAAACACACCTTAGGGTCTCAAAAGACCCCTGATGCAAAGTAAAAACCTTAAAATACAAAAGCCTTCTAAAAACTCAAAAACAAAACTTCATTCGTATACATTTTGTATCAGTACCGGGTGTAACAAAAACACTTGCGAAAACTTCGGGTTAAATACTTTCAATATGATGCACTTTTCCTATAGAACCAATAGTGTTAGCGAGAAGAGTGAAACAACAGATGACATCGCTCCAGCAACTGTTGGTACGCGTTCATCTAATTTTCAATCTAATAAATTAGCGCTGTCTTCGAAATCCAGACACCATCTTAGAAAATTAGACGTAACTTTGGAATTTTTTTCTTTCGAGTGAATGTTTTTCTTTCGCGTTTCGGGATAAGAGTACCTAAAGGTAGAAAATAATGAATTTTCTGTACCTATTTTTACTTTTGGTTTATTACTTGTATTTACGGATTACCAGCGAAAAGCAACTTGCGATTTTCACTATAGGTACTCGCACTCTTAATGTGTACTCCAAACGAGTGGTCTTATTCACCCTGTACACAAAATTAAACATCTATTTAATTTTGTACAATATCGCAAAGTTTTTGTACTTTTATAATTTCGATTTTAGTTTGGGTCTGATTTTCAGGAGCTCTAGATAAAGTTTTGTTGAGTTAATAATAATGTCGTATACCAACATTACCTACATGAATTTAGCTACGATAAAAGAAATAGGTTCACTTTCGATCATTATCCATTGGAGATTATTCACAAAGTGATATACGATATTATATCAAGAGCTCGCGAAAATAAACCCCCTGAATAACCCAGATTTCTCGTAGTTACTTACAACTATTACCTACATTACATTTCCACGTCTCTACTAAGAGTATCAAACTTAAGTTCCTTCACCTCTTCAGGACTGAAGCTTTTTACTGAAATCTTAACATCCGATAGATCTGTACTCGACAGCTTATTAGTAATTTTAGTTATCGAAATTCTACTTTCAATATCGTTTGAATCACATATCGTTTCTAAAACCACCCCCTTGTCAACCTTTTTCAGTTTTGGGGGTATTTTGGAGTTTTTGAGTTTTTCGCTGAGTATTTTGCTGGTTTTTTTTGACATGTCTAAGGCTAGTGGATCTTCTTTGGTCTCTGGTTTGTCGTCTGCTGGCTTCTGTTTCAACTCTGCGACTTCTGCGTTCGTTATGTTGTCCTTTTTCTTCCATTTCGTTCTTCTATTTTGGAACCATATTTTCACCTGGAAGAAAGAGATGGGCATACTTTAGCATCTTGGAAGAAAATCATTTTTTTGGTGCCGCCAAAATTCAAATTGTAAGAAATGGTACCACTGCATGTGCTAACTACAGGATGTTTTAAAAAACCAGCAAACCAATCTGCAAGTCCTTGTTGAAGTACTTGTAGGTATCTATAGGTAAAGAGTATGTTTAGCCACAGAACAAATTTAATTAGATATATCTAATTAAATATGTTCTGTGGCTAAAAATACTCTTTTAGGTAATGCAATTGTTATAGACAGAGAGAGCCCAACATCAGCACGCTATTGGTCATAACTGCATTGATTTTTTTAAATAAAGCTGCCTTCCTTTTCCATAAATTATTACTTATATGTAATCTTTAATTAATTAAGTATCCATTAGAAATAAATGTAGATTACCATAAAGGTATATCAATGTTTGTAAGAAGTATCTAATCTTGCAATTAAGATTATTTCCTAATAGAGCACCTAGTTTGATGAGTATGTTTGTGTGTGTGCGTCAACACACACAGTGTATCGGTTAACAGTTAATTACCTCTGATCGATTCAACCCCGCGGGATATAGGGATGGGACATTGTCGATGACTGATGAACATCGATAAAAATAATAATAAAAAGTTTGTATGGGGTTAGTGGTGATGAAGTTTTACTTATGCGAAATATAAAAGCTTTTTCGTGACAAGGAACTGTTAAAGCTAGAATATACGAATTCTTCTAGGCCTTCATCCATTATAACAATCAATCCTATGAATATGAGACAACCTCAGCGCGTTTTTTTTCTATCTCGATGAAAATGTGTGCAGTAAGTACATTAGAAAAATGTGCTAAAAGAAATGACATTATCTCTTTTACGTGTCATTTTATGTTAGTATTATTTTAGGAATTTCTGATAATTTTGAAAAAAAAACAAGCTAGAGAAGAACCAGCCCCAACTCATTTAATAAAAAAATCATACAAAACTTTATGACGATTCAAAGCGATCAGTGAGATTTTATTTGAATAAACGCATTTAGATTTATAGTTTTTTTTATTTAGTAGTTTTTTAACACTCTGTATTATTAATTATACAATAGGTTTGCTCAAACAATAATTAACTAAATGTAGATTTACTACAATAAGATAATTACGCCAAATGGTTGAGCACAGATAACGGTCGTACAGTCACTCACCCCGAACATATATTATTCTGTTATGCATCGTATCTCAACCTAGACAATAGCTTATCTTGACCACATCGATAGTATAGATAAGTCACATTAGGGCTGTCAACGGGGTGTGCAAAACCGGTTATCCCCAACGATGAAGAAAACTTTCAATTTATGTACCAATCTGCAGATCATGATAAAATATTTATTGAGTATACAAATACGACGGATAAAAATACCGACTGAAATACTTTTGACGTGCGCTAGGTACAGCTTAGTCGGTATAGCTCTAACTTCCGTGCTGTGGGTCATGGGTTCGATCCCCACTGAGAACAAACATTTGTGTGTGCCAAACATAGATGTTGGTTCTATTTTAGGATTTTACTAAGTATGTATAATAATTATGTATTTAACAAAAAAGTAGGTATATAAGTATTCTATCAGTAATCTAGTATTATTACCAGCTTTGCTTAGGACTAGAGGGCGTTTGATAGGGACTTTCATTTTTCAACTCGATAATGCGCAAGTAAAAACTACATATAAACCGTTTAAATACTAAATGGATTCATTTAATTCTAATCCGTATAATTTTAGACACAAACAAGGACACAAACTATGAAACTACGCATAAGATTCTTCTCTTTTATTCTAATTTTATGATAGCCGATGCCAACCCTACATTGCAATTAGTCCCGTGACATGTAACACATAACCCCTTTGTGTCAATCCGGGGCGTCTATCTCACTCTGGCGCTACCTGTCTCACTGTGTCTCACTAATGCGCAATCAATAATAATTATCTTTGTGTTTGCAAGCACCATTGCACTGAAGTTAGGGGGGTTGCACAAAAGATTAATTGAGTTGGATAATTTTTTGATCTTAATCATTATCACCTTGACACACATGGTGTATCCGACACTATAATGTGTCATCGCGGAAAAACAGCTGTTTTATTTTCTGTTTCAGACAAAATGCAATATCTTGGCTAAAATGTATAGAACAGCTAATATGTTCTTCATATTGATGTGATTTTTGACCGAAGTTTTCGAGAGAGCTTTTATAACTCCCGACATACATATGACTCTTTTTATTGGTACTGCCCCCGTATGCCAATCTTTTGCTGTCAAGTTATATTTCACTGCCCAGTGTAATTTCCTCAGGTCACGTGGTACAATTTTGTACCACGTGATCATTCTTTTTAGACACTAAAATATGCGCGAAAACACATCAAATGACGTCATAAAGTCACTATTTAGTCACAGAATAACTATGAGTTAGTATGAACTGACCATGATTTAAAACTTTGCAGTTCAACTTTGCCGTTCAACTTTGATTGGCATACCAATGCAGACCATGATTTAAAACTTTGCAGTTTAACTTTGATTGGTATACCCCTGCTGGATCCTAGATTTTTATATTTAAAGCCCACTACGTGATATTAGGTACCTAGTTTAACGTACATAGCTGAGTACGCTACGTGTTCGGCACGAGTCAAATGCGACAAGTCCCGGATTAATTCCCCAATTACATGAGCCATTGTGCAGCGTGATATAGGAGCTGCAACGTCACGGGAATACAGTGGAGTTAGCTGCTTATGACTGCCGGTTTGTGGCTGCACTTAGCTGATTACTGACCTCTGCCTCCGTATGCCAATCTTTTGCTGTCAAGTTATATTTCACTGCCCAGTGTAATTTCTACAAAATTGTACCACGTGATCAATCTTTTTAGACACTTGACAGCAAAATATGCGCGAAAACACATCAAATGACGTCATAATGTCACTATTTAGTCACAGAATAACTATGAGTTAGTATGAACTGACCATGATTTAAAACTCGAGTTCAACTTTGATTGGCATACCCCTGCAGTGCACCTTTCATGTTTAATGTTTACGCAAATTGCATTTTATATGCTTGCTTAGTGTCTTGTCTAGAGAAGCTTTACAAATAGTAGCCGAGACACTTTTTGCACAAAATGTTCCAAAAATGTACTGCGCAGTTTTTTCGATCTGTACTTTCCTACACTGGTTTTCTAGTGGTAGCGAGCCCGCCGTCCGATCCTAACGTCCTGGGTTCAAATCTGGTCGTGCACCAATGGGTTTTCTACTCGGATTTAATGTTCACAATGCTATCAAACGGTGAAGGAAAACATCGTGAGGAAACCCGCGGCTTAGTCAGTTCCGCACGTATTGACCTTATCTTTCTCGTGGACAACACCGACTAGGCTGAGAAGATGGTATAGGTGCTACAAGCCTACTCGGTCTAAATTATGTCCCAAGCACTGCAGCGTCCAGTACATCGGGGCATGGGTAAAAAAATGGCCCCTGACTCTGTATAAATCTTCTTGACTAGATGCAAAGGCCTGATTATTTACTTTCCCACACAACGTACGTAAAAATCAAATGTTTCAACTGAGTTATTCAGCGTGGAATATAGAGGTCAACCACTATCTATCTTATTGTGTATGTAGATTCCCTACTATTAGCGTAGATAGATAGGTAGGTACATAGTCATCACTTTAGCCTGAACAGCAAACACAGTGAAATCTCATCAGGGCATTACATAATTAGCTGGGAAAGCCATTAGTTAAGGATAGTTATACACGGTGTGCAGGGCCGGTGCTAGTGCCAGCACAGGGGCAAGGCTAGCGCGAGGGTAGGTGTTCTAGATCAGGATGAGTTGTGCTGGAATTGGAGCATGTGTGCTAAAGAGGAAATAGTATTAAAGCCAAACCAATATTATAGTTTTAAGTATATTTGAAAGTGCCTAATAACTGCTATCAATTATTATTAGCAAAGGTCTTTTTTTGATTTCGTCTTCAAGCTCACAAATCGACACATATGACAGACCTTTTCTCCTTTTCGGAACCTTTTATTCACTTTTACCATAAACTTGACTCACTTCCCTAAAATGCATTTTTACATTTAATAGCTTTAAAATCTTTCAGGGTATACCTTCCCACTTTCTACCACTATGTTTACAGATGTATCAGGATCGTCTCGAAGGCTTTTACCATTTTTATTGGTATTCAATAAAATTGTGTTTAGTATTAAACACTATACTGATATACTGAATACATCTCTGTTCAGGTAATAAAGCTAGTTATACACGGCAGCAATCAATACCGCGGTGCTCTTTGTTCGCGAGCCTGTACACAGCCCTATTAGTGCCGACTGCCGCTAGTGATGTGACATGATCGATGATTCGTGCTATGGGAATCGATTATGTTGATTGGTTGGGTAAGATGTGAATGTGAATAACAAAAGAATGTGATTTTTTACTCTAGGAATCGTAAAGAGGTAATAAATGTGGTTAATAGTCCACTGCGTGCAATTATGTGCGAATCAAATTGATAGGTGGTATGCGATGTGAATTTAAATTGTTGATTCTTTTTTGCAACGCAATTGCAACGTTAATTGTTTAAGCCTACGGCATATTATAGTAAATAAATAGAATATTGCAAATGATATTTAAATCCAGAATAGGTAGCTTTACACCATTGTGTTAATGCACAATATTCAATAGAAAAAAATTCATTCATCAAATCAATGCAAAATTATGACAATAATAATGTTCGTTCACGTCATGATATTTACTGTGCGTGTAGAGCAAAAATCGAGCAGTGGAAACGTTCTTTGTCAATCTGATCGTAGTATCATATGCCAGAAATACAGTGTGCTTTTTAAGCTCAAATCATCGATATCGATGAAAATAATAAAAAACATTCACCCCCTATTCTTATCTAAGCGGCTACGATCGAAGCCGATGACTGAGCCTCGTTAATCTAACAATTATTCATTGAGATCCCCCTAGCACTGATCAATTCTCTCCCTCTTTCTCCAGATGCAAAAAAGAGACAGAAGACGAAGATAATCTTGCGGTCAGCGATACTGGGACTTAATTTGTGGAACGTTGGGGATTTAAATAATAGATATTGATAGCTATTGCGGAGTTGTCGCGAGATGTGTTGTAAAAACTTGTTTGTAACAGCCATTTTGAGGGGTAAGCTTGAACAATGACAGTCGCCCCGTTACGTAAACCTAACGTATTCGAGTCGTATTACGTGTCAACGCGTCGACTGTTGAATGTTGTAATAGCGTCGCCGCGCAGTGTATCTTGGATAATGACGATACGTTTACGATTCTCACATGTATTCGTGCTGAGGCCTCTGTTCAATAGACTGCAAATATCATGAAAACTTATTCATATGTAAATATTTATAAAATCTATATTGTCATGTCAATAAATTATACACTACAAAATAATTAACAGTAGGAATTTTAATAAATAGTGGCTTTCTATAATCTACACACAACCATCATACCCACTCGCCAAATTATATGTGTCTGACTGTCATTATTATATGTGTCTGACTGTCATTATTATATGTGTCTGTCTGTCATTATTATATGTGTCTGACTGTCATTATTATATGTGTCTGACTGTCATTATTATATGTGTCTGACTGTCATTATTATATGTGTCTGACTGTCATTATTATATGTGTCTGACTGTCATTATTATATGTGTCTGACTGTCATTATTATATGTGTCTGACTGTCATTATTATATGTGTCTGACTGTCATTATTTAAGAACTAAATCACTGAATCGATTATGACAATACTATAGAATCGGTTAGTGGATCCATAGGGAGGCTAGGGGACTCCAGCCCCCCAAAAGCTTCGACTTTACTCAAGGGTGTACCAGGATTTTTCAAGCCCCTAAAACTGAAATCCTAAACCCACCAGTGAATCAGGAGATATTTCTACAAGAAAACGTATGTAAACGAAGTCACAGAGATCTTTAATATCCACAGCTTAGTTCAAGAGTGAAAGAGAAAACTACTTTCATACGATTAGCGAGTTTATTGCTAATTGGTGCTTAAACTGTGCTTGAAGTTGTGGTGGAAAGCGAACGTGACACATTATTACTTACGTTTCATCTATTGCATACAGAAACAGATAATTGTTATGATAAAATCGGAATGAGACTAACTGACTGACACGAAGAACAAACTACCACGTTTTTCTTTGTTAAAATGCATCTCTAATGCAAAAAAATTTAAAGATGGAAAGAATCTACGTAGGTTTTGCAAAAAACATAATAAGTAAACATACTCACTGGGCGGAGAGCGGGATTACTACTACTAGACCAACAAACTATATTATTTCCACTGTGAGAGATAAAAAGTAGTAGAATAAAATAGAATTTAAGCGAGCGAAGTCCGGTACCACACTAGTCTGTATTTATAAAATGGAATAATTAATGAATATTCTATCATAAATGTTCAAATACCGTGAGCGGTTAAAAAGATAAGATAGATCTATTTACAACTGGATGGGACCAAATGAGTTACAACCTTTTTGAATTTTAATCTGTTTCATGTTATGCGTTTATGCGTGTGTTCTAAAGGTAATAACTACCTCTTAGACATCTGTGCAGTGTTGTAGGAATCAAGAAATCATTGCTAGGAGAGCTCAGCGATGCCTACCGTGCCTGGAAAATATAGTTTTGAGCCTATTTCTGTGTCATTCGATGATTTCGTGTGAAATACAGAACTACATTTTAATTTGACTTTATAGAATTTAGTTAGGTAAGTACATGAGTTTTTTTCATTATCTTATATGTAAGTAAGCACTAATAACACAATTATTTACGGCAATTCGATGTAATTTGTAATGATGATTTAACAGTTTGAAACGATATTTTTTTGTAACAAATATTGTTTTGTTTGTATTTCATCGTTTTTAATTAAAACTCTCCCACATTCGAATGAGTCTTAACAAGTTTCATATATCGTTTGATTGGGGTCGTATTATTTCATCTCATTAGAGTTCATTACACCCCAATGGGTTTAAATTAAACCATACGCGTGATTAATTTACGCTATTAGCGACGCATGCCTATTAATGTTATAAATAATGTAGTAATCGTAGCCGGCTATCGATAGTCGATAGTTTTGTCCCCTCACTAGTATCATTTCTGCTCTGTTTTTGAAGATAACACAGTTTGTTTTTTATTTCAATTAAGTTCCCATAAAATGATTGTAATAGAAACAATGGTGATTAATTATAGGCTGTTGTTCATTATTAAACATTGGAACATCTATCTATTTTATTGGAACGTTTATCGACTTTGTTTATCGATAACAAACCTATCGATAATATCAAAACTCTACAGCTATCATAAAGGCTTTATTTTCTATGTGAATCAATAAACCTGCCACGGTTACTTTTAACCTATTATTTTTCTATCAATGTCACGGGTTTAAATATTTAAATATGCCTACTACTTTTACGGCAGTCGGTTTACGGCCACTTTCTCAACATGTCAGAATAATGATATTTTAATTGAAAAATATGGCTTATTTTAAGCATACGGCACATTTTATTTGTTTTATTTTATGTGCGTATGTTTATGAAAAAAAAAACTCAATGAGGTGCTTATAAGTACCAAACAAATTAGATGCAACCAAACGTCGGTTACTATGAGTAACATTTTAAATTATTGTCAATTTAAGTTCGTCATCAAAGCGCAGGACAGTCTCCTATTCGATGGATCGATAACCATTAGGTATACGAGTAAGGTGCGACAAGTTATAAAATCAATTCGCGGTGGAAAGAGAAGGCTCAATTTTTTTTATCTTCTTCTAATGTTTAGTAGTATGACTACAGATACGATACGATGTACCAAAGACAGTTTGAAGCGTCTTCGTTTTACTACTAAACTGACTACTAAATCTACTAAATAAATTCACTGTATAAGGTCGGCATTATCAATGTTTGTGGCAATCGCTCTATTTCACTCCGCTGGACGTTTATTGATTTATGCGGTTTACGATTGGTTTAGTAAATTAGAACCCAATTCCGAAATCACAGTAACATTTATTACGGACTCAAAATGGTAAACGGTGAAACGGTTTTATTGTAAATTGTAAAATACTAAAGCTTCATGGTTTTGATTACATTTAAATTGGTTTAAAGGTGAAACTGAAAACATAGTACGAGTTCATTTTATATCCTTTTATATTAGGTACCTTTACTTCATTTTAATTTATTTATGACATACTTAAAAGAAGCCTGAACTCTCTACTTTGTCAGTAACTGAATAAAATTGACGTGATCATGTTATAAGTAAACAATTGTTTTTTTGTAAACCGTCTGTCGTGGGTTTCCTTGACCGAAACCTAATGTGATCATAACTCAGTATTTCGGAAAAATATTTAGAAGTACTGTACTAGACAAAATTTTCTAATCTATAAAATCTACAGAAACAGTATTTCATCCCCTGAGCCTCACATGCGAGCGAGTCTAAAATAAAACAACCCAAGGCGATGCCGACTGACAGCATCCCTGGCACAACGGAGGAAGTATTGGAGATACATACGGAACTGAAGATAAAATGTTTTTATTCATAGAAAATAATGCTAAACGAAAGTTGCTACTCTGGATGGTCATTTCGAGTTCAGAAAAATGCTATTTGGTCTGACAAAAGCTCTTATTTTTCAACACTTCTTATCAAATATTGTACACCTTTGCGGCTGCCAAAATATAAGTTTTCTTACATATTTCAATAGATAGTGAACTGTTGTTGGCAGTTCACCAAAACTTTTAATAAGCGGTTACCTACCTACTTGAATTGAAACACTTTCATAAAGAATAAATTGAGCTGAACGTTGGTTTAACTACATCTATGTTGGTTAACTTCGGTTATAAAATGATTCAAGACACAGCTGAAAACATCAAAGCGGCACTGAGGAGCCACTTGAAGTCTGCGGATGCGATGCACGAATCTGTTAATATTACTAGATAAGCCAAGTAATGTAGCAATGCTAACATTAGCCCAGACTTGACCAAAAAAATCTACACTTTTGTCCACTGTTGATAAGAGATAAAAGGCGTTGTGTGAATGTCCATGAATATTTTTAACAATAAACTATTTCTTAAGAAACTTGCCTTATCTGAATAGTTTTTTATCTTGTTCCAAATAATCTGAGAAATGTATTTAATTAAAACTAGCAATATTTGAAGCTACAAGTAAGTAATCTATCAAAAGTCTAATGATCATTTGAAAGTTTGAGAAAAACACGAAAAAATCGTCAGTTATAGATTATCATTTTATGATGTTGTCTATATCACTAAATCGTCACGAGGTCGAATTTAATTCAACGCTCAAAGAGTGTAAAGTAGCCACTTTGTGTCACCTACAAATCGACAAGATCTGCAATCGTCAACACCATCTCAATATCTGCAGCACTATGCAGTTAGTTTTTGGCATCGCCCCGACTGAAGTTTGGCATTAAACCAATTTATATTTAAACCCTATTAAATAAAACGGCACTTCGCGGGTACTTAGATAAATCGGCCATTAGGGATGAGCCATTGGCTGTATAAATAGGTGTTTTTGCTTTGAGTGAGTGCGGGTATTTTAATGTATTATGAGCACTTTACTTTGCAATCTTTGAGATAGATGATCGACCTGCGTCCTACGCTGGAAATATATGAAGTATAGGTACTTATTCTTATTAAAGTAAATAAAAAACTAGACCATGAAAAGAATTATTTATAAGTTAATTTCCTGTTTTTTTATTGCTTTGATGTAGGTTGCCTACTACCAACCTAATTTATTAAATTAGTATATACTTACCTATAACAAGAAGACTTTGATATTTTTGTTATTTGTATAAAGCTTTGAACTAAATGTGTTGTTAAAAAATACTTATAGGTATCCACAAGATCTCAGTAAGTTAATTAAAAGCCTAATACAGGTAGCTATAGTAGCCTTAAATATGAAACTACTGTTATTAATAATGGTGTCCATTAACCTTAATTAAATGCAAATAAACTTTACGGAGAAATCAAAGCGGTACCTTGAAATAACTATAACTCACATCCCCTTTGTGCTAATTCAACTATGATCCGAACATAAATCAAACACATTAGAATCTCATTAAATATAAATACATTTCATCAATGGACCGGCATTGCCAAGTAAAACAAGTAATTAGACAATCCATTGAAATGGCAAAACGAAAATATGCGCAAGCGCTGCGCCGCCATTGGCTGGCTGTAATCTCAGTAGGATGGAAGACTCGCTCTGATTGGCTGATGGAATAATTTGGCAGTTATTCAATGGGCGTGGCTTGTTCCATGATTTTCTTAAAAACTAGTGTTTTTTTAGTAGTATCGACAGTTATTATTGAGGTCAACTATATCTAGTTAACTTTAGCCCGAGTGATGAAATATAAATGGCGTTGAACCGGTCTGGTTGGTCGACTTTAAATTGTTTCTAGTTCCGTCTGTCTGTTTGTGATATTTAATGTTAGTTTTATTACAAGCTGAATATGGATTCTGTCTATTAAAAACTTTAATATATTGTAGGTGAGACTGTATTCAACCGTAAACAAGTAAAATCGGTTTTCTGCACCGAATACTTCAGTCATTTAAATTTTACCCACACGTCTTGTCACACAAAGGTCATATCATGTCACACAAAGGTCATGTCACAAAAGGTTCATATCATACCTAGGTACAAGGAGAGAACGCGAAGAAGAGACATCGGTTCAGACATGATTGTAAATTGTTATTGAATAAATAAAAACAATTCACAAATTCAAAGCCAATAATTTGCCAACCCCTTTATTGTTATTTGATATTTTATGCAGAATCGGGGCATCCACACGGCTGGCAATCGCACTAGCATCACATCCTACGTCGTGAGATAACGATCTCGAGACGACGTGATTTCCTACGGAACCCAGCGCGGGACCACCGGGGCTGGCCGTAGGGCTGCCGCGAACACAAACCATAAATATAACTAAATATATAATACAGGCGCACCATTTTACACACATTAGTATTATTAGTATTTTTTAGTTTGAGCTCACAAAAGCATCATATCAAAAACGCTAGAACTTATCAAAAATAGACTTTCCACTAAAATCAACACACAACATCTTACTGAATATTAGGATCCATTGTGTTGTTGATATTAGTAGCAACAGACAGACCCGGACTCATGCAAATATTTGCCGCAAGAATCGAACCCGCATTTTTACCGCGTCTTAGCTACTTAGTTATCGCACCGCTGCTCCAGAGGTCACTATTATGAGGCACTCTCCAGTGCCAACCCTACCGACCCCAGGACATTTGCATAAAAATGTCCGGACACGCGCCTTAATTGATCGCACGTACTGTACAGTCGGCGACAAAAGCCAATAGCATAAATTAATTTTAAAACGTCTTTAATTAGCGGCGGCATCGCCTTTTATGTCCAAGGGTGGCAACGATTTTTACATTTATCTAAATGGATAAAACATTTATTTAAATGGGCTTTAATTGTTACTGCATTGGTGCTATCTTTTAAGGATAAGTTGGGAGGAATTATGTTAAGTTAGTAACCCATATTGGGATTTAAATAATAGGTTTATAATTAAAAGTGCTCTGTAATTGGATACCTGCGTGTTACTGTATTGGGTTTCTTAGTGATTCTTTACTTAGCTTGTTTCGTTATAAAAAATGTGGAAAATATTGTGTCAAAAAAGCAGCATACTACTTATCATTTATCACAGTATTATCTACCTAAAACAGTAAGCAAACATTTATTTATAACAAGCTCATTTGTTTTTCAAACAAAACATTACACAAATCTATGTTGCATTTTTTGTGCAATCATTTTAAACGTCAATTAGTGTAGCACTTTTGTGCTCGTCAGTACTTGACGGCGAAGTCCGCAGACAATTAGAACCCACTCGCTACGTAATTGTCGACGACTGTACATTCATTGTTGCACCTTCCATTCCAGCGCTGTATATTTGTGCTCTCAAATTGTTAACTCTTAGGATTTTGTAATTGTTTTTTTTTTGCCACATATTTTTAGTTAGTTTATTTATGTAAAAGCCTATTCTATTCAGATATACATATTTTAAATGATTTATTCAACAGTTTTCAAGACTTTTTTTCATGGCATAGATGCTGGGAAAGCCTACTCCATAAAATATAAAATCCTGACCCAGACATTACAGCGCTATACATATACAGTCCTATACTTTATTACACGTAACATAGAAGTACAAAGGCGAACTTAATGCTATATAGCATTATCTTACAGGGATATGTGTAAAAAGGGTTGCTATCCATCATGAATAATTTCCCTACATAGATGGCGCCATCGTAGCATTTGTTTGACTAACATCCTATATATTTTTTCTAGAATACACGTAGCGCCATGTTAGAGTAACATCCTGTATAATTTTTCTAGAATACACGTAGCGCCATGTTAGAGTAACACCCTGTATAATTTTTCTAGAACACACGTAGCGCCATGTTAGAGTAACACCCTGTATAATTTTTCTAGAATACACGTAGCGCCATGTTAGAGTAACACCCTGTATAATTTTTCTAGAACACACGTAGCGCCATGTTAGAGTAACACCCTGTATAATTTTTCTAGAATACACGTAGCGCCATGTTAGAGTAACACCCTGTATAATTGTTCTACAGTACAGATGACGTTGTGGTAGCATTTTTTTGAGTACCTAAGTGCTATACGAGCAAAGTCACAGTTATACGCTAATCAAACATATCTTAGGCCAGTCATGGCATGTGTAGCCAAGTAACCACGCGTCGATCACATAAATGCGGTTACACAGTACACCACACACTAAATACATAGGTATTATACATACTTAATACATAGAACATAATGCATACCTCTTGTTATGCAAATTAAAGTCAGATCACGCTGAGTCTGCAGAACTTGACATGTCAAAATATAAAAACAGATGGAAACACCTCGTTTGTAACGGGAAAATGAAAAAAAGTTACTATGTAAAGATTCCATTTTCAAACTTTTTGGGGTTGTCCATTTAGTCTAATGCAGATTTACCGTGGTTAGACTCTAGTTACAGACGAAACAGTGTATACTAACTATGCTATCTAATGCTAATAAATACTCAGTAATTTATTAATGCCTACCGTTGCCTTCAAGTCTGCAGTTGGTTCAATTTAATTTCTATGTTTGTTTAATTACCTATGTTTTTGTCAGTCAAATAATAATTTAGTTAAGTATTAAGTATCAACTTAACCCAAACATAAAACTAATAATAAAAAATATTGTTTATTGTGAAAAATCTTTGCATCCCTTCCATTTACACAGCACTTAAACCTCCATAATAATCATTATTATGGTACTAATTAACGCAACACGACAAGGGATGAAACCGTCCCAAGGGTTAACGTAAATTTCTTTCCCTTTGCACTCAACTTTCTGCCTTAAACTAGTACAATTAAGATTGAAAATCGCAAAACTTTATCACGTGAGACTATTTTAGGAAAAATTGCAACGATCTTATTGCTTCACAGTTAGAGTTGAAAATCAAACATTTTCGTTTACAGAGGTTTAATTAGAGAGTACTGTCGCGCTCAGTTGACATTCCGAGGATGGCAGTGATTGAATCAAGTATTTATTTAGGCAAAACCCTTTCTTAGCGAGTGTGGCTTGTTATTTTATAATAGAAATGGCCTTTCTTAGCTTTATTTAAATAATAATTTACTGGAAACGAATACCTAATAGCATTATTCATTATACTGTTAGCTTTATGTTTCTAAATGATCCTTGTGATGTTATTGAATAAAAGAATTATGACTTTGAGTTTGATTTCTGAGTGATATCTATTACTTAGTAAAGAAGTCGGAACATTGTTTTTGATGGACTTACTTATAGTTACCTATATTGTGAAATAAATGTTTCTCTATCTTTCTCTAACATTTTTTTGAAGTTTTCTTTAGAAAAGGTTCAAGCCACAATTTGATTGATAAATAGTTCAAAAAGTATTTTCACTTTAATTCTGTAAATACGGCCGATTCGTCCCGTTAATAATAAGATCCTCAGAGAACTCCCAAATCATCATTTTCTCAAATTGCGCCCCTACGTGTGCTATCATCGCGCCATCGCCCGAGGGGAGCAGAGATCAATTGCAAGGATTTGGGGGAGGCCTTTTGTTGCCGATTCTACGCAGTTTTGAAACAAAGAAAGGAAGAATTATCTCATTTTGTGGAAAGTTTATGAAAAGGCATTCGGAAAAACGCATTTAGCTTTGGCTTCATTGTTTATTTTCTTTTATAAAAGGTTAAGCCACTTGTTTTTTTTTATCAAGATAGAATAAACAATTATTTGATACGTTGTGTTTATGGTACTATTGTTTGATACTGATTGTTTTATTTTTAATTTATTTTAAAATACCTATTTATTTATGGTTCATGGTTAGTTTTCATTTATTTATAAAACGCGCTAACTCTCTTGTCATTTACAACCTCGATAGAATCAACAAAAAGCCACATAAATAAAATAAGATTAGGTGTGGTGTCAGCTTCACCAATTGAGATTTATAAAAATTTTGTTACAATTTATTACAATATTTCACATTGTCATTACAAAATTCTTCGTTTTCAAAACATCACAAAACATCTTTTAAGAAAGATATAATAAAAAAAACATTTTATAATGTTGCGTGAGTCAGAGGCCTTAGCCAATGTACATTAGCTAGGAATCGATTCTATTTCTACAATCTTTATCGCTGCAACGATATCGAAGATAGATCGGGAGACCAATTGACATACAAGTAGAAAACTCCATATCTCCATCCTCTTCTATCAGTCTTTCGAAGGTCTTTCGCTACTTGATGTCCGCCGACACCACAGAACAATAAATAATATATTTATTATTGTGTGGCCGACACATTGCGTTGGCCAAATTGTTGGTAATTCTTCTTTAGTATAAATAAATGCTAATTTTGTAAGAAAAAGTTCTTGTAATATTCAATTTTATAAAAGTAGCCATCGTAATAGAGTCAGTGTAGCCAGTAATGTTGCATTTTTGCGAGCGCGCGGGGTCGGCCACACTCAACAAACGCCATGCCTGGCTTGGCGCGTATTTGTTTGCCTAATCAATCTCGTTTAATCTATGGTTTTCTTACATCCAATGTCAGTGTCTTTCGAACATAGAAAAAATTTCTAATAGGCAGGTACTACGTAATAAGAAGCGGAACTTCTACCAAGAAAACAAGAAAGTATGAAAAAGAAGTTTACCATGCTCGCCACCAATGGCCACCATAATAACAGAAATAATTTGCCAAAAGAATAGTAGCAATAGCACCTGATAATGACAGAAAATCTTGATTTTAAGTGGTGCTAGCCTAGAGAAAATGAAGTAGGTGTGTACTAGGTTAGGAATTTCGAATTTTTTATCGACATCGATAAACTTAGAACTAGGTTTTAAAAAAAATACATAATTATACTTACTGCAAAATATAAGATTTATTAGTGTAGGTGATTTGCACATCGTTTTCATTGTGAACACTAATCTTGACCTTTTTATAGAAGACGAAGCGCTCGTGGCGTAACTTGCCTAGTCAATCTTCACCGATTATTCGAGGGTGACAAAAAATCGGCGAGAGAGGGCACTCTATTCCCAATTATAATATTCCTCTATGATTCTATTTCTACAATCTTGATCGCTTCAACGATGTCGAAGTTAAATTGGTAGACAAAGTAACATACGAGAAATAAATACCTACTCGATCAATAACTTCGCTAATTCTGTCAGTCTTTCGCTAGAAATCACGTTTAGTCTATGGTTTTACTACATCCAATGTCATGTCAGTGTTATTCGAACCTAGCATATTCATCTTGTTTATTTATTTTATTTTTATGTAAGAAACGCATGTTTTATTGTGAAACATTTAAATAAAAATAGAAAAGTGGGCTACCTAGTAAATAAAGTACCCACAAAACCCTGAAAATATAAGGTGTGATTGGATGCAATGTGCAAACACCAGAAAAATGAAATAAATGAAGAAGAACTCTGGCTATGGAGAATAATATTCGATTTTTTGGATTCCACATTCCAGATCACATTCATAACATGCCACATTGCAGAGGTAAAATATTGTTTGTAGGTAGATACCTATGAGGAAGTGATTTTAGTTTCAATCCAAACAGTCAGTGTAAAGCGGCTTACCTGCCTACGAGCATAATATCAAGGGTTATTTATTTTCTTGTTACAGCGGTGTCCTTAGCCTCGATACACTGATGATATATTAGGTTTTATAACTTATCTAAATACGGTATGTGGAAGGTAGGTAATATTAACATCTTTATATTTTCAGATATCATCTACCTACATATCTACTGCTGCACTGAGCCTAAACCAAACATACAGTTATTCTACTTAGTATTCCTACTTGAAAGTTACAACCAACATTCTATGATATTGGACTTTTCATGGAATAATATTTTTGTGCTCTTTTTTCCTGTGTTAATTTAATTCTGAATAAAATATGTTTTTTCTTCAAGTACTTATGTACTTTTATTTTTAACTGCATGCAGGTTAGGTCATGTGTAGGTAGGTATTGCTCTCAATAAAATAAGTGGCGAACATCGCCCTTTACTGCAAAGTTTACTAGGTTTAGTGTAGTAGTAGGTTTGAAAAAACCTAGGATTATTTCGCAGTCACCTCGGCAGTAGTCAGCAGTCACCAAATCGATTGAAACGTCAAAATTTCACCAAAAATCGCCATTTTGTTTCGATATCTACAGGGTTTTGGTTTTCGCTGGCTTTTCTATCGTGCTGATAGAAAACGAAGTGAAGTCGCTTGTCAAAAGAGCCACTTGGCTACGCATTTGTATGGAGATAGTCGTTCGGTTGTTGTCGGTTCGTGCGAGGGAATCGACATGTATACCAATATTCGTTTCGTTGATCACAGACCACGTGATACATCTATGCCTTATGTCAATCCCATACATTTTTGTACTTTTGAAGTCGCCTGTCAAAATTATTATTTGTATGGAGGTAATCGTTCGCTACTGTCGATTCGTGCGATCGAATGGACATGTATTACATTTGGCTACCAATGTTCGTTTCGTTGACTACAGATCACGTGATATATCTATACCTTATGCCAATCCCATACATTTTTGGACTTTTCTACTGCCGACTTCGCTTGTCGAATGTTACCTTGGCTAAGGCCTCTGTCTCGTGTTAGCTGTCACCTGAATACCATCAAAGATTGAGATAAATCTCCAAAAATCTCAGATATTTGATAAAATAACATATCAGACTGAAAATCCAAGATTTATCAACGAGACATGATAACAGTATTATAATCGTCAACAGAATTTTATTCGTTCATTAAAATTATAATCGCTAGATGCCATGTTACTTCTAATTTTATAACGAAAAAAACTTTTTTAAAATGTGATAAAACTTTTTGGTTACAGTAAGGACTTAACACTTAAAATAGCTCTTAAGCTTTTCAAACTGAATTTAAATTACTCACTAATTTTACAATTTCAATTTAGTTTAAATCGGAATTTGAGCTAATTTCAGAAAGAAAGCACATTATACCGTGGTAGGTACTAGTAGGTACATAATTCAATAATTTTTTTCGGCATTACGGCATTACGGCATTACCCCTAAACTTTAATATACGATATTAACTGGAAAATGGAGCATCTCTACATATCCCTTTTTCAATAAGCTACGTCTTGACACGTCTGCCGCCTCACGTCTGAGAATTCCCCACTCGATACAGACAGCCATATATTTCACTTTCCTAATGTAGATTTGCCACGATTTGTTGTGTACGAGTATATTGAATTTAACCCTACACTATTCGAATTTAAAAATTAGAGTGTTTTTGTATGTGGCCAATCGGTATTTGAAAGCTTTGTCATATTTTTTCTTAAATTTTTTTGTAATAAAGTAGGTTGCCCACCCACTTACATGAAATCCCGAAATTGGAAAAAGTAAACGCACACCCGAAAGAAATAATCGATGATTTTTTTTAAATCTTAGCGATAAAGTAAAATAAATCTAACATTAAATTAAACAGTCCTCTACATTTTACTCTTTCAACGCGACTGATCATTCCATTTTCGAAATTCCTGCGAACCAGTAATTCTCTCAGCGACACGCGACATATTACTCAACTGTCACTGTCAACTCGATTAAATACTTTTCGGCTTTTGCCACTCCTTCGGCTCTTTTCGGCGAAATCGGTATTAACACTTTTCTTGTAATTTTTTGTTGTTAAAATCTGTCATTAGTTTAGTTTACGAAGAAAGTGAATTCGTGGAAAGATCGTTAACGATCAAAATATATATCGTTAACATTTTCCAAAGAATTTTGACTATTTCGGTCTACGAAAAGAACACCAGAAAGGTTTCGACTCAAAAATTAGGAGTGTTTTTTAGTTTCCATCTTATCGTAGCGGGTCATTACTACTAGAACCTGTAAAACTAGAAGTAGAATTTAAAAAAAAAAGTTACTGGCCAAAAACCAATCAGAAAAAGCCGGACAAAAAAATTAGTGTAAATAGCCAGAGCGTAGTCCGGCTATTTACAGCATTCTGAATTCAAGCGCTGTTATTTGAATCGAGTGAGTCTGTCATCCGGGTTTAACAGTACTCTAAGTATATCCATCTGGGTGTATCCGCGGTGTAGATCAATGGGGTAACCCGATCGGAGGAAATGCGCAATTAACGCGATGGGACATCGAACGTCTGAAGGGTTAAAGCTATTGACAGACTGGAGATTATTTTTAACGAGGAAATATTCGATGGAAGGGTTCAGGTAAGTACGCTTTGATATCGGGTTGTACTTACATAATAAATAAAACAAGGTAACTTCTGTCAATTAAAAAATACCGCAGCATTGGTTTTGCAACTACCAAATTTTATACGATGTTATTTATTAATAAAATTATAAATAGCAAAGTAGGTATACTTAGGAGCCACGGCTTGTACTATTGATTTAAATAATAATAAATCATTAATTTAGTAAATAGGAGTAAAAAAATTGTTATTCAATATCTGTCATATAAGGAAATCAAAATATATGAAAACAATAAATAAAGTTTATAGTGTTCGAAAAAAAAACCTTATCTTGCCAGTGTGCACGAACCCGAAGCTCGAGAGTTCAAAGTGTTCAGTATGTTTTAATTAACTAACAGGAATTCAGTGGACAGTGTCCTTTTATACATCGCCATTGGACCCTTGGAAATGAAAATACAAGCTTATATAATCGAAATAAGGTCTCGAGTTAATCCCCAAGCATCTAATACAAAAATACTAAACTATAAATGTTGCAATTATGAAATTATATAAATTCACATTTGGCTAAAATAAAATATCAGACAGCTCAATGATTCAAAACTCAAATTGCTTCACTCAATTTGTATTTTTTATTATTTCACATTGAAAGATTCACAATAAAATGAAATGAAAACGGTAGGATAAGCTTTATGTTGGCTAGTGATGCGGTTCAGTACATATCGATGTTTTAGGATCGCAAAAGAGTTTACTTATCAGAATTAATTTTTGAAAATACGGAATCTACCGGTAACTTCACTAAACACAAACATGTAGATATGTCATTGACTTTGTCAACTTGGTTTAAATAAAAGTAGGTAATTAAAAAAAATATTTAAAAAAAGATGATAATTGTAAAAAGTATTTAACCATGACATTCATAATAATATGAACGAAAAATAAACTCATGTTTAAATCTTTGGTACCTCAAATGTAACCTTATAGTCATGACCTTTTATTTAATCGATATCGACCAAATTAATGTTACCTAAGTATCACATCTCTAACGATCTTTACCAATTTTTTAAATACACCCTTCAGAATCTCGGCAGCCTCAGCTTAATTTCGGCTGTTGAGACAGAGAATACTAAATTATACGATAAAAACAAGGACAAAAATAAAACAGGATGATGTACGCATTTATGAGATAATAATGAGTTGAATTGGTCCTTTAATAAGCGACGTGTTAGGGTTGACACTACTTACATTTAAAAAGACGGATATACAGTAATTATTTAATATTTAATTGTACTGGTTTTTACAATATTTCGTATTGTTTTTTTTTTGAAAATGATTGTTTATTTTAGGAGGTAAGTTACTTATTAAAATTGAAAACAGCTTTCAGAATTTATTATAATATTTGTTATGTATGAATCTTACTGCGATCGCCAGCCCGCCTGCCAAGCGTGGCGATTATGGCAATTCCTCCCAAATGTTTGGGAGAGGCCCTTGCCCAGCAGTGGGATCCCTACGGGCTACTAAAAAAAAAATGAATCTTAATATACTTACAAATCAAATTAAACGGCTTAATACAAATTGGTTTGCCTATATTATTATTAATTTGTGCGAAAAATAATTGTTCAGAATTGATAATTATTATTAAAAAAGTTGTTGGCATAATCTTGTCCGGCTATTTTTAACATTAAATAAATAAATATTCATGGACATTTCGCACGACGCCTTCTTAAAAATAGCCGGATAGGGGGAAAAATGTCGGATTATTCAAACTCTAATCATAAAGTGTTTCGAATAAAACTGTCAACTTGCAATTGTTTACGGGTGATGTTGAACGACCAGTGTGCCGAGAGCCGCGTGGTTATAGCCGTCGCTATTGACTTACGGCTCGTAGGGTTGTCATGTTTATAACTTGTTTAAATATATGTTGTTAAAATTGGTAAGTAATCGCTTTTGTTACCTTTATTTTTTGTATACAACTAAATTATGGAATAATCTGATTGACCTCCTGATGTTAAGCGGTTACCTCGGCTTAAACTGTGGTAGGAATAAAATGTTCTTCATTTAACCTATACCTATCTTACAATTTTATTTAACTTTCTAGAATAAAATAACTAAGTAAAACTCGAACTCGCTACTCTGATCTCAACATAACTTGGCCTTGGTCTCAACTTATGTTGGTCGATACAGGTCTCAAGTTATATTGGTCGATGTTAAGTCAATTTAGGATTCAAATAACGAGTCTCGGATGCTTTCAAACGTTAAATGGTGTTTGTTATGCTTTACTGTGTAATCGTGATTAGAATATTGTTTAGAGGTATTAAATTATTAATTACATCGAAATGGAGTACGTGAATTCTGGGCACGAAGTTGGTATTTTATGAAGAGTAATATCGTACATTGTACATTTTGATATACCTTTTGGCTAAAGTTGTTCTTCATAGAAGAGAAGTTTAAATTTTTCTTCACACACTCACAAAAGGATATTTTAATATATTATTTTCGAAAGTATTATTATGTAAATGCTACAACGTGAGTGGAGATTTCTGGAAAGAAAAACTGAATTACCCACTGGTGGGGATTTTTGGAACATATTAACGTGTTTTTTTTTGTGTTATTATTATTAACAGAAGAACATATTAAGCTTTGCTTAGTTTGGGACTAGAGGGCGCTGTGTGAAATGTCCAAGAATATTTCTTTATTTTATTTATTTATTTAATCATATTACTCTTTCTATTTGTAATGAGAAATTGTTTTCAGTGCTTACAATTCTAAGTCATGAGCTTGTTTATATTTTCTCCTAAAAAAGTTTAAAAACCGTCATTATCACATTTTCCCTGAAAGTAACCACAAAGTCGGAGATTGCCATTTTACGCCCTTCTAACAACCCTAACCACCTTATTTAAGAACGATGTGAACGTCACATTACTTACCTATAGCCTAGTTACAGCGTAGAAATAATTTTCATTCGGTCTTGCGAGAAAAAATTCGCAAAAATACCTGATGATTTTTACAGCCTGAAAAAGGGTAAGCTCTAAAAGGTCTGATAATTAATAGCAGTTTAATAATCGTTTATAAATAAGGCGGCTAAGATATCGCCATAATTCCTCCTAAAATAAAACGCTCGTAACCCGAAATAATGACAAAACAGCAACAGTTTGCGAAGGCCCGCCATTTCTCGGCAATTATACTCGTGTCAAAAACACTCTTCGTTATCCACAAACCAAAGCAAACCTTACGTCTTTAACACAAATTTCAAAATCAAATGACAATCTCCGCCAAAGCCAAAACGATAGACTACGACTATAAAATCAGTGGCAATTGAATTCCAGCGCTATTTATGGAGCGGTAAGGTTCGATATTGTTTGTGTTGTACATCAAAGAGTAGTGATGTATGAGATATGCGACAATAATACAGCGATTCGAAAATGGCTGTTAAGGGGAAGTCGGGAATTATGGATAAATATTTTAATGCTATGGCCGGAATCGGTTCGAAGGATATTGCGGAATTAAGGGATGTGGGTTTTAGTTGTATCGTTTAAATGCAATGCAGTATTAGGTACAAACAAAATTAGTTATAAGTCGTTTTATATCTAAACACTGGTTTCAAATTGAGAAACGAAACGAAACATGAATACATTAGGGGATTTCTGAAAAAAAAATCCAGAAATCACCACTGCTACACCGTAGCATGCTACGACGTAGCTGGTAGGGATTTCTGGAAAATAACTAAAATCTCCACTGGTGGGAATTTCTTAGTGGGGTTTTCTGGAATATACCATTAAAATACCTAAGTTTATAATAAAAACTTTAGGATGTAGGTAATAATCGGCGGCCTTATTGCTAAAAGCAATCTCTTCCAGGCAACATTTAGATGGGTAGGACTTACTTATTTACCGTGCAAAAGCCTTTTAAGTAGAAAACAGTAAAGGCCGGATACCATCAAACATTTGCCACGTTATGAGCGTAAATTGCCCCCGACACAAGCTTAGCTCTATGTTTGTGTGCACAATCCTCACTAATAAGTACCTATTGCTTTACACAACCCTGTGTCTGTGAGCGCAGTCTGAAGCGCAAGTGTAGGTTCTATTCCCGCGGTAGGACAATTTTTTTGCTACTTTTTTTAATAGGTTGGTACTTACGTCAAAAGTAAATAAAGCTGCTGTTAAAATAGTTTTGGTGACTAAAAACTAGTAAGTACTAAACTCTTTCCTAACCTAACGATGGGAAAAAATAAGTAATTAAATAAGAATCTATATCTTAAAATAATATTAAAAAAAAATATGATTAGAGCCAAATAATAAGCAATTTTGAAATTCTGAAAGAGGTAATAACTTCTCATTCTGACTGTACTTGCAGAACTTTAATGGATTACCTACCTCATTGTGTGATAATCTATTTATTTAAATATCAATTATTTTAAATGCAATTAAATTCACTTCTAAATAGATGTAAAATGTAAGCACAGGGCCGCATGCAGCGCGTAAATAAAGCAATGATTACTAGATCCGTCCCGCGCACATTAGCGATACAGTCGACAAAGGTTAATTAGAGCGACCCCCGCACTCAGGGCTGTCACCTACGTGCGTAAAAATAAAGGGAGGTTTTGTTGAAAAGCATTTTTATAGCTCGCGCAACTAAACGATTTGAATGATACTTATGAATATCCACGAGTTAATGCATAAAGTTATTAAGTGGGTTTTAATTTACCTAAAAAAATTGGTTTCAAAATTTTATTCGTTTTAATGTAACGTAATAAATGATTATTGACTATTGGTGCCTAAAATCTTTAAATTAATTAAATTATCGTTCAAAACTATCGAGCGCATTACTAAAACACTGTGATTATTGCCAAACAATGTCGTTTTAAAGGCCATCTTTCAAACCAATCATTTACCTAAAACAGGGTGACCCAAAGAAATCTAGCGGTATACAAAATTACAATAGCAATAAATCACTGAGATTCTATGACAGCCCTATCTCCCCCCACTCTCGCTCCCTCCCACCCCCCACCCCCCCGGGGAAACAATTATAATAACCACCGTGGAGGCAGATTACGCAAACTAGATTAAACTGGCAATAACCAGATGAATTTCCATGTAACATTATCTGAATTCACTTGAGATTATCTGACAGATACTGTTTAGGTAAACCTAAATTAGCTGTCAGTTTATCCAAGACCTAACACTAAAATTCTAGCTCTTCATGGCAAGTTAGTTCATATCATTATTATAATATCGTCTGTAATGGTACACTGCTACAAAAATTAGATACAGTATTTTCTTTTTCGTAATTTTGGGGCCACTAGGGGCCGTTCTACGTTTCGCTTTTTGGTTCATAACAATCGTAATAATTAGGTAGACTATCTAATCTACCTATTTACATGGTCTTTATTTATTCATATTTTTAGGCATTTTATAGTCTCCAAAATATTCATGCCATCGTCCCTTTCAATGTCAAATTGAGCTTACTATGTGTAGCTATTTCTGTGGTTACTTAAAACTTTGTTTTGTGATGTAAGTATTTTAAAAAACTTAAACAACAATTGTCATTATACTCGTGTTCATAAGCTCAGCGTAATTTTTTTTTAAATTAATATTCACTTTGACAAATTGACAGCCCTAACAGTTCAAGAGTTCGAAACGAAAGCCCTACTTCATTGTGGGAGCAATAAAGCAGTGTCGATAGAACTACTCGGTAATTGCTTTTATTGAATGACGACTTGACAAACTGTCATTCAAAACATTCAAAAGAAAAATTGGGAGAATTAGCAGGATATCGAAGTATTATTAAACCCTTCGCCGGTTTTGCTTTTGCTTCCTTCTAAAAAAGATTTAATTATCTATGACTTCGATTCTTATAATGATAGGTAGAAATGTTTTGCATGCTTGTTAATCTAAAGAATAGGTGCCGTCAAACAACAGGAGGTACTAAATAAATTAACTAATTGACGTAAATGTGTATTGTATAATCAAATTTTTAATTTACCTGAAAAAATTTCTAGATCACTCACCTACACTATCACCTCTCTTTAAAAGAGCTATTCTCTTTATCCACGTCCTAATTGGTCACTTACCGGCGCCAATACAGCATGATAAACAAAAACCAACGTCTGTCTATTCACATCGAACCGGGACGGGCTCGACACGAGACACACTTGTCCCTGCAGGGGTATTCCAATCTCAGTTGAACTGCAAAGTTTTAAATCAAGGTCAGTTCATACTAACTCATAGTTATTCCGTGACTAAATAGTGACATTATGACGTCATTTGATGTGTTTTCGCGCATATTTTGCTGTCAAGTGTCTAAAAAGAATGATCACGTGGTACAAAATTGTACCACGTGACCTGAAGAAATTACACTGGGCAGTGAAATATAACTTGACAGCCTGGATATTAAACTTGCGATCGGTTTGCGCTAAGTCATCTCTCGTTGTGTAGGTAGGCGTAGCATTTTTTTTGTATCACTAAAAATGCATTGAAACTTTTTGAAACTTGACATCACTTGATTTTTTTTTTTTTTTTTTTTTTTTTTTTTTTTTTTTTTTTTTTTTTTGTCAATATAATATGAATAACTTTTTTTGAGCCATTTTTCAGCGTGAATATTCACCGCATTTCGTAATGTCACTTTGAATAACTTTATTGATCATAGCCTATCGTTTTCTTTTAACCTCAAGGTATTGATAACCCGTTACCGTCGCGTAGAAATGTAAAAACGCTGTAAATCCTTTTTACGACGTTTTTAAATGTCAGCAGAGGGCTATGCCGTGATAAGTCACGTGCGATGACTAAACGAATGTTATAATTATTGTCTACCCGAGCTGTGTAATAAAATGGCAGATTTAAGGCTCTGTCCACGATATTTATGTATTAACTCCTGTTTTTATTCAGTTAAATATTGTTTAATATTCTCTTGTGGGCTATTAATTTATAGATGTTTTTTTAATGGATTTTTACATTAGTGTGAACCAGTCTATTTGAAATACTTATGTTGATTATTTCATTTAAGACGGTTAATTAACTAAGTTTAAAATAGTCGTTAGCAGGTAAGCAGTAGCGTTAAACGTAGGTAGTTTTGAGATAGATAAACTAGGAAACCAGTATGATAAAATTCCATACAAACTTCGTCTCTTCTTTAATAATATTTCTAACCCCGTAATTAGCTGTGTCATATTTTCGTAACATCAGTCTTTTCAACCGACAAATCCCAACCGCACAAAGCTATCTCCACCACCAAACGCTGTAATTTACACACGTGAGTAAACTCTACATTGTTTTAACATCATAAATTAACGGTAAAACGCTACTAACGCAAAAAATAACAAAATATGCCCGATGGCGATCCCGGAAGGTGGGTGATTTGAATTAGGATTCTGGACGTTTTTAGTATTTAGTAAACGGATAGCACCTACATATTTTAAAACATATCAAGAAAACAAAGTGATTAAAACCCATTTTTTTTTTAATACATATCAACAGTTTTTTTTAAATAAGTGTATCTTTTAACCCTGCGAGTTTTGACAGTGTAACTCTAATAGTAAAATTACTATCACAGTATTATTGAGCAATTAAATAGATACCTCTGATTGCTCACATGTATCTTCAAGCAACAAAGAATATCTAAAACAAAAACACAACATGTTAATATCCTCCATCCTGTCCCCACAGCCGTGTCATAAATCCGTTTTGATTTCAACTCTATTATTTTAGTGGTATCTCCTTTATTGTCTATGGTTTTAACTATCTTTTTAATGCTCATCAGTTATTTGGATAGATTAAAAGATGTTGGTTTGTTTGTTGTAGTTTTATAGATGGGTATATTTCTGAAGTCTGTAGTTTATGGGTTTTTTCTTCAGTGATCTCTTAATTGTGGGTTATTGCTTTTGATGTTACTGTGGAGATTAAGTTTGTAATTAATTGAAACAGTGTTAGAAAGGTGTTTTATATTTGGCTTGCAGGTTTTATGTAGGTATTTTGTTTAAGTTTGAAATATAAAAGTTAATATTTCTTATTTTTTTAATTTTCTTTGTGAATAAATTTATCTGTTAAATCAATTTTGACATGAAATAAATATTTCTTATTAAAATTATTTAGTACCTACATCAAAACATTTGCTACTAAAGCTTTGCAAAACGCTTTGCGTATTTTGTGGGTTAATTACCTAGTTTACGCTCAATACATTTATCTATTTTATCTTCATAATCACCAAAAACTGATAAAATGTTTGGATAATTTAAAATTGAATGGATTGTTGATAAACGTTATCATGTCAGAACTTTCTCTAAAATTACTTACCAAGCAGTAGATTTAAATATCGTGATTTTTATGAAAATGAGCCTATTTTCAAGAGCAAGTACTTAATTATAACAAATAATATTAAGCAGTATAATCTTTTTATGGATTACTTTACATTATTAAGAAACACTTATATTTTGTATCCACATTAGTTTTTTAACTCAATTGTAATTTTAACTGTCTTAAAGTTTCACCCGTTACAGGTTAAGGATCGTCTGTTTATAAATAACCAATTCCATTAAACTGGCACTAAATCATAGCGGCTTCACATCGTGTGTGGGGTTAATAGGCCCCTAATTAACGGTGTTTACGCAGCCTCGCGTAATTGCAGATGGAGGACTAAGATTTATTTAGTCGCTGGTGTAAATCAAAACTGAACGGTTAAGGTCGTAGCTCACTTACGCATTGCGGCACTAAAAAAATTGTTTTTGAGTAAAAAAGTGAGTATTCTATCCTCACAGAACTATAATACCAATGGCAGTTAGTTTTTGGCGCTTGGGCATTCAAGAGTAAGAAACGACACAAATTCAATACCGATCGATCGGAATCGCTGTCGAGAATTAGGCTGCAGTTCATATTGGACGTAGAAAACTTTACAATTACTTAATATTTCGCTATTTCTTACTTTACAGATACGCAACGCGTGCGTACCGGACAAGGTATCGTTAGAACCACGATTACAACGTCATATTTTAATGCTCATTCATAGATGTTTTAATCATACTAAGGGCGTATTTAAACCCAATTCGTATTAGTAATCTCCATTACTAAATCGTCTGAAAACTGTAGGTACTTACATTGATACTAATCGTTTGATCTCCCGCTAAGTGTAAAACGAACGGATTTGTTTGATGTAAGTGTACAGCGTAAAGTAATAGATACATCTAATTATAGGCTACGGAGAATCTTGTCAAAGAAACAGGTACAGATGCAGTAAGATCTAAAAACTAACCTAAGTTTAATCCCTTTTTAAGAGTTATTACATTTTACCAACAGAAGTCGGAAATCCTGACTCTAAAGATGAAGCTCTTAACTTTTCACACCAATACATAAATAAATAAATATTCACCGCACTTTACACACAACGCCCTCTTAGTCCCAAACTAAGCAAAGCTTGTAATATGGGAACTATGTAAACCAATGTGTTTTTATACGAAAAAAAATTGTAGACATTTAACAACTATTTTAGACAACACCTGACTTATAAATCTCAAAAATGGTAGTCAATTCAACATTATTTCAATTAAAACAAAATCGCTTATAAATAAACTTCAAAGGTAAAAAAGACTAAGGCGTTGCATTTTTATTAACTTTGAAATTCCAGTCAGTCTGTTCATTAGATTTGATAGATAGTACTCCACCTCATAATAAAAAAAAAAAAATGCGACCATTAGGCAAAAACAAGCACTTGGTTCACCCATCTGTACATAAACAGTAGTATCGTTAAGTGGCTGCGCGCGGGGGACTACAAAAAAGGTCTTAACAAATGACATATGGTTGAGAATGACATTATACAGGATGAGGCAAATTAATATGACATAGGTATGTATGACATAATTATAAAAACGAGACTTTTAGTGACAGTTTCAGACTTTATGTTGTAATCAAATTAGTTTTATTCAGAGCTTACAAAAGTTTACTAAACCCAACGATCGGATCTAATAAATAGATCATCGTTTATAAATATAACGTGTCAAATCTGTTACTAAGTATTGATTCCCAGCACGTAGCGTTTCACTTTACAAATAGATTGTCTTTCTATCAAAAAGAAGCAACTCATCTCAAATAATCAAACAAAAGGTTGATCCTCTTACTCTATTACAAAAAGAACCTTAAAATATAGGATGGGTTCCCAACGAGTCATACTGTAACTCGTTGGGAAAACTTCCTCGATTTAACTTAACCCGTTTGATCAATTGATACTGGGATAATTGATAACAGAGTTATATAGACGTAGTTAAGCAAAAAGGATTCAATCCCTACTTTGCTCAAAAATGAGTTACCTAACGATTCCTAAAATCTACCTCTATGTTCAGCAAAGAAGACCCAAGTAAAAATAACTGTAATTCATTGGTTTGAGACCTATGTATGATACACATTATTGGTCATTATATTTTTAATCTTCAACCGCCCCGCGCCGCGCTGTATCTCAAAAATTACAATGTGGATTAAATCTTTTTTGCACAACATCGTCCATACCTCAACTTACATATTTTCATCATAGAAATAAAATAAATAGTAAGTACCTAATAATTTTCCCGGAAATAAAATATCCCACTACAACAACAAAATATTTGAACAAAACCCAACGTTTCATTACAGCGAGCCCCTCCCGAAGCTATGTTGAATCCACCACAAATTAAATCATCAAAACATTCATTCACCCTGTACATAAATCCCGGTAGACTCAAATATCAATAGTCATCATCATGCGGGATAAAAACAACTTTATTTCTATTGGTTTTAATCACATTTTTCTTTAGCATTGAGCTGCTCTAGCCTAAACTTTATGGTAATTTCTACTTAATTGATGTACAGATAGAAGCTATTTTTGCGTAGCAGTGTGAATTGGATCTCTTGGGATGTAGCGTCAATTAGTGGATGACGCAGTTATAAAATAACATTTTATAAATGTGCGTTTGAACAAACAGTTGGGCTGGTTCAGTTGGTGTAGGTTAGGGCTTTAATTTTTTTTAAATAAGTATTTGTGAAAAAAATGGAATATTTTTACGTTTAAAAAATAAATAGGAATCTACACAAAAGCTGGTACATAAATATAAACAGGTATTCGTAATTTTTTCTCGAAAAGCACTTAGTAGCACCAAATTATATTTTTAAATAACGTTTTAAACAAATTCTTTTTAAATCTTTTTAAAACTTTTCAAGCATCATCCTTTCACACTTATCTCCAAAGTCAAACACTACAGGTCACTAACATTTTAACACATTCGGTCCCATGGGTCTTTTCGTCTTATTTTTTGTCAAACTTTTTCTGCAACTTTTTCTACTCGTCAAACAAAACATTCTAGTAAATTGACTTCCTAAAATTGGGGCCACGTGTCCCACCAGTCATTAGGCGACGAAACTCTAATGGCGTAAAATTAATTAATATTTGGGTGTTCCGAAATAGCTATTATACAGCAGCGATGAAAAAATAATAGCGAGACACTGAAGAGTAGTTTAAATCATTAGGGTATCTTCGAATTGATGATGTGAAAGATGTTTCTATTATTTTAGAATTCTGGTTACTAATGGTTATTTTTTGCGAATATTCTAATGCAGTTGATCCCTAACTTCCTTCCGGTCTTTTGGTTACGTTGTTCTTTAGATTACTCCGCATTTGAACACGTTTTAAATGTTCTTATGTACACAATTTGAGCAACCTGGTTCAACTTCTAAACTATTTAGTTGACCAAGCCGTGAGATTGATGCCTTCTGGACTTGCTATATAGAAATGGAACTGGCTAAGATCCTTGTAATGCTTTGTTTAATCACATTTAGCTACTTTTGACTTTGATGCTTTTTTTATATAATACAGAATGTCCTTTGGCCACGATCTCACCTGATGGTAAGTGGTGATGAGGCCGACGATGGAGCAGGACAGTCTAGAAGACACCTATTCACTCTTTCCTTGAAAAGACCCAGATTATATTTCTCAGGAAAGACAGAAAACGGGAACGAGTTTCATTCCTTAGCAGTTCGCATAATGAATGTGCAAATGGGTGGAATGTTTACCAAGTATGGATGGTATTGTGCCAAATATATTAAAGGATGAAGGGCTAGGTCTATCAATTACGTGTATTTCATCACGAGAGTATTGCTAGCACCACGGTCATAAGCCATCCCTCGCAGCCGTTCTAATTAGTGCCGCCATATGTGAGGGATCACGTCGCGGGGGACGCTCGTATAATTATCTCACAACGCTTAACCGCCGACGTGTTGGCCATAGGAGGGAGAGAGAGCGTGTTGGCCATAGGAGGGAGAGAGAGATCTGACTGCATTTTGACGTAAATACGTGAAAATGAGATGGGTGATTATGACCACGACTTGTCATCAATACATCAAAGAACAACAGTGAGTCCAGCCCCCGTAGGTATTCCAATCTTTTGCTGTCAAGTTATATTTCACTGCCCAGTGTAATTTCTTCAGGTCACGTACAAAATCAGGTACAAAAGGTACAAAATTGTACCACGTGATCATTCTTTTTAGACACTTGACAGCAAAATATGCGCGAAAACACATCAAATGACGTCATAATGTCACTATTTAGTCACAGAATAACTATGAGTTAGTATGAACTGACCATGATTTAAAACTTTGCAGTTCAACTTTGATTGGCATACCCCTGCTGTCGTTTAGAAGTACAAATAATTTAGATACGCACATAGGTTTAAAAGGAGTAAGTGCATGTGTATATGTATTTTTTATAGGAAAATGAAGAATTCAGAGCAGAAAAAGTATACCCATTGCCCAATCCAAATCATTCTTTTCGCGACAGATTCATTCGCTCGAGTCTAATCGTTTGTTTGTTCGTATGAGTTAGTGGCCAACTTCTCAAACATTGCTTGCCTAAATGGTAAAAACTTAATAGATATTGTGGCATTAAAACGCTTAAGCTTATAGCTTATTCCGGTCCCCAAACGAAGAATACAGCGGCGTCGTGTGGCACTCTCAAAAACGTTTAATTCGGGATGTTCCGGGAACGACTAAGTGATTTGTTCCGCGGGTGTTATTGCATTTCACTGACTTGCTGACTCGCTGATGGGGCTAGTGATTCGAATGACTCAATGAGTCGTGGACGAACATTTATTGACTTTTGATTGTAAGGAGCTAAGACAGTATTGTACTGGATTTAAATGAGTGGAGTCAACATAGAATAATGACAGAGGACTCAAATAAAAACAAACTAAAATAAAGTGACAGGTGGAACCAGTTGCATAACTATAACAATTGCATTACTTCACGCACGTCCACTTGGATTGGAATCTTATAAAGCATTGCATTGTTCCAGAACTCTCAGGTGTTCATGTTGCCTGAGACGTGTTACTTGAGACCCATAATAATATAGGTAGTAATCTGGATTCAGCTGAAATATCTCTACTATTGTTAAAAATCTCACCTGAGTTTCAGTAACATTAAGCAGCTTCGCCATATCCGCTCGTTCTCCTGAAGAGAGGTACTTCTTCACCTCGAACAGCTTCTCCAACTCGAAGATCTGTCTGCCGGTGAAGGTGGTTCTCGCCTTCTTCCGTCTGGTGCCAGGGTCTTCGCCTTCTTCTGACGTGAGGGACCCTTCGCCACCCAGGGGGGAGCGCACGTCGTCTGTCGACTTCTTTCTTTTCACCAGCTTTGAGGGGTCTGGGGGATAGAGAGAGATGATGTAAAACTAAAAACTATTGTAAAACATTAAGAGCTTATAGTACCCCAATCTCTCATTTTTGATCCCGCATATCATTAAAAGTATTGAATCAATCGTTTTGAAAAAAATATATATTACAGTTGAGAATATTTGTGATACATCATATGATGTGAAAACACGATTACTAAAAATTTTCTCGATAGAAAAAAATCCCAAACTTCCCTCTGAAGCTTACTAAGAAACCACAGAAGTCAGTCAATACTTTACCTATACTATTGAAACTTTGTATATAAATTCAACTTAGCAATACACGTACATCATATGTTTTAGATTTATTAAAATATTTTTTTTTGCATTTTAAGAAATTAAATTCTCAAATATTGCGCGTGAGACGTCGCAACCGCTCAGATTCAGTCTAACTCCGGCAGTCGAACAGGGAACCCGCGTCGCTTGCTCGCACGCCTACCTACGTAGATACGTAAAATTATTAAATTATAAGTAAGTAAAGTAAAATGGGAAATAACCAGTACAAAAAAAAGGGTAGGGATTGGAGAAAAGAAATTGCTAAAAACATGAATAATATATTGAAGTAAGTATCTAAAATGAGTCATAAAATGTTTTTTACCTACCTAGGTGCCCGCGGGTACGCATTTTGGTTAGGACTTTATGAGGCCATATTGAAATTTGACGACGTCAAGTTTAGGCATTTATGAATACGCGACGCGCTGCGCTACGCGTTTGCGACGCGCAAAGAACAAACGAATTTGATCTTTCTTGACATGTTCGTTCATTGGATGAGTACCATAGATTTGTAGTCTAATTACTAAGTTGGTATGTGGTAGGTACCTATCTTCACGTGAAGTGTGTAGAACTGTTGTACGAATTGTAATAAAAAGATTGTAGAAAATAAAATAAATATTGCAACCCCTCTATATCATTTTTTTTATTGACCTACTTATACCTAACAGTAGTTATAATTCCAGAGGGGGCATTAACCCCCTCTTCTCCTCTCAGAGATATTGTAACCCCCTTGCCGTATCTCCGCTATTAGCAGAATTCGACCTCCAGTATTTGGAGCCATTCGAATCGAAACATGAATTTTGCCAAAATGCAGGAACATTTGGACTCTGTCAGAATTTATCTCCCCTACTGCGTTTTCGAATCAAGGACAGCGTACTTTACTTTTTCGAGTAAAATGATATGGGTGTGGTTTTCGGGATATTTTGGGGTGCTGATTACGGAAATGGTATCCATTTTGAAATCCAAGATGGCGGACATCGATTTTTTGAGTAAAGTGATATGGGTGTCGTTTTCGGGAAATTTTGGGGTGCTGATTACGGAAAAAGTATCCATTTTGTAATCCAAGATGGCGGACATCGAGTTTTTTGAATAAAGTTATATGGGTGTCATATTCGGGATATTTTGGGGTGCTGATTACGGAAATGGTATCCATTTTGAAATCCAAGATGGCGGACATCGATTTTTTGAGTAAAGTGATATGGGATGGGTGTCGTTTTCGGGAAATTTTGGGGTGCTGATTACGGAAAAAGTATCCATTTTGAAATCCAAGATGGCGGACATCGAGTTTTTTGAATAAAGTGATATGGGTGTCATATTCGGGATATTTTGGGGTGCTGATTACGGAAATGGTATCCATTTTGAAATCCAAGATGGCGGACATAGATTTTTTTGAGTAAAGTGATATGGGTGTCGTTTTCGGGATATTTTGGGGTGCTGATTACGGAAATAGTATCCATTTTGATATCCAAGATGGCGGGAATTGATTTTTTGAGAAAAGTGATATGGGTGTCGTTTTCAGGAAATTTTGGGGTGCTGATTACGGCAAAAGTACCTATCCATTTTGAAATCCAAGATGACGGACATCGAGTTTTTTGAATAAAGTGATATGGGTGTCATATTCGGGATATTTTAGGGTGCTGATTACGGAAATGGTATCCATTTTGAAATCCAAGATGGCGGACATAGATTTTTTTTGAGTAAAGTGATATGGGTGTCGTTTTCGGGATATTTTGGGGTGCTGATTACGGAAATGGTATCCATTTTGAAATTCAAGATGGCGGACATAGAGTTTTTTAAATAAAGTGATATGGGTGTCATATTCGGGATATTTTGGGGTGCTGATTACGGAAATGGTATCCATTTTGAAATCCAAGATGGCGGAAATTGATTTTTTGAGTAAAGTGATATGGGTGTCGTTTTCGGGAAATTTTGGGGTGCTGATTACGGAAAAAGTATCCATTTTGAAATCCAATTTGGCGGACATCGAGTTTTTTAAATAAAGTGATATGGGTGTCATATTCGGGATATCTTGGGGTGCTGATTACGGAAATAGTATCCATTTTGAAATCCAAGATGGCGGAAATTGATTTTTGGAGTAAAATGATATGGGTGTGGTTTTCGGGATATTTTGGGGTGCTGATTACGGAAATGGTATCCATTTTGAAATCCAAGATGGCGGACATCGATTTTTTGAGTAAAGTGATATGGGTGTCGTTTTCGGGAAATTTTGGGGTGCTGATTACGGAAAAAGTATCCATTTTGTAATCCAAGATGGCGGACATCGAGTTTTTTGAATAAAGTTATATGGGTGTCATATTCGGGATATTTTGGGGTGCTGATTACGGAAATGGTATCCATTTTGAAATCCAAGATGGCGGACATCGATTTTTTTTGAGTGAAGTGATATGGGTGTCGTTTTCGGGATATTTTGGGGTGCTGATTACGGAAATGGTATCCATTTTGAAATTCAAGATGGCGGACATAGAGTTTTTTAAATAAAGTGATATGGGTGTCATATTCGGGATATTTTGGGGTGCTGATTACGGAAATGGTATCCATTTTGAAATCCAAGATGGCGGAAATTGATTTTTTGAGTAAAGTGATATGGGTGTCGTTTTCGGGAAATTTTGGGGTGCTGATTACGGAAAAAGTATCCATTTTGAAATCCAATTTGGCGGACATCGAGTTTTTTAAATAAAGTGATATGGGTGTCATATTCGGGATATCTTGGGGTGCTGATTACGGAAATAGTATCCATTTTGAAATCCAAGATGGCGGAAATTGATTTTTGGAGAAAAGTGATATTGGTGTCGTTTTTGGGATATTTTGGGGTGCTGAGTACGGAAATGGTATCCATTTTGAAATCCAAGATTGTGGACATCGATTTTTTTAAGAAAATGATATGGGTGTCGTTTTTGGGATATTGTGGGGTGCTGAGTACGGAAATGGTATTCATTTTGAAATCCAAGGTTGTGGATATCGATTTTTTTTAGTAAAGTGATATGAGTAATCCTTATAATGGCTGAGGAGGACTCTCAGATATCGATTTTAAAAGCAATCGATTCATTAAATAAAACTTCAAAATGGATAGGTACCATTTCCGTAATCAGCATCCCAAAATATCCCGAAAACGACACCCATATCACTTTACTCAAAAAAAAATCAATATCCGCCATCTTGGATTTTAAAATGGATACCATTTTCGTAATTAGCATCCCAAAATATCCCGAAAACGACACCCATATCATTTTCTTAAAAAAATCTATGTCCGCCATCTTGGATTTCAAAATGGATACCATTTCCGTAATCAGCACCCCAAAATATTCCGAATATGACACCCATATCACTTTATTCAAAAAACTCGATGTCCGTCATCTTCTATTTCAAAATGGATACGTTTTCCGTAATCAGCACCCCAAAATTTCCCGAAAACGACACCCATATCACTTTACTCAAAAAAATCAATGTCCGCCATCTTGGATTTCAAAATTGATACCATATCCGTAATCAGCACCCCAAAATATCCCGAAAACGACACCCATATCACTTTACTCAAAAAAAATCTATGTCCGCCATCTTGGATTTCAAAATGGATACCATTTCCGTAATTAGCACCCCAAAATATCCCGAAAACGACACCCATATCACTTTACTCAAAAAAATCTATGTCCGCCATCTTGGATTTCAAAATGGATACCATTTCCGTAATCAGCACCCCAAAATATCCCGAAAACGACACCCATATCACTTTACTCAAAAAAAATCTATGTCCGCCATCTTGGATTTCAAAATGGATACCATTTCCGTATTCAGCACCCCAAAATATCCCGAAAACGACACCCATATCACTTTTCTCAAAAAAATCAATGCCCGCCCTCTTGGATTTCAAAATGGATACCATTTCCGTAATTAGCACCACCTGATGATGTGTAGGCAAACAGGCGTTCAGCCCACCTGATGATGTGTAGGTAAACAGGCTTTCAGCCCACCTGATGATGTGTAGGCAAACAGGCGTTCAGCCCACCTGATGATGAGTAGGCAAACAAGCATTCTACCCACCCGATGATGTGCATGTAAATAAATAAATGCATGTAAATAGGCGTGATATTTCTCATATAAGATGTGGAATAAGCTTCCTCCTGAGGTTTTCCCATTTTTCGAATAAGCATACAACCCATTTGATCTGAAGCGATGATGATGATCTGATCGAGTGAGAGAAGCGAACGGTGTTCTGAGGTAACAAACAAAATACAATCGAATTGAGATCTCCCTCTTGAAATACAATAAAATTTTCTGATTTCTCCTGGTTTTTTACTACTGTGTCCATTCCATAATACAATAAATAAATAAATATTCATGGACATTTCACACAACGCCCTCTAGTGCCAAACTAAGCAAAGCTTGTAATATGGGAACTAGATGCTGATGGAATACTTATATACCTACTTTTTTTTTGTAAATACATACTTATAATACATAGTAACACCCAGACATAGAACAAACATCTATGTTTTCCACGCACAAATGTTTGTTCTCAGTATGGGGATCGAACCCACGACCCTTAGCACGGAAGGCAGAGCTATTACCGACTGAGCTGTGACGCCTGTCAATACTTACAATATTTAGCATGATCATGAGCCGTGCCACAGACCTTAGAAAAAGTGGCCAACTATGGACCACTTTTCTGCAATATTCCTTTCACTTTATTTCCATACCTACTGGGTGTACAATAACTGTGTATCATAACTACTTACGGCGCTTTAGTATATTTGTACAATAATTTATTTTTTTATTTCCATAGCTCGGTACTAGACGTACAATAACTGTGTATTTACTCTATCGTGCGGTCGACTCGTGACCTCTGCGCTGCGTGATGAACTGTGCGAGTGAGATAGCTGCGAGTGCGCGGCGCGGTATCTGCACGAATGGGCCGTGAAACTTGGATTTGAGCTGGAGTAGTGTAGGCTCTTAATGGAGTTTGAGGCAGAGAGAAAAGGAGCGAGGCTGTTTATCAGCTCCTTAACTTTTCTAAGCTCTACCAGTTGCGACCGCCACCTTCAAGTCACCACATTCGACGGTGACTATTAGGACTTTATCATTTGAATGGCTGACGTCATCACTTGGATGAGTAAACTTCACTTTAGTCCAAGATTACCCACTAAAGCTTAAAACAGTATCATCTCGTCTTTTCAATTTTATTCATCCTGTCTTTTGAAATGTAACGTCAAATTATGATACCTTCGAGTGGATTGTGAACTCGGTCAAATTGGTCATTTGCCTCAGTTGAAAACTATATTTATAAATTTTATAGACATTTAAAAATATTGTGATCATTTCCAATATCGATTATGAATGATGTAATCAAGAAAATAAATGCCAATACAAATCAAAAGTGTCATAAATCTTCATTAAAAAATATAAATAGCTACTGAACGCTCACGTCAACGATCAGGAAAATTCTCAGCCATAAACCCGTCTCAACGTTGAGAAGCTACAGTGAAACTAAACAAAGAAGAAAAGTTAAACGTCGTATACTTAGCAGCTTGAGAGAGATTCAGTTGAGAGGTGGCTAAGTGATGATCAACGATATTTTCATTGTAAGACCGTATAAATAGAGGCTTATTAGATCTCCGCCGATATCGTGTGGGTGTCGCATCGTCGCATGTGATGTCGTTAGCGTGTGAAAACAGTCAATACCAAGATCCGGTTCGCAGAGTCAAGCCTCAGTCAAAGTTCAGAAACGGTCGAATAATAAACTAAGATGCTGCCAATGCGTTCTTCCATCATCATCTATATTACCTACAGTCACCTATCGTGTCTTATCTAACAACACCGCTCAAGTCATTTTTGCTCACTTTTTAGGAGAGACTAAAAACTGTGTATTTTATTCAATTCAAAAGCTTTCAGGCTGAAATTATTAACAGGTGCTTTAATATATATAACAAATATTTTGTTATGCCTATTACATCATTTATATTGATGTACACGATTTAAATTGACTTACGCGGTGTTACGTGATAATTTTCCTAGACTTAGGCGGTAATAACAACAAAATGTATGAGAAAATATAATTTGTAGTGCATCAAAAATCAATAAAAATTAAGTTTTTTCCTTATACTGTACGATTTTTTGTTTATTAAACTTAGAACAGCGTTTGTAGGCATAAATATAAATATAATATAATATACAAACGCAGTTCCAAGTTGACTGCTGATGTGGCCCTATCTGCCGGTATTGCAGTCAGTTTTCTTCAACGAGTCTTTTATTCCAAGGGTATCTGTAGTGTTTGTGTTAGACAACTAATACAATCCACGGTCTCGGCGCACCTGCGAGCCACCTGCAGCTGACGTCACTTGTTTACTAGCTGCTATATAAACCGGGGCGATAAGAGCGGCGAGGGAGTCTTACGCAAGCCACGGGCGAGGTTGGACGTGTCGCTTGTACACACCGCTTGTTGTCGAGCCTGTGACGATCTAGGCACTAGGTGCTGCCTAAAGTACTACTTACTGGCCAACGAGTAGGTAGGCACTACATGTGGCGACGAGGTAAAAAGGTAAGGTTATAAATAACTAAAAAAAAAAAAAAAGTTTATAAAATAGAGATATACCGATATGTTTAACGTAAACAAGATGTTGGTGTGTCAAAATAAAATGGCATTCGGTACTTAGCACGAAAATAAAAACTATTCAGTTTCATGCCGGTAGGCGGGCAAACCAGTTTTATTACCTAGTCTAGGTATTGTTGTTTACCGCTTGGCAGCACAGGCGCAGCTGGCCGAGAACGCGAGCGTAAGCTTGCATTACGCACCATTTTATTGTAGATTTTTTATGTGTGTTCAGTGTCGGATAAATGGATTTATCTATCTATCTATCTATGACGACAATTAATTACAAATGTAATTCAAACGTAATTTATTCAGAACTAGGTACATATAGGTTAAATTACAAGATAAAACGATGAGACAGCAAAAGTTATAAACGGTGTAGCTATCTCAATGAACAAAATAAAATGTCAGTGAATAGAATTACGTTATTTACAGGGTAAAAGAAGGACATGGTAGTTAAAAGTAATAATAAAAGTGGTACTTATCTACCAAATTGGTTGAGTGCCTATTTGACTACCTACCTTACCTACTAGGTACTTACTCTGTTATCTTTTTTACGTAGTCAGTAAATTAAATATGACCGTAAGTAACTTATGTAGAAAAAGTTAAGTTAAGGTACCCACTAAACTGGGAACATTTGGTAAAGAATACCTCCATTAAATTGGGAACAGGTACCCACTAAACTGGGAACATTTGGTAAAGAATACCTCCATTAAATTGGGAACAGGTACCCACTAAACTGGGAACATTTGGTAAAGAATACCTCCATTAAATTGGAAACAGGTACCTACTAAACTGGGAACATTTGGTAAAGAATACCTCCATTAAATTGGGAACGTAACTTATGCTACCCACTAAACTGGGAAGATTGGTTGGTACAAAATGATACCTTCATTTAATTGAGAATTTGGCGTCGCGTGTAGGTACCCACTTAACTGGGAAGATTGGTTGGTACAAAATGATACCTTCATTTAATTGAGAATTTGGCGTCGCGTGTAGGTACCCACTTAACTGGGAACATTGGTACTAATTAGCACCTCCATTTAATTGGAAATTTGCATAAAAAGCTCCGCAAATTGGAAAATGGCTAAACCACCCCCATTTAATTGGAAACGGTTCACTGTGAAATAGGAAATCCCTTTCTATTTACAGGTCACCCCAAAATACTTAAATCGTAGACCATGTTATGTCATGTTATGTTATGGGACTCCCGTTTCCGGATTTAGACTCAAAGATGGTCCATTATGCGTGGGAGATGTTCTGGCTAGGAGTGTAGTCAGCCTAACTCCTCCCAAAAGTACAGTAGCTTCCTGAGGGCTTCGCAGGCTTGGAAGAGTGACCTGGGGTTGCTTAGGATTTCTGTTCGTTGTATTGCTACGCCCTCGCATTCCAGGATTACGTGAGCAGCTGATTCTTCTTCGGTAAGACAGCCTCTGCAGAGTGGGCTGTCAGTGGCTACGATGTTGTAAAAGTGTTTGTTCCAGGGACAGTGTCCTGTCAGGGTCCCCACAATGATTTTGAGATTCAGTCTCTGCAGGCTTAGTAGACGGCGTGTTAGTTTCGGTGTGATGGCTGGAATTGCAGCTCTTGACTGTCTGCAGTCAGTCGTACGTGCTCAGCATGTGTTGTGTGGTTGTAGGGTTTTCAGACGCACCCAGGTGCGTAGCAGAGAGAACGGTAGCGGAAGGAAAGGAGCTGGCCCCTCGGATATTGTTTCCGATCCTCTTCTGGCTAACTCGTCTGCAGCGTCATTACCCAGTGATCCACTATGTCCCTGCATCTATTGTAGGATTAACCCATTTCTTAAGGCGATGCTCTCTTGGGCAAGGTGACTTTCGTGTATGAGTCTGGAGGTGCAGTTGTGGCTCTCCAAGGCTTTGAGTGTGGCTGTGCTATCTGAAAGAATCCACATGTTATAATCAGCGATTCCTCTCCTCTTGATTGCTGTTGCTGCTTCGGAAATGGCTGCACATTCACATTGGAAGATGGAACTGAGTGTGCCTAGTGTCATTGATATGTTAATGTTGAGATCTAGCGAGTGTACTCCGGCGCCTGTACCCTGTTTGGGTTTTGAGCCATCAGTGTAGACTCGTACTTCGCTGATTCCTGATTGATCTCTTTGGTCTTCATGCAACCTGTTATAGTAGAGCATGCCAGTCTCTGAAAGCGTTGCAGTTTGGTTATCACGGTCGTGAATTCGGTTCTGGTCGACCATACAACTGCTCCGTGTATAAGTGCTGGTCTTATTACGGTTGTATAGAGCCACCGGGTTATTTTGGCAAAAGACCCCATGTTTTTCCGAGCATTCTACCGCGTTGGAAGAATGTGGAGTTCGCGCGTTGGAGTTTGTGGTCAAGATGCTTGTTCCAAAGAAGTACTATCCAGTATGACCCCTAGATACTCGACTTCGTTGATTAGCTTGAGATCAGTGTTGAAGAGCTTTGGTACTTTTAGGGTTCCCAGGCTTCTTTTGTGTGTGAACATGATCAGTTCTGTTTTAGTGGGATTGACTGATAAGCTATGGCTAGTGCACCAGCTTTCAATTGTTTTAAACGCTGCTTGCACAGACAAGCTACAGAGTACGTTTTCGAATCATCCAGTCGTGAGGATAGCAAGATCATCTGCATATCTCACTGTGAAGAGCCCGCGGCCGTCCACTTTTCGGATGAGTTCGTCCACTACTATGTTCCATAGCAGGGGCGAGAGGACGCCGCCTTGTGGGCAGCCTCTCACCACTATGCCCCTCGTTGTGGTGTTTACTGTGAGTTGTGTTGCTCTGTATTTAAGCATGTTGTTTGTCCATTCTGCTAGCGTAGGGTCGACACCGTATCTTGCTAGTGCAAGGTCTATGCTAGTGAAGGTTGTTTTGTCAAAGACACCTTCTATATCTATGAAGGCCCCCAGAGTTGGTTGTTTTGTGGCTAAACCGTCTCCATTTCGAGAGACTACGCTATGGAGTGCGGAATCTGTTGATTTGCCTGGACTATAGGCGGGTTGTTGCGGATGTAGCGGTTGGCGTAGGAAAGTGTTACCTCTGATTTCCTGGTCACATATCCTCTCTAGGGTTTTGAAGAGGAACGATGGTAGAATAATAGGTTGGAAGGATTTCGCCATTGTGTAGTCGCTCTTACCAAGTTAGTAAGAATATAACCTTCACTCCCCTCCACTTCTGGGGTATGTAGCGATGGGCGATGCATCCTCTGAAGATGTTTACTAGGCGTTCGGCTAGTAATTCGCCACTCCACCTTAAAAGGCCCGGAAAGATTCCGTCTAGCCCTGGCGATTGGAAAAGAAGGAAGCTGTTGATGGCCCAAATTACTTTCTCTTTGTTGATCAGGTTTTGAGCGGTGGTCCAATCTTGACTACTGGTTGCTCGTTCGCTGTGTGCTTCCCATTCGAACGAGTCTGATATTAGACATCCCGGGAAGTGCGTTTCAAGTTCGCTGGTTTCATCGTCCGTCTTGGTGTACGTGTTACCAAGTATCCGATGGTACGCGCAAGTTCACTGGATAGTATGCCTTTTGTTTTGGCTGCCTGACTGGTGCTATCAATGTTTGTCTCCAGCATATCCTGTTGCCTGAGGCGTATTCGTTTTGAAGGTAGATTTGGTGGATTGGTATTTCTCCGAGTCCCTTGGTTGTTGAGTGTTCATTGATCTGTTGGAGAATTCCGTACTTTGCAACGTAGTCTTTGCAGTTCCGGGTTCTACTCCGGGTTCCAGGGACTAGTTTAGCGAACTTCGTTATATCAGTCTTGCGCGGGAGGCGCCTCGGACTCGGCAAAGGTAAGGTCACATTTAGATTAAAACGAATCTATCTATGATCCGAACACGATTTGTAGCATTGTAGCAAGTATCGAAGCGATGTAGAGTCTCGATGTAGTCTCAATGTAGAGTCGATATAGAGTCTCAATGTAGAGTCGATATAGAGTCTCAATGTAGAGTCGATGTAGAGTCTCAATGTAGAGTCGATGTAGAGTCAATGCAGAGTATCATGTAAAGTCTCGTTTAATCTCTTGTAGAGTTTCAACGTAGAGTCAATGTAGAATTTCAATGTAGTCTTCATCGTTTTCTTCGTCATGGGAGTTGGATTGGAGTCGCAATGAGTACGACTTTAGTATGATGAAGCTTTGATCTATTATTGATGTGTTGATATAAAGAAAAAGTCTGTCCAACAGGGTTTCAAAAAAAAAAAAAAGAAACAGTGAGCTTTGGACTATTATTGATGTGTTGATGTTAGAATCGCTTTTAGACAAGGCTACAAAGAACGTGCGTGAAGCCCTATTTAGACTTATATGTGCTGGTTCCTGATAGTTGATTTCTCAACTGCTTTGACATTCAAACCAGATGTTTCGGTTTGGGTTTAGATTTAGTTGCTAGTTGAAGGTTGAAGCTGTTTACTTCGAATGTACTCGATTGGTGAATATTTGCTGAACGGAAGCTGGTCAAATGATACTTGAGATGAGGATTGATTGAACGGTGTTGGTTGATCCAATTTAGCTTTGACTAGAGCTTGACCAAATGTGTACAACAGTTGCTATCACTTTAGTTTCATTGGTCGAGCTGTACTTAATACGGTAAACAGCAGTAGCGCAATAAAATAAATTTAATAAGATAGAGATGTAGTGTTTGTGTTAGACAACTAATACAATCCACGGTCTCGGCGCACCTGCGAGCCACCTGCAGCTGACGTCACTTGTTTACTAGCTGCTATATAAACCGGGGCGATAAGAGCGGCGAGGGAGTCTTACGCAAGCCACGGGCGAGGTTGGACGTGTCGCTTGTACACACCGCTTGTTGTCGAGCCTGTGACGATCTAGGCACTAGGTGCTGCCTAAAGTACTACTTACTGGCCAACGAGTAGGTAGGCACTACAGTATCCATGAACATTCTTTTACATAGGTACTTCGTAACTGTTTTCACACGTAAAAATATAAACGCGGCTTTCAGTTTTCTTCGATTCAGGATTTTGGTAATCTTTTTTTCAACTACCATACATGGCATGCAATGAGAAAAATGATTTTCGCTGTTCTCAATTCGTGGTCTTCCAGAACGTTGTGAATGTTGAATGTTGCGGAGCGTTTGCACAGCCAGTCGCAAAACTTATGATAAAAAAAGTTTATTAATGATTACAATTTAAACTACAAAGTTATAAGTTGGCTTAATAATAAATTAATTACGTGAGTACCTACTAAAACGGTTGCAACTCAGCATGTGACATAGTAACTTGTGACTACTATAACGCTGGTCTTCCGTGACGCTAGTGCCTAGCACTTATCTGACCAATCGTTAATTAAGAGTTCAATAAAGCCTTCGCCGTTTTGATTTACCAAATCACCGCGATCGTGTACTTAGCGGAGTGTCATGATAGTAGATGATATAGTTGGCAAGGAAGACATGGCTGCATTGGGTTTTCCAGCGTTGTTGCCTCGGCTATTTGCTGTAGTATACTCGACGTCTATTGGTATCGTTTCAGCAAAACCTCTATTTGAAGAAACCGAAGTGCTTGCATCGAGTTCTATGAAGTTTTACCAACTTTTTCAAAAACCCAGCCGTCGTGATGTCTAACGTATCCATGTCCAAACTTTGATTGAGATCAAGCTTACTCCTTTTCTTTGGCTCTTTAAAGCTCTTACACCGTTTACGGCTCAATTTCAGTCATGATGGACTCGCAACTGTTGACAATCCTAATTAATTCTTCATCTGTAGGTACACTAGCTCTCTCCAAAGCTTGTTGCGCGACTTTCAGCTTGTGGACCAACCCTACAGTCAGTGTCCACGTTTCGGCAGCATAGGTTAAAAGGATAGAATCCTGAAAACAAGGTTATCCGACAAAGAACTAAGGTGGTCGATAGAGCTCAGAGGATTAGCAAGGTGGAATAGCAGTGAGCCCGCCATGTTTACCGACAATCGTTTGAGCAAACTATACTTGAGTGGGGACCGCGTTAAGGCAAGCATAGTGTAGGATGCCCTCTGGTAAGGTGGGACGACGAACTGTGAAATGTAGCTGGCAAGGACTGAATGAGAAAAGCCGAAGACCAGGCTCAGTGCCGCGTCTTGGGAGAGACCTACGTCCAGTATTGGACTGATATATAGATTAATGATGATGATTAATGACTCTGGTCACTCGATGACTCAAATTCTTCTCCATCCATGGTCTATACTACCACTTTATCAGGTACCCTACAAGAAATAACGTTTGTAACACCGCGCAAGTCATACTCGATGCAATAGCAAGATGCTAAGTAACACCGCCTAAAGTAGATGGCGACAAACTTATTCGATTTTAAGTTCATTACGGCACTTGAATTAATAAATCTTTTAGTGTTTTCAGTAACTTACCTCTTAATCTTTGATAATTACACTTCAAAAACCATATTCAACCAAAAATAACACTATAAAACCGCGAAAGTCAGTAGTTGTAGAAGTAGTTTTCGTGCGCAGTATGGCGGAATGTCGATTTGAGCGGTGTTGGCGCGGAAACCGACTTAGGCGCTGTCACTGTTATTTGAATACTGGCCTGGGATTGGTTGATATCCTTGAATCTGTTACACAGTTCGACGCGCGAATTTAAAATCTATCCAATGGTATCAAAAAGTCAATACCGCCAAAAATCGACTTGAGCGGTGTTGTTAGATAAGACACGCTATGTTGGTTCGTTTATCTCTCTTACAAGTCCACTGAACTGCCCCCGTATGCCAATCTTTTGCTGTCAAGTTATATTTCACTGCCCAGTGTAATTTCTTCACATCACGTGGTACAATTTCGTACCACGTGATCATTCTTTTTAGACACTTGACAGCAAAATATGCGCGAAAACACATCAAATGACGTCATAATGTCACTATTTAGTCACAGAATAACTATGAGTTAGTATGAACTGACCATGATTTAAAACTTTGCAGTTCAACTTTGTAGTTCAACTTTGATTGGCATACCCCTGCAGAGGGCTAATTCCACTAAGGAACTTGTCAGGTGAAACGCTGCTAAACCGTAGTTAAGTATTAATCTGCCATAGCTTATTTCGTATTCTACTATCAATCTTTCATAGTTGAAACGTAGTTTTTATGTTTTAGGCTATTTTGATTTAGTTGAATCATTGTTGGTACTGAATGGAAGCGTTGTAGGGTCATTAGTGGAATTAAGACTCAGGTAAGCAACCAGTTAAAAAGTGACAAGTAAAATGGATTTACAAATTAACAAATAAATACTATTTCACTTTGAATTGCTAAAATAGTGGGACGTGCAGACTTAGATTTGGCGGTTACTAGAGGACCCAAAAGGTCTGGGTTCAAAAGGGTAGGCCAAGATTTGTCAAAGCAAACCATAACAGTTTGTTCCCAAGCCGAAATTCTGGACCCACCACTGTTACAACCTTTACCTTTGCATAATATTGTCTATGCATTAGCATACTCAAAATTAAAAATAAAAACTCGTGTGAAGTCGGGTGCAACCACCGCTGGTGCTATTAAGTGCCTGTCGCCGCGTGATTGACTGCCGCGTGTTAATTGACGCGCGGTAATGTAGCTTTGTGTGTTTTACGGCTTTTTATTTATTGCCAAATACCCAGGGAATAGCAATAGTACTGAGATAGAGACTACGGTGGAGGGGGTCAACCTGTAAAAAGATTCATAATATTTTTTTTTTAATATATAAGTATTCGCTGTATGAAAACGTATGCGCTGGAGGGATGACCTTGACGTGTTTGAGACGGATTGGTGGGAAACCGCCAAGGATCGGGATAAGTGGAAGGGTTTGGGGGAGGCCTTTGCCCAGCAGTGGGACGAGCAAGGCTAGCATAAAAAAAAATATAAGTATTCTATCAGCCATCTAGTTACCATATTACAAGCTTTTTTTAGTTTGGGACTAGTGGGCGTTGTGTGAAATGTGCATGAATATTTATCTATTTAAGTATTTATTTATTCGTAGTAAAAAACAGGGTAGGTATCTCAGTACAATATCAATTCTGGTTGCATTTTTCTACTAATTTGACAGCACAATGTTGCCGTCCCTTTCTCATAAACTGAAACGACAAACACAGCTATAATTTTAGCGATGTCAATACTGAATGAAATACGCACATTTTGCTCACAGTATCCATCAGTGTGGTACAGTTGAGCACAGTCCCAATACGGCACATCGCGATCGGCCAAGTATTTTAATTGCCGCTTGCTAAACTGGCGAATTGATTGCGGACTCACTGCGACGTACAGGCGACGACACAAGCGTTTAGCGCAATGAGGAAGATGAGTTAGGCATTTTTTCCTGTTTTTATAGCTTAAATCAAAAGTCTAGAAGATTGTAAGGACAACTGTGAAAGAATTTTGGCGATAGCTCAAAAACTGAATTTTCTACGATTTTTTAAAGTTTGGATTTTCAAAATCTGTTTTTAGCCCGGCGATTTCGCGTGTGACGTCAGCCAGGTCCGATCGCTCACCCGCGCGTTTTAAGCGTTTTCTGCCTTTACGTTTCTATTTATATTTCTGATAAATAGGGAGAAAAGTACCAATATTTTTATGTAATATTGTGCCTCTAAGTCCTAAAGACACGTTTAACGCTTCAGATAAACTTTTTAACCACCGACTGAAGAAGAAAGGTGTTCTAAGCTTAAGGCTTTTTTGTGTCTATGTGTCTGTACCTTTCAAGGCTCGTAGCTCCAAAAAATCACTCGTAATTTTTTTATAACTATTCTTGAAATGGAAAGCAGATAAATCTGGCATAGTTCTAAGCCAAGTTTGGTAGAAATCGGTGCAGCGGTTTCCAAGTTATGAGGATGTTTATCAGCCCTCGACACGCATTTTGAAGGGTTCTCAGGCATATATTGATTGTAGTTTGAAACATTTGGTTCTTATACCAGTATAACGTGAGCTACTATTTCTTAGTGTTTCATTGATTTTGTATATCAGGTAAGACTGGTAATGAGCAAGATTGTGTTATCGACGTGATTAGCAATGTTTTTAACCCCCGACGCAAAAACGATGGGGTGGTAAAGTTTGACGTGTGTGTGTGTCAGTGCGTGTGCGTGTGTCTGTGCGTGTGTGTGTGTGTGTGTGCGTGTGTGTCTGTCGAATGCGCGCATTGGTGCGCGTGCGGATGCGGATAATAGTAGTAGTCTAAGTCACATTGTCTACTAAGGACGTGCCTAGTGAGACATTGTACTGTCAAGTACAATGCCTCACTAGGCACGTCCTTAGTAGACAATGTGACTCGCTAAGAAGAAGAAGAATGTGACTTACACTAGGACGTGCCTAGTGAGACATTGTACTGTACAAGTACAATGCCTCACTAGGCACGTCCTTAGTAGACAATGCCTACACATACATATAGTGCAATGCCTCACTAGGCACGTCCTTAGTTACGAAGGACATTGTACAGTAGGTACAATGCCTCACTAGGCACGTCCTTAGTAGACAATGTGACTCGCTAAGAAGAAGAAGAAGAATGTGACTTACACTAGGACGTGCCTAGTGAGACATTGCACTGTCAAGGACAATGCCTCACGAGGCACGTCCTTAGTAGACAATGCCTACACATACATATAGTGCAATGCCTCACTAGGCACGTCCTTAGTTACGAAGGACGTGCTTAGTGAGGCATTAGCAATGCATTGCTTAAGGACGTGCCTAGTGAGGCATTGTACCTACTGTACAATGTCCTTCGTAACTAAGGACGTGCCTAGTGAGGCATTGCACTATATGTATGTGTAGGCATTGTCTACTAAGGACGTGTACAATGTCTCACTAGGCACGTCCTAGTGTAAGTCACATTCTTCTTCTTCTTAGCGAGTCACATTGTCTACTAAGGACGTGCCTAGTGAGGCATTGTACTTGACAGTACAATGTCTCACTAGGCACGTCCCCAGAAACTAAGGACGTGCCTAGTGAAGCATTGTCTACTGAGGACGTGCCTAGTGAGGCATTGTCTACTAAGGACGTGCCTAGTGAGGCATTGTCTACTAAGGACGTGCACGTGCGGATGCGGATGGTAGTAGTCTAAGTCACATGACAATGACAATGTGACTCGCTAAGAAGAAGAAGAATGTGACTTACACTAGGACGTGCCTAGTGAGACATTGTACTGTACAAGTACAATGCCTCACTAGGCACGTCCTTAGTAGACAATGCCTACACATACATATAGTGCAATGCCTCACTAGGCACGTCCTTAGTTACGAAGGACGTGCTTAGTGAGGCATTAGCAATGCATTGCTTAAGGACGTGCCTAGTGAGGCATTGTACCTACTGTACAATGTCCTTCGTAACTAAGGACGTGCCTAGTGAGGCATTGCACTATATGTATGTGTAGGCATTGTCTACTAAGGACGTGCCTCGTGAGACATTGTACTTGACAGTGCAATGTCTCACTAGGCACGTCCTAGTGTAATTCACATTCTTCTTCTTCTTCTTAGCGAGTCACATTGTCTACTAAGGACGTGCCTAGTGAGGCATTGTACTTGACAGTATAATGTCTCACTAGGCACGTCCTTAGTAGACAATGTGACTTAGACTACTACCATCCGCATCCGCACGCGCACCAATGCACGCATTCGACAGACACACACACACACACACACACACACACACGCACAGACACACGCACACGCACTGACACACACACACGTCAAACTTTACCACCCCATCGTTTTTGCGTCGGGGGTTAAAAACATTGCTAATCACGTCGATAACACAATCTTGCTCATTACCAGTCTTACCTGATATACAAAATCAATGAAACACTAAGAAATAGTAGCTCACGTTATACTGGTATAAGAACCAAATGTTTCAAACTACAATCAATTATGCCTGAGAACCCTTCAAAATGCGTGTCGAGGGCTGATAAACATCCTCATAACTTGGAAACCGCTGCACCGATTTCTACCAAACTTGGCTTAGAACTATGCCAGATTTATCTGCTTTCCATTTCAAGAATAGTTATAAAAAAATTACGAGTGATTTTTTGGAGCTACGAGCCTTGAAAAGTACAGACACATAGACACAAAAAAGCCTCAAACTTAGAACACCTTTCTTCTTCAGTCGGTGGTTAAAAAGTTTATCTGAAGCGTTAAACGTGTCCTTAGGACTTAAAGGCACAATATTACATAAAAATATTGGTACTTTTCTCCCAATTTTTCAGAAATATAAATAGAAACGTAAAGGCAGAAAACGCTTAGAAACCGCGGGTGAGCGGTCGGACCGGCTGACGTCACACGCGAAATCGCCGGGCTCAAAACACATTTTGAAAATCCAAACTTTAAAAAATCGAAGAAAATTCAGTTTTTGAGCTATCGCCAAAATTCTTTCACTGTTGTGTTTTGGACGTAAAAATCTATCGATCTACATAAAAAAAAAAATACGCTCATCTTCCTCATTGACACTTGACTTATTTCATTCCAACGACAAAGAATCACGTTTGAAAAGTTGTATACTTGTCAGGTCAGTACAGCCCCCGTATGCCAATTTTTTGCCGTCAAGTTATATTTCACTGCCCAGTGTAATTTCTTCAGGTCACGTGGTACAATTTTGTACCACGTGATCATTCTTTTTAGACACTTGACAGCAAAATATGCGCGAAACACACATCAAATGACGTCATAATGTCACTATTTAGTCACAGAATAACTATGAGTTAGTATGAACTGACCATGATTTAAAACTTTGCAGTTCAACTTTTATTGGCATACCCCTACAGTACTTAGTGAGTTTATCATGCACTACCACTTTACACTATAAACAAGACCTTGTGTGCCGCTGCACTCACAAATCTTCAAATCTTCTCAAGAAGAAGATGATACCTTTGCGGCAGTCTGCGCTGCACTAATTACCCCCATGTTTTTGATCATAATAAAATACGTAAAACGATATTTTGTGCATGGCCAAATGGGAAAATATGTTTTTTTTTTGTTCTCTAAGTAGGTATGATGATTGTTGGTGATAATTGTAAAATATTCTAATGACATGTCGTAATTAATGAGGCAAGTACTTACTACTATAAGTAAACTTAGCTCCGTGTAACCTAAATCTTTCAAGAAGATGACTAAATCAAGTCGAACTTAATCTCTTTAAGCTGTTCTCCGCGACTGTACCTGCCACCATTCAATATTTTACTTTATCACCGCGTCACTAGGTTCAAACTACTTTGCAAGAGTTATCAATAAGTTCTACTGATGAATAGGGTGATGTGTTTACAATATAGAGCATTGTAACGCTTTATAGAACGGTTTAGACGGGCTATTAAATAAAAAAAAAACTTAAAAATGAATTACCAAGTGTTTTTACATTGTATTTTATGTAGTTTGCACATTCTACGGTACATATCACCTCAAATAAAAACAACAAACCTTGGTACAGTCAACAACACAAGTTGCTTAACAATTTAAAATTATCGCACTATGTTTTGGGTGCACTCAACTGCACTTACTTCAATTTTAAAAACTCAATTTGCTAATCGACTTTTAATTATAGACTGTACCTATTTAAGCCTAATTTGTTGACAAATTACTACATAGATGTCGTCATTCAAACGATTAGGTACCTCCCTAGGAATCGATTACACTCCTAATCGATTACCGACTAGGCCAGCCTTCCTAGAAGACAGTCCAGTCTAGCAATCGATTCCCATTAGTCGGTAAGTAGTTGTAGTTACCTGTTAGTGGCCACACACGATTACGTGAGAAATGAAAGGCGAATGAGTTTGTAAGGGTGCGGATGTGGTGTATGAGCGAGCGGTGAGCGGTGAGCGGAAAAGGAGTTGAGTCATCGAAAAGACTGTGACTGTTTCACCAGGGGTATGATATATATTTCTAGTACAGTCAAATAAAAATCAAATACTAAGGGCGGCTTGCACCAGAATCGCTAAACGCGTTTAACTCTTAAATAGTATTTAGCGAGTTGTCAAGTCATACAAATACGTCAGATTTAAATCGATTTAGCTGTTAAATACGTTTAGTGATTCTGGTGCAAGACGCCCTTAGAATAAAAAATAAAAATTTAAATAAATTATATAATTTAATTTTTAATTTAAATATTTTTTTGCATATGTTTTTTAGACCCGCTACATCATTCCCTTCTGTCACCTTGATTTGTCCCCCTATGGGGACAGATTGGACAAAAAGAGAATACTTATTTTTTGGGCATCCTAAGGTACAAAGTTTTTGAGTAAAAAATTTTTACTCAAAAAGAAGATTTTTTCTCCTCGACCATTAAAAATAAAAGCTCATTATGCTAGGTTTTTTTAAATATAGATAAGAAACCCTTATGACGCAGTTTTCTAGCTTTATACTACTTATTTTAGCTCGGAACAATATCTACTTGCTTTTACAGCACCTTAGCAAGTTATCTAGTTTACAAAATAATCGCTTCTCGCTCCGCTCGCGACAACCTCCGTCACAATAATATCGCTGATGGTTCAGTTAAAGAATCACACACGTCATATCAATTACATCGCCGTCATTACGGAGAAGCATTGCGCTTCGATTTACTAATGTTAAGTCTCTGTACAGTCATCTTAAAAAACTTTTATTGTTTAGTAGTTTTTTTTTACTTTTAAAGCACGTTCTTTGAAGACGTACCCTGTGATGCATTGAACTGCGCCCATCACGCTGATAAAGGTGTTAAGTAAGTCTCATCTCATGTGCCTGTGATTGCACCGGCATGCGGCACCAATATCCTTATTTATTTATTTTAAAATTTCACACAAATAGGTAGTGCTAGGAGGACTTAATGCTAAGAGCATTGTCTGCCAGTCTTTCTGGGCGTGCAAAAAAATGGTGTGGCGTGTTTTTAAAGGTACTAAAAGTTAAAACTTTAAATTAATACATAACTATACATAAAAAAAGAAAAAGAACACAAAAGATATATCCTTCAAACCGAAACACAGCAATGCGAGCATCACTGTGCGCAGAATTAGGTACGGTGGTAGTACTTCCCCGGACGAGCTTTTTCACAGGAAGCTCTACTACTACTACTTGGCTAAGGCTTCAATTTTATCAAAAAAGAAAAAAAATATTGTAATACTAGTAGTTACCCGCGACTTCGTACGCGTCTACAGTTTCCGTGTACATTATATTATCTGTGCGTGTACTGAGCGGATACTTCTTTGAGAAACTTGACATTACACCGAACCCGTACTCGAATGTCAAACGTTAGTCGTTAGACCAAAGAGGTAGTACTACGTCCTGTCAAACTGACGTGACATGACATGACATCATCCTCTTGCCAATAATTGGCGCTGCTAATCCCGTTTTTTCATTTTATCCTGTAGATCCTGTTAATTTAACGGGATAAAAAGTAGCCTATGTGTCAATCCAGGTTACGTACTATATATATGCCAAGTTTCATCCAAGTTGGTTCAGTAGTTTTAACGTGATTGAAACACAAACATCCAAACAGCTAAACTTTCGCATTTATAATATTAGTAGGATAGGATTATGACAAGCGATAATGTCGCCGACTGTACCTCAAGATTAAGTAACAGTTAGTACGAAATGTTATATTGCAAAGTGGTTAGTTGGCACTGTATGTAGGGCACTTTATTTTAATACTTTGTTATGTATCGTTGTATATTTATTTAGGCCATTTCAGTTAGTTTTGTAACTTAATGCTATTGTTTGACAGTAGTTTAAGGGTAGTTACTATGGGGTAAGCAAGTATAGTAACGTAAATAAAGCCAAAATTGTGTCGGTCTATTTGTTGAGATTTTACAGTAAAAATATTGAATAGATGTGGATGAAACGCGGAGATACAGCATGTGTTCTAGAGACGGACACATAACCTACTTTTCTTTTATTTGTATGTTCATCATCATCATCGACGTATGTTAGTCCACTGCTGGACGTAGGTCTCTCCCAAGACGCGCCACTGAGCCTGGTCTTCGGCTCTTCTCATCCAGTGTTTGCGCTACATTTTGCAGATTGTCACCCCATCTTGAGCGCCCTACACTACGCTTGCCTAAACTTGTAGGCTACTAGTAATACCTTTTTGGCAATTATAGCTATGATATCTAGTTGTACCATGATTTTTGTTTGTTACGGTTTTGCGAACCGTAACAAAAAAAAAAGTTTAAAAAAAAAAGTTTAAGTTTAGTTTTTTAGTTTAGTTTAAGTTTTAAGTTTAGTTTATTAAAGTTTAAGTTTAGTTTAAAGTTTAGTTTAGTTTAATAAAGTTTTACATTTTCATTTATTTTTCCATTTTTGCTTCTATAAATCTGTAAGTTTATCTGGTCGTAGTTGATCTGGTTTCTCTGTCCACGAGAGAATCGAACCCACACATACATTGCGGTCACTAACTGCACTGTCAACCAGTTAAAACTGTTAAACTCACACCCCCCTGGACCGCATCTTAATAGACGTTTTAAAAGTGTAATAAAACACTTTTCAGTGTTACCGTGGTAACCGCGACGTTCGGTGTAAATCTTAGTTGTACAAACAGACGAACGGATAAATCTCTATATAACTGCCGCAGCTGGAGGATGAGGGACACCTGCGAATGTCACAGTGAGCTCTGTACAGCTGGGACACTCCACAAACCTTAAAATTACATCTGTAATATAAATCATTTGTAACAAAGCTTGAAATTCGCGGACTGTAAATGGGAAAGACTGGTTCAGGATCATGGTGAATGGCAGAAATCTAATGATCCCTGAAGTGGATGGATTCAGACTATGGATGATGATGATAGCGAAAAAAATGTTTGTTGGTTGCATTTTTTTGATAATCAAAGCTTGAATTTTGTTTTTTAAATTCTCACGTCCAGATTCTAAATGATCCTTGTGATTTTATTGAATAAATGAATTAGGAATCGTTTAGAAAAGCTGGTGATAACAAGTCCACGTGCTTTAGTTTACAGAAACCTTAAATAAACCACACATACCATAATAACACCATATACACGTTTAAAAGCCGAAGAGATAGATAAGCTGTGAAAATACAATGTTTAAAAAAAAAGGCTTATTTATCACTTTGGTGATCTTATTTATATCACCTTTTTGGACAGTCGGTATCGCTTGATAATTTTATTTTGTTTTCTATGCAGATGTCAAATTTAATCTATTTCCCCAGCTGCGGCCGTCACAGGCTGCGCCTGAGTTGATTTTACACCGGAAATTTTAAACTTTTAATGAGGAAACTGTAAAGTGGGTGTAATTAATGGCGGCGACTTCACACGGCTGGACGGATTGATGTCAGCGCTGATTGACAGCTCATCTGCATACCGACCACGTAGTGAACGTCCAAACGCTCCACTACTTTTCGAGAGTACTTATACCTACCTACCACTGAACAAAATTTTATTCTGTGCTAAGTACAGTATCCCTCTGAAGTGAGGTGCAACAAACGATTGCGTATGTACTGTTGTGCGGAAAAATTCGCTTACCTAAAATTCGACCAAATAAAGGTTCTCCGTTGATACTTCAGATGGGCAAAGATCCGTTGTCACTATCGAAATAATCGTGTACGAAATACAAATACAAATAAAATTTATTGTCATCAAAAGGTGTAGGTACATTAGGTGCGCACATTAAAAAAAATGACAATTGGGTTGTAAATCGTCACAAAACGCTTATTTGAGGTACGGTAATGGAGGCCTATACCCGCAAAGGGGTCCCTAATTAATAAATATTTTTTTTTCATCTTTTTTCTTATATTGTGTTTAAATTAAGTAGTAATACGTTAGAGACAATAAAGACTTTTTTTTATTTTTTATTAATGGTTGAACCGTTGAAAATTAGTGCGATTGGGGGAGCCTAATCGCACTAATTTTCAACGGTGTCTGTGGTAACATCACAGACACCATGGCCACCTAATAGTGTGTATACATTCAAAAGTCCAGTTAAACTATCCCCGAGGCGCTTTGATCGCAACTAATAACTCCCATAAACTCCAATTGGCCATGTCCTACACCAACAATGGCCATTAGACATAAACCCACGGCCAGTTGTAAATTAGCGCGACTTCAAAGAACTTCCTAGTTCCAATGCTGGACCGTGTCGTTGATTGGGAACCAGTTAAAGTATGGTCCATGTGTTTGGTATTCTTAAACAAGCTGTGGCGACTCATCATCATATCGCCTGCTGGAGTCCAGTGATGTAGGGCCTCATAGACTTCCAGAACGCACCGATTTTGGACCTTCTCTATCCATGGACCTCCCATAATGCTAATTGAGTTTAAGAAACAAATTAAATCGATTAAGTTGATAGGAGTATTGGGGTAGTTATTGTACTGAAATAAAAACTTTTTTTTACTACTCGGTGGGTGTTCCAAGGTAAAAAATATGCTTATTGTTTCATTTCATTGTTCAACTATTATTGTTAAAAATAATAATATCGGTTTTGTAGGTTAGTTCCGCGCATCATTATATTCTCAAAACAAACAAAAAGCTTATAACGTGAACGAATACTTACAATACGATAACTAATCGATTATAAATTATACATCGATCGTTTCACAAACGATTGCTATCACTGCCATCAGCAATTTACATTCAATTTCAAACCTACTGATATTGTCTTAGCGACCAGTTTACAATATCACAGTAGTATTGTAATATAACATGAACTGATTTGATAGCAAATTAAATGAGCCTTGTTGCTGAAGAGTTAGAGTTGAATTTTCGTTGTTGTTTTATTCATTGAAATCAATTACTGTCCATTATAATAAAGGTGGGTACTTAATCGTAAAAATTTGACCTTAAATAAATAGCATGATTAATTAATATCAAAGTGTAACAAACGGAAAGGTAATATAGAAACATTTCGCATAATTATATACCTAACTAGCTTTGTCAATTTGTTTTGTGCAAAGATTATCAAAACAAGTACTTAATTAATTAAATTAAAAATTTAAAAAGCCCCCGAAACTTGGCCCATTTTTATCAAACATAGCTAAGAACACTCGCGACTAATTCACCTTTCAGACAAAAAAAACAAAATCAAAATCGGTTCATCCGTTCAGGAGCTACGTTGCCTCAGACAGACACACACACAGACACGTCAAACTTATAACACCCCGTCGTTTTTGCGTCGGGGGTCAAAATTACAAATGGTAAACAAACGAGAAATTGTGACGAAGGAGAAAGATATCTATTAGTGAGATTTGAACTTTTTTCCTACTATAAAGGTGGCAGATATTATGTACCTGTATTAATTTCTCTACTATATGTAGTTACAACGGATCTTTGTCCCTCTGAAGTATCTGCGAAGAACCCATTTTTAATACGAGTAAACACGCAATCGTTTGTTGCACCTAACTTCAGAGGAATAAAGATCCGTTTTTCGTAAGTACTGCATTGGTATGCCAATCAAAGTTGAACTGCAAAGTTAAACTGCAAAGTTTTAAATCATGGACAGTTCATTATAACTCATAGTTATTCTGTGACTAAATAGTGATATTATGACGTCATTTGATGTGTTTTCGCGCATATTTTGCTGTCAAGTGTCTAAAAAGAATGATCACGTGGTACAAATTACAAAATTGTACCACGTGACCTGAAGAAATTACACTGGGCAGTGAAATATAACTTGACAGCAAAAGATTGGCATACGGGGGCTGTACTTACATTTTTACATTCTCAGAATAGAATATAACTAAAAATGTGTAGGAACAACAATACCTATGACTATTCAAATACACTTCGGAATTTTCCTTCTATTGCAATTAATATCAAAGGAGGAGAGGCAGAACTAGGAGTGTAGACTAATAAAATAACCTAAATAAGTCCTGAAGCGGTACCCTGTGCCGACAGACTGCGAAAAAGGCATAAAAGGGTTCAGTAATAAAATCTGCGAACGGATATAGCTCTATAATCGTAGTCTAAACAAGGAGACGGGACGACAGCGAATTATGCCATATCGCCGCTCGATACGGCTAGGGCTGTCACGCGCTTAAATATTTTTTTATACTAGCCTATCTCGTCCCACTGCTGGGCAAAGCCCAAACCTTTCCACTTATCCCGTTCCTTGGCGGTTTCCCACCAATCCGTCTCAAACACGTCGAGGTCATCCCTACAACGCTTTCTCGGCCGACCCCGACACCGCCGACCCTCAGGTATCCACTTTGTGGTGGTGGTAGTCCACCGGTCTTGGGACATGCGACTTACGTGACCGGCCCACTCCCACTTGAGCTTTGCTGTTTTCGCTCCAACATCAGCATGAATAATTATAACAGGTAAATACATATTATGTATGCTGATTAACATTTACAAGGCTGTAAGAATTTTCAGCCGACCACCAGCCAAAAAATTAGTTTTTTTTTGCCGCAATTGTAAAGTATGCTTATGGCTTTTTAACCTAAGAAAGAGCTTCTAAGCTTTTTATATTTCAACATTTATATTTTTATTTGTATTTGATAAATTAATTTACTTGCGGTGTGGGACAAGCAAGGTTTACTATATCCGAAGTAAATTGACTTAGCCCAGGAATTATTCAACACAGTTCAAAAAGTACCCAGATCGGCATTACAAACAAACGCCAAAGAGCAAGGATCAAATATAGATTTATAATCGTCGTCTAAACATGGAGACGACTCTACAAATTAGCCTCAAGTGTATGCTCGATCGGCATCCGTCGCGAAACAAGCCAACTACAGGGCTGTCACCTATTCAGAAAACTGGTTCAATATTTTTAAAGAGGTTTTTATATGCCTATCAACGTTTTTTAACTCGGATGGTTGGAAAAAAGTAGGTGGCAAATTGCAATAGGTAAGAACTAGGTAAAAGATTTTTTTACATTCTTTACTTTAAAATACTTGAATTACAATGAAAGATCGAACAACTTAGACCTTATTTATTTATATTTTACAGATATTTTTGTTAACCACTTGAAGTAATGCGTAAACGTCATAAAATCAATTTATGACGCCATGTTTTAAGTACGATTATACGAGTGTATGTCAGAGTATAATTCAATAAATACTATAAAATAAATCGTAAATATCTCGTTTTACTGGCTCTTATAATATCAATAGTAATTTAATAGCCATAATCTAAATAAACATATTTTTTTTCTATCGGTCACTTCAACCTGAATTTTTTAACCTACAACCCTGAAATCGACAAGTGGACTACATCATTGCATTGACGCGGTAAAACCCTTTTAACGGCATCCAATAATCTGAACTTCCAAAAATAAGTTGGCAACCCTAAGCGCAGCTGTTTCGGCCAATAGCTTACAGCTCGGACGTTTCGATACCAACTTATCATCGCTTTTATATCGTACTTGCTCTACGCAGCAATAAGGTGCAGAATAGGTCGGCCTGCGATTAAGGATATTTGCGATTAAAACAAAAGATACGAGTTTGCAACAAGTTAGTGTCATTTTGAACTGGATTTAGTTTGTTTTGAGATAGCGGCCAAACTGGTAACAGCTTTGGACTTTTGAAGCCATTCGTAGGTTGTTATCGGCGGCATAAATTCATTCCGATGTAATCAAATCTTGTTTTATTCAAATGCGTCAATAATAAGTTATTACATTATTTTGTGAAATTAAATTGAGGCATCTTAGAATATTATGGACTAGAGTAATGCGAATATTTTTAAATTTTTTGTAAGTAATTTTTACATTTCTTACGCAGTGACATAACTAAATCTTCAACACCTTTTTATTTTTACTTTAATATTATTTGATTTTGTGACGAGTGGAGAGAAGAGGGCGAGGCCTTTGCCCAGCAGTGGGACAGAACAGGCTAATAAATAATATACAATTTTTTTGCTTTCTTCTTTTGGAATCGAGATAGATGCTTATCATTATTTTCTTTTCATAGAAAAATTAGTATCACCAGCTTCGCGTAAGGTTACCCTACTGGAGTGTAGCTACTGCATGCCTATTTCCTCTGTGCTGCAATGCGATCGAAATAGAGCTATAATCGCTTCTAAGAAGGTCCGGAATAAGTTTAATGCCGATTGACAAATAGATGGTTAATGCTTTGCTTTTCAAGAATTTGTCAACGTCAACGACACTGGCAGAATTAAGACAACCTGTCGCAAAATCCATAAAACAAGAAGTTAAAGTTGAGAAAGATGTTTACTTTAGGTGGTGGCGTGGTGGTGTTCAAAGACCAACCGTCTAAAAAAGTTCATGGTATTCGGACTTCATCATATACATTCTTGACGATTTTGAGTTTTCTTCATTCACTGACTTCCTAAGATTTTTACAAAACTTTCGGTTACAAGACTTGCAAGGCAAAGCGTAGAACGATGAGTTTTACGCTTTTTGTCTTCTTATAGGTATCAAAAGGGTTTCTTCAATATCCAGACCACCGTCTCGTTATAGAAAAGCGGTCGCCGCATTCTGAGAAAGCAGAGTTATAATCGGTAGGCGTGCTGCCAAACAGCCTGTTATTAACTGCTGAAATACATTGAATTGATTTAAACTAATGGTTTGATACTATCTAGCATGAAACCATCGCAATACAAGCGTCATTCGTATGCTGATTAACCCTGGTTTAAATAGGACATTGACTTATCGTAACCAGGAAATAAAAATATATGCAAAAAGTTTTTAGTGGACGCTTAGATTCGAACCTATGACCTCTGTCTGCGTCTACATTATTATTTACTAGTAGTTACCCGCGACTTCGTACGCGTCTACAGTTTCCGTGTACATTATATTATCTGTGCGTGTACCGAGCGGATACTTCTTTGAGAAACTTGACATTACACCTCATTACACCGAACTCGTACTGGAATGTCAAACGCTAGTCGTTAGACCAAAGAGGTAGAACTACGCCCTGTCAAACTGACGTGACATGACATGACAATGAAATCCTCTTGCCAATTGGCGCTGCTAATCCTTTTCGTTCATTTTATCCTGTAGATCCTCTTAAGTTGGTTCAGTAGTTTAGACGTGATTGAAACACAAACATCCAAACATCTAAACTTTCACATTTATAATATTAGTAGGATTCACTTAGTCGACTTCGTGCGCAAGCGCATGTACCGTTTTCTGAGCGAATTCTTTGAGAAGCTTGACATTACCGAACCCGTACTCGCAGTCGTTTTACATCGGCTTCATTCACCAAAACTCGTATTACTAAGCTAAAGCAAGGTCATTATCACATCGTCACTTACCTTAGGTGAGATTGTGGCCAAAGGACATTCTATATTATATAAAAAAAAGGTCCTGTTCGGGATAAAAAGTAACCTATGTGTTAATCCAGGTTACGAAATATATACTACGTTTCATTCAAGTTGGTTCAGTAGTTTCGACGTGATTGAAATACAAACATCTAAACTAAACTCTCAAATATTAGTACGATGTCAAAAAGTTTCGGTTGCCGAGATTTGAACTCCCGACCTCTGTAATCGCTTTCTTCGAACACTTTTAACGCACAATAAGAACAGCTGGTTATTATCCTCCCAAGGCAAATAGCACTTAGCAGTAATTGACGCTGATTTACAACACGGTCGGTTTATAGTCTTCGGGGGAGCCACAGCTTTTATTGGTGGTCGTTAATTGACCACTTTGACTTTCGACGGCTATCGGCATTGTTGTGAATAATACCAGAAATGGTTTTTAACCGACTTCAAAAAACGAGGAGGTTCTCAATTCGGTTGTATGTTTTTTTAAACTTTGTCTCATCTTTACTTAAAGATGTTAATGCATTTAGGTATTTTATGTAGCCTAAAACATGAACAGTCATATCAATATAGCTAGCTAATATTAATTGATCAATGTTTTTTGAAGTGGCCTTGAAGTGTAATTAATTTAAAAATACAAAAGAAATACTTTTAATCGACAATTAAAGTCATAGATTAATGTCTATTTCGGTTGATAAGATACCTACTTAATTTATTAAAAAGTTAGATTATGATAGAGGTTATCAAAATAATACTCAATGTTGTGTTGGTGCTATCTTGAAAGTAGCTTCAAAACATTTTTAGAGTTTTTATTTATGACAAAATTACTTTCACAGCTCACTGCCACAAAATAAGCCTTTTCTATGCATTTTGATAGAAATATTTCATTTTATAAATTACCCTGTGATAGAAACTTAAATTATACACATAGTTCTATAACAGACCATTTAGTTCAAACCTCACAATGTTCGTTTGGCTATTTTGTAGTTGTGCGTGCACATACCGTAGTCGTATTCTCTCTCTCTCTTTCTATCTCAATACGTCAGAGCGCTTCGGAGCTTACGCACACAAGCATAGCCGATCGGTCTTCGTTAAACAATAATTCAAAGTCAATATACATTTATGATGCTCACCTTTGCATTTTTTCTCGTCCTCTAGCCACTCCTTGGTCCTCGGCACGGAGAGGTTCAGCGGCTGGTCCTCCTTGAACCCGAACACCTTCTCCAACTCACTCTCACTAGTCCTCACTCTCTGCAGCAACTGTTCCTGCAGCCTGTTCTTATTCAACCTCCTATCCTGGCACTTCACTTGGTTCCTATCCTCGACTTGAATACTCTTTTCTTGAAAGCTGCGTTTGACTAATTGACTAACTTTGTTCATACCTAGGATGTATTCTATCGTGTGAGGAGTTGGTTTCTTAGGTGGTTTCCCATAGACGTGGGGATGCCATGACGGTTCAGAGTTTTCCTCCGTTTTTTCACCATCACGGGTTCCCTCAATTTCGATGTTGAGCGACTCATCGTCAATGATGAGATCTTTTTCTTCATCATCAACGCTGATCTTCGGTTCTGGGCTTCTCTCGCAGTCGTACCCAGAGTCGTTGGCCAAGTTCTGATCCAGTTGGTCCTCGATCAGGTCGGAGTAGGAGACCACGGTCTGCATCTCTTGGCCACTCATGGGTACAATAAGTTCCTAGAATTCCATGTTTATTTTTATGATTGGATCATTTAATAGCCCACTTTGGATTGATGAAGTCTTTGAAGTATTCCTGAGCTTTGAAGTCGCTTCCTGTAACAAACAGACAGACGTTCAGGATTCACTGGGATTTGCCTTTGATATGAAATGCCTGAAATTGTGGAAATAGATGCGTAATTGAAACGTTTAGCTGACGATTTAATTGGTCAAAATGTTTTCAAGCTCATTATAAAGATTAATTATCTATAAATAGATATTGTACTGTACTGTACTGTCTATATACTGTAGTTAAGGCCTAATAATACCAGCGCGCTTTTCAAAAATCCACTCAATATTTCTTCATCATTTGACATGGGTAAGAAAAATGGGGTGTCATTCTGCCTTAAATATTTAGGTAGATACCTAACAAAATAATCTAAGGCGATTATGGATGACACAATATGTTAGTAGGTAAACGTAAAAGTACACTTGTATCAAAATTACCTAACTACATAATATTTATTATGTGTCCATGTTTACAAGCCTGTGAATAAAACACAAAGTGTAGAACAATATGCGCAAGCAAATCATTGCTTCAGCGAACATTAAGAAATGTATCATACTTGCTATAAAAACCTACAAAACCACCAAATTGCATCGATAAACAAAATCCAAACACCCCACACTGTTTTCAACTTTATCACTACTTTACAAGGTTTAAAATACAGTGTTGCAAGCCCCCCTCTGATTCTCACGCACACATGGATAAAGGATCAACTCTCATCGCTGCTGATTGATTTTTATTGGAATGACAAATCAGGGTTGCCACACTCCACTGAGTCATGCCGAAGTGAGATAAAGCTTTTTATTAAGGCGACGAGAACCGTCAAACTACTTCTCGCACGCACATTTCAACATTCTTGAAGATATAAAAGGTTTATTTTATTTTGACATTTTGGAATAGTTGGTGATCAGTTCGAGAGATGACTGGCGCAAGGTGGTTGGTGAGACAGCCCTAGCAAGTTTAATTGAAACAAAGACTACGCTAGGTACAGTTACATCATACGAATCCGACTCATCGACCCATCGCGTGAAACTCCAGTAAAAACTAATTACCTACACTAAATGCTTGTTTTCATACGTACCTAGTCATATCGAATTACGCACTAGAAAAGTTTGTGAGACGTTTTGTATTCTTTCTGTGTATTTTCACTCAATATTTTTTTTATGAGTAGCCTATCTTTGCTAGCGAGAAGATGGCTCATCTCACGTTGAATTTCTGCCCTGCTTTACGGCAAAATTAATCCTAAAAACTTTTGTAAAAACAACTTTAAGCCCCTACCTATTAAAATCTTCTTAGATCCTCTTCATCATTGCTGGTCATCATCACACCTTGGAGCATTGACTCCAGTTCATCAAATCTCAATACTTTGAGTTGAACTAATTTTTCAAACTGCAATTATGCCTGGAGACTTGCTTTCAGCAAAGCTTTCAGCTTCAAAAAGCTCGACTAATTCTCACCAAACAAAGCTAAGAACTACCCCAAATAAACCAGCTTTCATATAAAAAAACCCGCATTCAAATCAGAGGCCTCATCATCATCATTCATCAGCTTTGAGTCTGAGTTTTGAGGAAAATCAGGGAAAATTGCAATTTGAAACACATAGTTCATCTCAAAGCCCACACACCAAGGTCTGATGATGAACAGCATAATGATGAATACAGAAAGCTGAAGAAAGAACCAACTTGCTAGATTATTCATCATATCCTGCACCACAACTAGCTGTTCCGGTCAATTATGCCGGCGATCGAATATGACATTAATCGATCAGAGCGGCTTCACAAAGCACCGGAAGTCCACTAGGGTGGCCAGGTCCGGCTTCCGGCTTTTCAATCCTAGAATATGACATGTAATGACATGAAATGTCATACTCTAGATCTTAATCACTGAATACTGTCACTGTCAATTACCTCTCAAAACCTATGAAGACATTTCTAAAAATCCTTTATCTATTAAAGAAAATATTGAATCATCTATTTTTACACTTAATTACATTTATTCACAAAGAAAATTACGACTAATACAGTTTTTACAATATTTATAATATTTACATATACCAATTACCAATACTTATTTGATGACAACACAAAATTAAAGAGAAAGGGCAAAACAGAGCTGCTGATAAAAACACAGTAAGTACGCCCAAAACACGTATATCCTGCATGTGGGCAAAAATAGATGCTTTGAGCTTATTAGCTGCATATAAACTAGTGTTACTAGTGGATACATGAGGGAGCTAGGGGGCTCGAGCTAAAAGCTATAAGGTCTACCTAAGAATGCATCAGGATCTGTCATAAATAACTGGGTCAAGCCCTCCCCAGACCTAAATCCCAGATCCGCCAGTGTGTATGCTGGCTAAATTTGTGATTTTACAAGTATTAAAAAAAAATTACCCAAGTTTAAAAAAGTCCGGCTATTTAGAGAAAATCCAAAAGTCGGTTTTCGTTTGCCTAATCCTTACAACTTGTGTGGCCTTTGATAGCACCGCCATACGAATTAAAACCTAAATCATTATAATAAAACATGTTTTTCATCTCGGAAGTATCGCGAAAACTGCTCGAATGTTAATATCTTACATTTCCTGGATGCTTTTTGATGTGCTCCTTTGATTCTGTCAATTTAATTTACTGTTAACTGTCATGTGGTGACAGCTGGGTTCAAACGATTTTTATTGGACGACACGATGCGTTTTGTTGTAACCGTGTTCTTGTTGATGAAAATATGAAATGCAACGATGGCACACTACTTTTATATGGGCCCGGAAACTCCATTGCAATCATTTCAAATGTTTGAACAACACGTATTTTTTTGTATATGAGAATTGATCTTAGAGAATGGTCAAGAGAAGTCAAGGTATTCTACTAGCGCAGTAATACTAATTACTACTTCTGCTTACACAGTACCTTTTATTGACGTCAATAATCGCCCTACATACAAACCTTAATTAAGCGATAATCAACCGTATAGTGATAGTAATAAGGATCTTAAAAAGACTGTTGAAGAAATGTTTGATGTTTCAGCGAATTTAAAGTTGTTGAATTGCGAAGCTAAATAGTTTCAAACCAAAATATATCGTTTATCTAACTAAAGTTATTTAGGTAAAGTAAAAATAGGCATTTTTGCATCTAATCAAGATGATTTATACAGGGGTCACTGATATACACATAAGCATGATTTCTTATACGCTCAAAATATAGGGTCCAACAAAATATAGGCATGATGATGAAAAAGGGTATTTAGTTGGTCGCAAATCTGTAAAAAACTTAAATGTTTCACCACCACACAGAGTAGAATTTAATTTAGTTGTTTTAATTTTATGTATTTTAGTTTTAAGTTCACTTTTGTTTATTTTTCCTAGGCTGTTAATTTGTGATGGTTAAATAAATAATTTATCTATCTATCTTTAAATACAATTTTCTCCATTTCATACTTAATCAAATCCTAAAACTCTTATCGGTAAATATTTTATTTTACTTGTTGAATCCTTCATTTGAACATTATGCGTATTTGTTAGACCCTGTATAAGAGTTTATATAATCAGTTACGTAGTAACAATTTAAAAATAGTATTTTGCCAAATTATCTCATCATTGCCGATAATAAGTAGATTACACTCCTCGATTCATGCAATTAATCGTGCAATATTGATACATGAAATATTATAGCAAATTAAAATCATAATTTTTAGATGTTATAAATACAAAGTACTCAGCAATATGAACAACTTTTTCTTTGGAACTGTCAGTATTATATTAAGGCTCATATCACGGTCAAACCGTGAAAATGCCCATTTCTGACGTTCGAGATCTCTGAAACTGAAACTCTTAGATAATTTCGATTTATTGTATGATGTAGAATAATTATTCGAATTGACCGTAGCGGCCTCGCTTTTTGCAATTTTTCCTTATATATTTAAATAAAGCCAAAATTCCGAAAAAAGTTTTTAATAAAACTCGCGCAGACACTTTTCAAGCTCCTGGATTTAACTACTGTGCAAAGCAAACGAAATAAAAAATATTTACAAATATCTCTTATATACTGCCATTGACCGTAGCGGCGCCGGAATTCAGAAATAAGTATGGGATATCTACAAAAAAAAATCAATTCAAAACCATAAAATTGCTAAAAACGTTCAGAATTAGCCTTTCATTTCTCCATACTACATTAATATTATTAATTAAAAATTATACCAAAATAACTGTTAATTCATAATCAATAAAATTGTATACTTTTTATTTAAATAATTTATTTTATAATATTGAATAAACGTAATTTAAAACTGCATAAACGCATTTTATCTCAGACTCTCAGACGAACTCAGACGCGCGTCAGCCCTCGTATCGCGGCCAAACTGTAATAGCCCTCTTAACGCGAAAAGCTACTACTTACCTACCTACTTTAAAAATATCGTAACTCCATAGCATCATAACCTGCCCGAAGTTTTTTTTCTTTTAACTGTAATATATTTTAATTTAAATTAAACACTAGCTGGCCCACCGCAACTTTGTTTTTCAACAATGTTTTTCCGACTTGATTTACAAATAAATGGCTTACGTATTGTAAAGAATATTACAATACCAATAAATGGCACTCGGAACAATGTAGCTATCTAACAGTGAAATAACTTTTATAATCGGTTCAATAGTTCCAAAAAATTATCTAAAGAATTTATTACCATACATGATCCACTACAACCATTTTTAAAAGTTCCAAAAATCATCATCCACAAACAAAACTAGGTACCGTTTTTATCTTTTGTTAATTAATATGCAATATGCATTGCATTGCAATAATACACCACGTAATTAATTGTCGTCATTATGTCATCAACTTCCATCTTACTTAATTTTAATCGCTAATTAGCCAAGTACATTATTATGATATCAAATTATTTATTAGATAAGTAATTGAAATTAAAGTGACTTCAAAAAAGGAAGTTCTCAATTCGGTTGTATTTTTTTACCAAAATATTAAAATGTTTCTGGATTTACCAGAGGCAGGTAAGGTTGTGTGCGTGCGTCGCATTTGGACACAAAATGACCAACGGTCAAACTTATGAACGATGAATAACAAATGAATAAACTGAATACCGTTATTACCCATTGATTGAGTACCTACTACCTACTTATCCATTGTTAAAAAGGTGCCTATTTCACCATAATTATGATTACTTTTGACTAGTCAAAACTAAAGACCGAAATAATTTCACGGATAGTGTTACTCAAGCATGGTGAAATAAGCCTTTATTGATAGCAGTACTCTAATGAGGCCGTTATATTTATGAATTTATGTAACTTTTATAAGTATACCAACAAGCTTACAAAATATTGCAACGCAACAATTAGATCCAATTATTCACTTCTGTTAGCTCCTAATAAGGTTATATTACTACCTACCAATAAGTTTAACCCTTCGTATCTCCTTACAACATAACCTAGTCACAAATTATCAATCACAATATAACCATAATGTTTACAAATTACTCGAAGTATCGCCACAAATTGCAAACTAATTAGTATTAACTGATCAACGCTTATTAAACGTAATTTGAATTTTATTTTAAAACACTTACCGAACAGTAAAAAATCCGTGACAAACCACTTCATAAACACTTTTCAAAATCCCGAACGAACGAAATGCGATTGACAGTTCGTCAAATTCGAATAGAACACTTTGCGCGCGGTGTAACGTCGAACTGACGGTAAAGCCCGCCCGTTCTATGTGTGCGTAATACTACGCCTACACGGTGTAGGCGTGTGTGGGTGTGCGAGGGAGACAGCTAGCGAGCTGTTAACGCGGCGATTCTCACAGTTAGACTAACTCACATCCAAATCGCTTAATTTTATGAGTTGTTGCCTTCTCCACCCCCTCTGGTGCTGCGATGTGACTTTGTCGTGACGTGTTACGAATCGAATGGTTTCGATCCAGAGTTAAGGATATCTTACGTATTTACGTGCAAATACAAAGTATTAAAGAGATGAGACTTTCTGCCAGTTAACAAAAAGCTCTTTTGGTAATAATTACATGTCAACAAGACCGCCATTTTGTCGAATACTAAATATCAGCAGGGGTATTCCAATCTCAGTTGAACTGCAAAGTTGAACTGCAAAGTTTTAATTCATGGTCAGTTCATACTAACTCATAGTTATTTTGTGACTAAATAGTGACATTATGATGTCATTTAATTTGTTTTCGCGCATATTTTGCTGTCAAGTGTCTAAAAAGAATGATCACGTGGTACAAAATTATACCACGTGACCTGAAGAAATTACACTGGGCAGTGAAATATAACTTGACAGCAAAAGATTGGAATACGAGGGCAGACAATATTCAAATATTTTCGAATATTTTATGCCACTAAAAATTATGATAGAATCCGAGTAGCTATAATTTTAGGTAGGTTTATCGAAATAAAGATTAACTATGCTTAATGGTGAAACTGATAAATTCAACAAGCAAATAATAAAAACCAATTACCGATAACAACAAGCACAATAGTGCGTCAATGTGCTGATAATTCCATAAATTAATTGATTAACAGCAATATTTCGATATGTTATCATTCGCATAGAGGATGATAGTCGATTGCAACCAAATTAATAATTCTGATATTCGTAATACGTGCGATATCAGAAGATAGTATCAATTTTTGCGAAAGGAAATAAGAAATAATTGAACCTAACTGTAACATAGTCCTTAATAAAGTTTTAATTTATTTATTTTGGAGTAAAAGTACCTCACGACAAGGTCACAGCGCACAAAAGCATTTAGCGCCGGTACAGTAGCAATAACTCAGCGCAGGAAATCACGTCATCGCTCTATTACAGCCCGCCGCGTGTGTGCGCACTCACACATGCAACTTGTGGTGTACGACAGGGGGTGGAACGGACGACAGAAGAATGTACGACAAAATTAATAGCTAGGAAAATATTACTACTGAAAAATTAAATAGGCTATTCATTTACTCAATCAACTATCCCTGAAAATATGGGAAAAATAAGAGGTGGTTTATTTTAATAAATATTTTGTCCGTTTATTTGTCGTGCGTGCGTAAGTTGCTCATTGGATTTGCTTAAAACAAAGGTATTTTCATAATAGTACAATAAAAATGGTATGATGAACAAGTATACCTACAGTACAATGTACAGAGAAGAGATAAAGGTTTTTTTGTTCTGTGTGGAATTGAAGGCCGAGCTGCAACAAAAGGGACTGTCGAGTAATAATTTTATTAATCTTGTCGCACTTTTACTTAACGTGTGGGTTCTCGCTGTGTGCGTTGCCATCACATGGCATTGTTATTACTGTATCCATTTGAAATATTAACGTTAGGCCATATTACGGCGTATAACGGCAAATAACTTATACTACATAATTAACCCCTCGTTTGTTTTGTCAATCCTAAATAGAATATCATGTTTGCGATTTTAGCCATGTAAGGGTTAAGTGATACAGAGTGGTCCTTAGATAGATTTTCTAGGTTTCTATAACGGCGTGGTTGGATGTAAATACGTTGTGTGTGTTTGATTCCTGCAGTGGGACAAAATTTTAATATTTCGTTTTTCTAATCAGAATTTCTACGAAGTGGGTAGTCTTATCTTAGAACTAAACTATTTAAATTAATTATTATAAATCCTTAGTCTAAGAATTATTAGTTTGTACGAAATAAAACACAATTGCTTCGCAGCCAGAACCGCTGTTAAATATTAAAATATCACTATTATCACTACAGAGTTATTCTTCTGTACGAACTATTGTATACTGTGGTACTTTTATTCGTAGATCGAAAACAACCAATTTGAAAGGCAATCGCCTACGGCGTAGCGCCCTGCTACGCGTGAGTGCTACGACAAATGTTACGGTTTTCGGGAATACTCGCATTATTCCATCCTTTTTGAGTAGGTTATTGAACCTAGATCTTATTATATTGGCAATTCGATTGTTTTAACATATTTTTAATGTAAGTACCTATAAAACTTAGGGCCTATTTGTTTACTTAATACTCTATTGCAAAAAAATTAAAAAAATTATCTGCCAGCCAACCTACTTTTTATGATAATAGGCAAAAATATTGAAAGTTATCTAATAACTGCTTTTTAATATTATTTATACAAATTAGACTTCACTATCAACAAGCTAACAAGTCGATGGCCCACCTGACGTGAAGGGTTACCTCTGCCTATAACAATGCATTGCCTCACCGAGCATGTCCACTGAGGACATGCCTTGTGATGCATTGCACTGCGCCCATAACTCTTCTTTTTATAGAAGTCATAAATTTTTAATAGGAGGATACCTTTGGTCAGTAGTGGGACGAGATAGGTTGAGAAAAAAAATTAATAGTATTTAACCAAACAAACACAAAAACCATAAACCAAGAAGTTGAAGTTTGAATCAAACAAATCATTTGTCTCTATAGGTGAATACTCTAATCTAAGCTCTCTACTATAATTTTAAGTAATCTTAAAACGTAAAAATAACCGCATATTAAATTATGCAGTTTTTGTTACGTTTAACAAAAAAAACTATGACAATATTATTATTTTAAGAACGCATTGGTTTACGAGCAAATAAAGCAATGTCGTAAACTTAGTCGTACTTACTAAAACTACACTTAGTTAATAGTGTTCTATTGTATGTTGCGTATCATATTATGTATTATATTAATAGTACTTGAATACAGGGTGTTCTAGTAAAAACAATCCTATCCTACTAATATTATAAATGCGAAAGTTTAGATGTTTGTGTTTCAATCACGTCTAAACTACTGAACCAGCTTAGATGAAACTTGGCATAAATATAGTTCGTAACCAGGATTGACACATAGGTTACTTTTTATCCCGAATAATTAACAGGATCTACAGAATAAAATGAACGAAAAGGTTTAGCAGCGCCAATTGGCAAGATGATTTCATTGTCATGTCATGTCACGTCAGTTTGACAGGGCGTAGTACTACCTCTTTGGTCTAACAACTAGCGTTTGACATTCCAGTAGGTAGGGGGAAGTCCCCTAGTGGCGGACACCTAAGGTTTTTAGGCAATTAAAAAAAAACGGCTTCGAGATATATAACTTTTTTTATTATTTAACTAAGTCAACAAAGTTTAAAACCAAAATAAAATATAAAAAATGCAACCTCTGCATAAACATTAATTAAAACTTAGATCAAACTTTGGTATTAAAAAACAGAATCATTGAAAGTGGCACCTAGTACCGGACGAATTTGACTTCAAACCCCTAGCGCCGGACATCATCAAAACATCGTGCATCGATCGCATATGTACGCTTCTGAACATTCAGGGATATCTGCACAAGCTTCATGAGCCCACCCACGACAGCTGGAGCATTGTATCCAGTCTTCGTCATGGTCCTCCAAGCACACTACGCATGTAGTTTTTATTTTCGATATTTCCGTTACCGCTTCCTTTAGTTTTGCTTTATTTCCACTTTTGCCTTTGGCCTTAACACCTTTTGTTTGTTTCCCTTTCTCTTCTAATGCTTTTTAAACTTATTACCCATCTCTTTCTTTACGCCCTTAGCGTTCTTTTCATTTTCTTTTTCTTCAACAGCAACTTTGTATGGCGATGAAATTAGGATTTCACTTTTTTCACATTTTCTCTTTCGAGCAGCTGACCATTTTTTAGCAGCATCTGGCAATGGCGACAAACTATGGACAATCTGGACGACATCTGGATCAATACTAGTCGATGGCTGATGACTGCTGATTGTTGGTTTGCTGATAGATCCTTGAGGAGGATCTGTTGGTTCATTTGTGCACGTCGTAGTTGAGCTACCAGCAATTGCTAAATCAGCAGAAGACACGAAATCTTCCCCACTGCAGCCCCGTGCATTTGATGAAGTTGCTGGCTCTTCTAGTGAAATGTTGGTCATGTCTGCAGGCAAATAATCCAGATCAGAGAATAAATTCTTATCGAATGGGTGAATTCCTGTGCATTTAAATCCAGACACCGCAATTTCTATCTGGACAAAACCTTGTCAATCGCAGTATGTAAATCTTTTTGGTTCCAGTTTCCTTTCTTTTTCTTCTCTTCCATTTCAATTTCTCTTCTCGTTCTCGTTCTTGTTTTAGCTAAAACAACGTACAACATTTACCATAAAAGTAGAGATAGCTACTTACAAGAAAAAACAACTTAATTTCTGTCCGACGTTAGGGGACGACTTGGTGTCCGGTACCAGGGGACAGAGAAACCCCAAAACTACGTATTTTTTACCAAAACCTGTTTGAAATTCAACAAAACTACTTATGAATTTTAAATATCTATGGACCACTTAGTATAATTACAATAACTATAAATAAATAAACACAAAAACATAGTAGTAAAACTCACATAGATCTTACACGGCGCAGTGCATTCCCGCCAAAACTACCAATTAACCGCTCCCACAATGACCTTGCGCGTCACTGGCACACGGGGTCTCCTGGCCGTGTATGATACACTCCCCCGCACCCCTTTCAGCCATTTTTGAGTCAAACGTGTTGCGACTTGCCGAAATAGTACAAGTGTCCGAACCTAGGTGCCGTCCGCCGCTACGGGACTTCCCCCTACGAGTTCGGTGTAATGAGGTCTAATGTCAAGTTTCTCAAAATATCCACTCGATACACGCACAGATAATATAATGTACTTACACGGAAACTGTAGACGCGTACGAAGTCGCGGGTAACTACTAGTATACATATTGATAGGTACGAAATGTTCGTTCGTTCGTGTGAGTTAGTGGCCAACTCTGGTGACGAAGTTTCTTAACGACTTCTAGAGCCGGGACCGATAGCTTAGAGTGCCCTTCGAAGCACGGAAGCTCAGATGTAAATGCCACTAGCGGTCACCCATCCAAATAGTGACGTATCAATCGGTGAAAATTGACTACGCTAGCTACGCCACGAGCGTTTCAAATGTTAACCGTTAAAGTTTGGACATTTTTAACTACACAATCAAAACCACCCTGTATAACGTCAGTAGGCTGTACAACACCCTGTGTAACGTCAATAAAAGAGGCATTAAACAACAAACGGAGGGCGAATGGAAAGTCAACGACTATACAGTATTATAGTATTGGTTTAAGTATAATTACTAGCTTCCTCCCGCGGTTTTAGTCGCGTGGTTCATCATCATTATCAAGCAAACAGGCAGCAAAAGTTTACTAAAGCATTATAGGATACCAAAGAATTCCAAAAAGAAAATTTTGGACCTTTTCCATCCGCCATCTTTCTCAAGTAACAATGTCGTCGATTCATTGGAATAAGTACCTACCTATTTACTACCCTATATAATATATCTCAAAATATACCTAGGAACCCACGTCCTACATAATATTTGAACATGCTCTTCATTCTTCTAATTTGTTTGAAATCTTCATCGAACACCAAAATATGCCATCAATATACCAGTATCCAAAATAACGTTCTAAAACTCTAAATATTCCATAAACATCCATCTCATTTAAACCCATACGATACCAAATAAAAAACTTAATCCCTTTTTTCAAACAATTAAGGCGAAGCAATTAAAACACCCATTTAGTTAATCGTCAATTCTCCGACAAAAAAAGGTATAAAAAATCTGAAACGGTCCCGAAGATGTCTTTATAATGTGTACTTAATTTTTTGTGGCGGGCTTAGACTATCCTATAAAATTAAGGCATTCGACTCATATGTTGTTTATGTCTCCCAATTCTGTTCAAATGTGGGACTTTAGGGATGTGAACAAACCCGCTTCGAGAGAGATCTGCTTTGAAGGTCAAATAAATGAACGAATGAATAAATAATAATCGATTATATTTACAAAGGGTTTTCGTTCAATCTGAAATATTGAATCCAAAGCTGTCTGTGTTTCCGAACACTTACTATTCGGATGTTTTCAAGAAGAGAGTGAATTTCTTCTAGGCAAATGTGCTACAACTGGTGTTTTGGTAAAATAAACTATTTATTATTATGTATTTTATTATCGTCGACCGCATCGTCACTTACAATCAAGTGAAATTGCAGTCAAACGTTTGTTTAAAATGTATTAAAAAAAGACTGATTATCTAAAAATCCAAGAATTTGCAAGGTCCTTCAAATCAATGCGCAAGATCATATTTATTATAAAAATCATTGCCAGTAACTATTAATTATTTTTATGATGGAATTAACTAGTTTATTTCTAAAGATTTACACCAAAAACCGGTTAAAATCCGAGGAACCGTATAACTTCAGATTAGCATGTCAACTCGTGCAATTTTAAATGATTTTTTCAATACAGCATGAGATTTACAAAACTTGGAAACAGGTTTTGTAAAAAAATTATGTACAAAAATGTTAGTCGAAATAGTATCAACAAATATTTTAGAGCGCATTTTAATCCTTTAAAGAAAGTATTTGATTCACTCGAGAAATAAATAATCGTTCTGAGCCAGCAGGGGTATGCCAATCAAAGTTGAACTGCAAAGTTGAACTGCAAAGTTTTAAATCATGGTCAGTTCATACTAACTCATAGTTATTCTGTGAATAAATAGTGACATTATGACGTCATTTGATTTGTTTGCGCGCATATATTGCTGTCAAGTGTCTAAAAAGAATGATCACGTGGTACAATTTTGTACCACGTGACCTGAAGAAATTACACTGGGCAGTGAAATATAACTTGACAGCAAAAGATTGGCATACGGGGGCTGTCTACATTTTTATTTGTCGATTTTCGTAACTACAAGATATTTTAGTCCCAATCTCACATTTCTAACTGACATAAATAGCTTTTGAATTAATTCTTAATCCCGGGCCCAAAATACCTTCAAGTTCGACTAATTTTAATAGCTTAAAACTACCTGCGGATGACGGCATCGCCATAACAATCAATTTAGAAGCCTCTTGCCAAGCCAATTTAGTTTTTAGAGCATTATCGATAAGGGTCAATAATATTTGGAGAGATGGCAATCTAAAATGTCACAGAGCTATTAAGCTTCTAGTCTTGCCAGTATAAAAAGTTAATAATGTGATAAAAAATAATCATCGGACCAACATCGGACGGAGACTTGATCGATGCTGGGTCTAAAGCTTTTTGGAATAAAATTCAAATGGTTTGTATTTTAGAATGTTTGGCTTGGAACGTTTATTTAAAAACTGTTTTTAAAGTTATGTACGACTTCGGGGTTGGCCAAGAAAGCGTTGGCGGGACGATCTGGACGCCTTCGAAGGGAGATGGTGGGAGGAGGCTCAGGATAGGGTGTATCGGAGGTCTCTGGGGAGACCTTTGCCCAGCAGTGGGACGAGACAGGTTAATTAAAAAAAAAGTTATGTAATCTGACATTGCAGATACAATTATTGCTTCCAACAACTACATTTATATTTTTGGAAAAATCTCATTACCCAATATCCATTGGTATCCAAAATCGCAAAGCTGCAAAAATTTGCACCAAACGCAGTCTCATTTGTGCAAAGATCGGAAAACTTGTTTGAATCAAAATTATATTTTTTTCCTGAGCCTTTGCATTGTTATTCTGTAGATCGTGAAGCTTTGCGATTTTGATTATTATATTGTACATAAATACGAGTGAGTTTTACATAAAAACAGTATTTAGAACTATGGTATGCACTAATTTCTATAAAAACCGAAGGTATTCCGTATTATTCATGATAGTAGCATTTTGTAGGTTAATTTTTTTTTGACAGGCGTCACAGCTCAGTCGGTAACGGCTCTGCCTTCCGTGCTGTGAGTCGTGGGTTCGATCCCCACTGAGAACAAACATTTGTGCGTGGAAAACATAGATGTTTGTTCTATGTCTGGGTGTTACTATGTATTATAATTATGTATTTACAAAAAAAAAGTATTTAAGTATTCTATCAGCCATCTAGTTCCCATATTATAAGCTTTGCTTAGTTTGGGACTAGAGGGCGTTGTGTGTAAAGTCCATGAATATTTATTTATTTATTTATAATTATTCTACAAGTAAGCAAGGCAAAGCCGCAGGTCGTAGGATGTTTAAGAGACCTTAAATATTTATAAATAAAATACCTTTGTGTTTCTGGCCCTCAATGAGTAAACTTGTAGAGGCCGGTAAATAAACTATCCACTAAGTATAACAATAAAATAGCTTTATGTCAATCTTTAATTGCTAGTGTAGTGGGGTCTTTATGGAGGTTTTATAACGCACTCAGAATGTAAAATACTATTTAGCAATAAAATTCTGATAAGCACATTGAAGTAGATTTTGTCTCTGGTGTCAAAACTGTGAAATTGACGTGACTACATCCAGTCTTACTAATATTGGATGTTCATGTGTTTGTGTTTCAATCACGCTGCAGTTACTGGTCCGGTTTGGATGAAACTTGGAATATATATTGTTCGTAACTTGGATGAACATATACCCAGGCTGCATATATTTTTATCTCAGAAAACCAACAGGATCAAACGAAATGCGCACAAAGTCCCGGGCGTAAGCTAGTAGGTTGTAAAACATAAATACCTTTTGAAAAATAATAATTTGGTTATCCTAAAATAGGAATATCTAGACTTACTTTATCAAAATTTAACTGTAAAACATCCGCCTACTTAAAATTTAGGGGTGATACATCAAAGACATTTTATTACAAAAGGTTATACTAAAAATACATTCATTACCTACACGCAATGAAAAGGATTTTTTTTAAATACACCAAATATTCCGGTAAAGGCCACAGATCCATGAACCTCTTTGTCATCTATACTTATCCATTGAAATATTATAAACTTTTTTTAGATCACTCGAGTGTTCTACATTAGCGTTGGTACCTATTCTGAACCAATAACCAATCCAATCCAATAATAATATCTCAAAAATAAATTTCAAAAAAATAACTCGCTTATCGGCCTGTTTCAGTCGCTGCAAAAATGGTTTACTATTAAACCATTATGAAACAGAGCACCAAACAAAAAAGGAGAAGGAAAGAAGGATAAGGGTATGAAGATGATAATGATGATCAATACTCCTGCAATGAGGTTTTTCCCAAAACGATAATTTTTATAAAATTATTGCCCAAATACCCGGAAATTAAGAAAACTTGGTTTGAATGGTTTTGCCAAACATTTGAGTTGGATCAGGGATGAACGAAAATAGACTCGAAATCAATACCTAAGCGGCGAGGTATTAGGGATGGCACTTTTGAATATAGCCCTCGACTAAAATGAAACAGTCATGTTAGTAAAAGTTTGGGGATCAAATAAAAACGCCCTGCCTCTTCCTTGTCCGCTTGTGTGCGTTTGTATGTTTGTCCCACTGTTGTAAAAGGCCGCGTATTTCCAAAACTTTCCAGTTCTGACTCATGTTTTGGGAAAATTCATCCAGTTTATATAGAAAGTCACAGGTTTGTTTTGTGCCTAATTTGATTATTTCAGTTAGGTAGTAAAATGTTTTAATGTCGACGAATATGTTATTTATGAGCTAACAGGCTTCACACAAACGATTTTTATTATTTTAATAAAGTTTAGTTTTTAACTCACATTGAGGCTTTTTGAACTCTGAGTTGACATGATTATGATTACGTAATCAAGAGATAATGTCTAACTTATTATAAAATAAACCCGTGAAGTCAAAAGTTTCATCGATAAGTATTTGTCCTTTAAAGTCCCATCCCTATTAGGTCCCTTAGGGTTGTCAGCTTACCAAGTAATCGGCCATTATCTCAATCGATTCTACCTACTGACTGTCCACCGAATCAGAATTAACTTCAACAACCCTAAACTCCGACAACTCGCTAGTGTTTCACGTCCATTGCTGCTTTTAAACGTACTGTCGAAAGAAAGGTCGTACTGAAACAGCGATGGTTGTCGTTTTATGGTGTTGACCCGTTCGTTCTTGGTCTTGACAAAGACATTAACATGGCTAACCTTTAGGGCAATGGTACGGAGTATAATTGATACCAAAAAGGTTTTAGGGGTCCGTAGTCTACAAATAAACCTTCCTATTAAAATTTAGTGCCGCGGCAGACAATTTACGAGCAGAAATGGTGCGGGTTCAATTTCTAGCACCTATTACATAGAATCACGATAAGATAATCCTGTAATTAATAAATTATATGCTTTACTTATAGTGTACCTACCTACCTAGTATTATGTATAAAGTAAGGCAGCTTAGATACCTTTACTTACCTAATTACTAATAATTTGGCTACTTTTTAGTAATACCTAGATGTAAGTTTGTAGGAAATAAATATATTGAATATTGAAATATATTGAATACTAGCAGTTACCCGCGACTTCGTACGCGTCTACAGTTTCCGTGTACATTATATTATCTGTGCGTGTACCGTACCGAGCGGATACTTCTTTGAGAACTTTGACATTACACCTCATTACACCGAACTCGTACCTACTGGAATGTCAAACGCTAGTTGTTAGACCAAAGAGGTAGTACTACGCACTGTCAAACTGACGTGACATGACATGACAATGAAATCCTCTTGCCAATTGGCGCTGCTAATCCTTTTCGTTCATTTTATCCTGTAGATCCTGTTAATTATTCGGGATAAAAAGTAGCCTATATGTCAATCCAGGTTACGAACTATATATATGCCAAGTTTCATCCAAGTTGGTTCAGTGGTTTTGACGTGATTGAAACACAAACATCCAAACATCCAAACATCCAAACATCTAAACATCCAAACATCTAAACTTTCGCATTTATAATATTAGTAGGATTTCTTTCGTATGAGTTAGTGGGCAACTGTGGTGACGGAGCGTTTAGGCCGCCTTAAGGCTTCCGTCGTGGCCTAACGACTGCTAGAGCCGGGACCAACAGTTTAACGTGCCCTCCGAAGCATGGAAGCGCTTCGATGTATATGCCACTAGCGGTCACCCATCCTAATAGTGACCGCGCAGAACGTCGCTTAACTTAGATAATCAGTGAAGATTTAATATGCAAGCCTAGCCGCGAGCACTTAGCGCCTATGAAAGTTTCTTAAACCTTGCTACTACCACAGATAATATAAACATACTACTAATCTTTTCCAGTTAGGTACTTTAGATGTCCTAATATCAAACAGTGACATGGCTAATATTAGTCTGGTGGTTAGATTGTCCTGTTCAGCTGTATCAACGATTATAAGTAAAGCTGTTATCACACTGTAGTGTTCACTTGTTATTATCGAAACCCTCAAGCCAGGTTTAACAAACCCTTGGCAAGTTTTTTATCGTTTTGTAGCGCATAATAAAACGATCTGCATTTTGTGTGACGTGGGTAAAGATTGTTTTATTAAGCTGTATAAATTGCCGCCAAGATTATAAAGAATATTTAAAAAAAAATAAAGCTTGAGTCATATTTATGAAGTGACGAGTGGCTATGGGAATAACAAAACAATTCTATTACTAGAACTTTTACATATTCTTCTGTAAAGACTAGCATAGACTTACTTACAAAAAAGTGTTTAGATACTGTATTTATAAGTCTCTGAATACCTACGAGTACAAAAAAACTCCACGAATAGCTTAGTTCCTCATAAACTGGGTTAGTACAGTACGCACAACGGATCTTTGTCCCTCTGAAGTTAGATGTAACAAACGATTGTGTTAGCTTACCTCCAATTCGAGCCCAAAATGGGTTCTGCGCAGATATTTCAGAGGGACAAAGATCCGTTGTGAGTACTATATGCAATTCGTTTAGTTTAATGATATCCCAGACACTAGAGTCCTGTAAAATAGACATGTGGTTTTATCATTTATCTAAAAAACAAACCAACATTTTAAATCAAAGACAAGCAATAAACCAAAAACAAAACTCAAACAAAGAACAAAAACCGCCAATTAACCGCCAAAAACTTAAATGTGCGCTAAACTCAATTGTGGACTATTTGAGCTAAACAAAGGGTAAAAACGGGTAAAAATACGCCCAACCCTGATTAATTAGTCACAATTAGCCACCCTTCCTGAAGACACAAAAGGTAGAAAAACTCCTCTCATTAATTACGGTAGGGCAAAACAGGAAGGTACTCTCAGAGATAAAGTAGCAAGCTATGTTACGTGAAAATAAGTAATCATACAAAAAATGCTACGAACCAGGCTGTAGTTTGTTGCCCGTTTTTTTAGGCTCTAGTTGCGTGGAACTGGCACCTAGAATCACCTAGTCATTAAGACGATTCTATTGAATCCTTGTGATTTTATTGAATAAAGAAATTATGACTATGACTGAGAATATTACATGTCGTGCTGAAGCTAAGTAGCTTTACTCTATTTGCAGAAGGAAGGCAGTTCGCTTAGATCCATTCTGGAGACACGGGTTGTGGAAAGCGATTCGTTTGTTTATCCAGAGTTTATCTTTATTTTGAGAAAATAAGAGGCAATTCGGCAATGTAACCACAATTATTTTTACACTCGTTGTTTGCAAGTCGCTGAATGAGAAATCGCTATTTCTGGAAATCTTTAGATTGTGACCTTGCAGGCTGATAAATGATAAATAAATAAATAAATAAATATTCATGGACTTTACACACAACGCCCTCTAGTCCCAAACTAAGCAAAGCTTGTAATATGGGAACTAGACGCTGATAGAATACTTATATACTTTTTTTTTTGTAAATACATACTTATAATACATAGCAACACCCAGACATAGAACAAACACCTATGTTTGCTACACACAAATATTTGTTCTCAGTGGGGATCGAACCCACGACCCACAGCACGAAAGGCAGAGCTAATACAGACTGAGCTGTGACGCCTGTCAAAATATAAATGATGATGATGATGAAATAACTATTTTAATAGAAAAATCATTTTGAAACATCACTGTGCCACGAATATACTCTGAAGAGATGTTCATTTTTACATAAGACCATTATTTAAGTTAAGTCATTATCTCCTATCAACAAAATAACAAGCACTCACCGTTAACAATATCCATATGCAATTAATCCGATGGTGGTGTTGGTAAACACCGTTATAGTGTTTTTCGATTGAAAACATTATGCCTGTCGAAGTTGCTGTCAAACGAGATATCACTAATCCACCTGTCTTTTGAAATAGTCAAGCGCGTGACTAAAAAGCTCATTTCAAGTGTTCCGTGCAATTTGATTTACAAGCTTTTTACAACAGTTTGGAAATGTAGATTTTGTGAGGAAAGATCGGGTTCTGTACCTACTTAAAACTTGGCGTAGAAGTGTTTTTTATGTCAGTCTACACTATACTTCAGATTCACTGTTAGGCCTTCGGAGTGTCGAAATACTTAAAATTTACTATGCCACAGAAAAAAAATCTAAAAGTCTGCTAGCACACACACACACACACACACACACACGCACACACACACCACCACACATAACAACAAAACAACTGATCACGACGGATATTTATCGTGGATTATTTCCCCGACTTAATAATTAAAACTAGTTTTTAATATCAAAATAGCTTCTACTTCCTTTGAAATCGGCTAAAAAGGTAAAGTGCGTCATGTAATACCTACCTACTATGTATACCTATATTGATTGGGCATACATGAACAGATTGTCATACACTATCGACAGTATCGCGCAAAGCCGTTTTAACAACATAGGTAATACTCGTAGCTAAGAAGTCGAAACATCGCGTTGAAGTTCCTTACAAAAATTACTGAAATTAATTATGTAAGATGTTTAAGAAATTGTTAAAGGGTCGCCAACTCAAGAACGATGGTCTTTATGGTGTTACATGAGGTACTCATACAACTTTTTTGTACACCTTCGTGGCCCATCTGATACTGCAATACCCATAGCCCAATGGATATTTATTAAAAGTGTAAATTAAGACCAAAATTTGAGTTAAATATCGTATCACAACATTGTACCCTGATCTTATCATTATAAAAATTGTACAAACTAGTATGAATTTAAAGATATTTTATCTTCGTAGGTAAGTAATTTTAATTAGAAGGATCAAGATTAGGGTTCCCTTAAAAGCTCTAATTTAAAACACTCCTCAACACGTATTTTAATCAGATAATAGCTACGTGTCCATTAAATAAGTAGCTATCAATTACAAAGCTGATAATTTTTATTGCGATAACATTTCGGCAGTACTGATTAGACCGGCACCATGTGCGCTTGTAGGCAAAAGAAGTCCTTCCTTATCGAGGATATCCTCAGAGATACCACCAAGAAGCCTTACAAGAACCTCAGCCATGGCCCTACCAAACCTCTTTACTGCAGGAAAGAAACCAGAGTAGAAAAGGATAATATAGAAAAGTCAAAGATACCTTCCAAAGTCTACGATAACCTGACGAGATTCAATGTTGTAACGGAAGTGCAACATGAAATTGAGCTAAGCAAAGTGAACTTGGCAAGCAGAAGAAACACATACCCCCTCTACCCGACCCCTGTAAAGCCTAACTATTGGAATTATAGAAAGGAAACCGTGGGTTATCTGGAATCTAGGCAGTTCAATTACTACAGTGATCCTGTCCTGAATACTAGTTTAATTCGGAACCAACTGACGGCAAACAGATTTGTGCCCCATCCACTCGCAATACAGCAAGCTTATGGATTTGATAGAGGTAAGGAATTGGCGCTGTGGTGAAGATTATTATCCTGAAAATTTATGGTTTTGTCAGTGACTTTGTAGCGGTAGTTTTACGCAGTTCTAGGTCGATTCCTATGGCAATGCATGTTTGTACGCATTATAAGTTTAAAAAATAGGAAAACTGACAACAAAGACTTTTGGCTTCATCATCAGATTATGATGATGATAATGGCAGTTCATTGGGAATTTTCTAGTGACCGTAACCACCACTGAAAAAAGCAAAATAGGCAAGTTTGTTAACTGGATGACATAATTTTGATGAAATTTCTTTGGGACCAATGTGAAAGTTATATCCATTCGACAAAAAAAAATCAAATCGGTTTATAAATGACGGAGTTCTGAAGTAACAAACATTACAAAATATTATACAACCGAATAGATAACCTCTCTTCCTTTTATGAAGTCGGTAAATAATTTATGTAGGTAGGTATCCTTCATTCTAAGTGTAAGTGTAACACTGATAAATTGACTGCGACATAAATACTTGCTGATAAATATGATTATTTCATAAAAAAACATCACGTAAAAGGTTTAAAACGTTAAGTTAAATCAGATAAGTATTATGACAGTACTGTGTAATACTTATATCAGTTAAATCATTAAACAAACTACGCGATTAAACTCCAATTATCCGATGAGCCGATAAGATCCACATAATCACAATTGAATCACCCAATTTTCGTGTATCTTATCTGAATTACTCAAAAATACTTTACAGGAAGAAGTACTTACTTTATCTATTTGTTGCTAGATAGATAGTATTTGTACAAGTTTTTTGAAGATAATAATACCTACCATGACTATTTTTACGTAGGTCTTAAACAGAAAACCTACCAATCTATGCTGAGCCAGGGTACGTGTTACGGCCCGTTATGTTACCCTATTTAGTATAAGTTTTTGTAAAGCTTCATAATTTCGTTTCGTAATAGGTAAATGCTTTTTATTCTTATTCTAAAAATAAAAATATTGCTACTTTATTTACAACACGTTTTTTGGGACCTAAAAAATGCATAATCGTAGCTCAGGATTGCTTAGGATTGCAAGTAGGTACCTTCTTTCGATTAAAAATAACAAAAACCACAATTTTGTTTGTAGAATAGATTTTGTATGTGTTGGCTACTTAGTAGATAAACAGATAGGCAACTGCTTATCTAATACAAAATTAATCAGTTTAAATTACCTAGTTAATACGAATAATAATAAAGATAAAATAAAATAATTTAAAGATAATTACTCTGATAAGTATTGCTAGAATACTTTTGAATGGACAGTCAACTAAAACATCCATCTTATAATAATTATCATCATCCAATATAGATACCTACTTACAATATACATCGGATCTTTATCCCTCTGAAGTTAATAAATAAATAATAAATAAATAAATATTCATGGACTTTACACACAACGCCCTCTAGTCCCAAACTAAGCAAAGCTTGTGATATGGGAACTAGATGGCTGATAAGAATACTTATATATTTTTTTATTGTAAATACATACTTATAATTACATAGTAACACCCAGACATAGAACAAACATCTATGTTTTCCACGCACAAATGTTTGTTCTTGGTGGGGATCGAACCCACGACCCACAGCACGGAAGGCAGAGCTATTACCGACTGAGCTGTGACGCCTGTCAAGTTAGGTGCAACAAACGACTGCGCATGTACTATGTTGTGCGGTAAAATTCGCTTATGCAATTCGACCAAAAATGGGTTCTGCGCAGATACTCCAGAGGGACAAGGATCCGTTGCGACCACTATACGAGGATAAGAAAAGTTTTTCTTACATGATGATGTTGGTTCCAGTAAGCTCATGCTGCAACTGGTGGGGTTTGGGCGGGCGGCGGAAGGGCGGGCAGGTGCGCTTCACGGCCGCGCAGACAGGAGCCCTGGAGCGCCGATTCGGAGCCAGCAAGTACCTCAGCCCCGATGAGAGACGGTCGCTGGCTACAGCGCTGCGGCTTAGTGATCGACAAGTGAGTTATCCAGTGTCATACAGACGGCTGTCATTTTAGTTCGAAAGGAGAGCAGGAAAAATTGCCAGAGGGTACGTTGCATTGGTGGGTTTATGCCGTCGCAGGATTTGAGTCATCCTGTTTCCTGGATGCCGGAGCTAACAAGTACCTAGGTAGTACATTCAGTCCTTATGAGCTTCGCTGGGGCTAATTGATTGCAAAATTGCTATGTTCTCATTTAAAAGAAAGAAGTTGAAAGTAGAAAAAAATATGCAGACCTAACTTATTTTGTTTTCGAAAATGGAGAACCGAATTTAAATGTTTAACCCATGATGCTGCCATATTTCTTTGGAAACGCGTGACACCGCTTGCGCTTAAAACAGGCACTATCTGAGTGTCAGTTCAAACTATTGAATGAAGTAGGTAGACTGTAGACTGACAATAGTTTAACAGCATTTAAATTAACCAAATTCTTCACTCCCCAGGTGAAAACGTGGTTTCAGAACCGCCGTGCCAAGTGGCGCAGAGCCACACCCGACAGTGCTGATGCTGAGAGCCCAGGCTCCGTCGAGGAGGGCTCTGATGATGACATACACGTCGCTGACATGTGAAACTACCTGATGATCTGGACTTGATTATAATGTACTGCTGAATTTACTTGATATTTTATTCTCTTTGCTTATCCCTTGAATGTTAGCAGTGTGAATGCCCCATATCATGGATAAGAGAGTATTAGGGCGGCTTGCACCAGAATCGCTAAACGCGTTTAACTATTAAATAGTATTTAGCGAGTTGTCAAGTCATATAAATACGTCAGATTTAAATCGTCTAGCTTAATAACACCAGGATAACAGGATCTAATAACAAAACATGTAATAATTTAAAAAATATTTTATTTTAAAAACAATCAAGGGAAAACCTCAAAACCAACAAACTTTAAACTTCAATAGAAAACAGACAGAAAAGATATACCTTCGTTTTTATATACATTTAAATAAATATTTCGTATTTAGGCCTAGAACGTCACCTTACATTAGTTAGGATTTCATTTTGCAATACGAACCTAACATCATATCGAAGTTTAAAACCAGCAATATTGTAGCATCTTAGATCAATCTTCGCTTCATAGTGGCACACTTAGAAATATTTACATGAAACTAGCTTCCATCCGCGACTTTGTCCGCATCCCGTTAGATCCTGTACATTTTCCGGGAAAAAAAGTAGCCTATGTGTTAATCCAGGCTACGAACTATAACTACTACTACTATTCCAAGATTCATACAAATCGGACCAGTAGTTTTTGCGTTGAAAGAGTAACAAACATCCATACTTACAAACTTTCGCGTTTATAATATTAGTAGGATAGGCCTAACAGTCTAGTATCTACCATACTAGATACCACACACTTTCGTATTTTGAAACAGAGCTCAAACTCTGAATCCAGGTTATAGATTTTTCTAAAGTTTTCTATGAAAATCTGTACTTGACTAACGAATTCATTGTCAGAATATCTCTATCGTGGCACAAATACAAGTACAATGGTACCACAACACAAATTCAGAACAAAATATTTGCTCAGACAAGCATTTTTTTCGAGAATCGAAGCTGCACCTGTTATGCCTTAAACCTACCCTTTGAGTACCTCATCTGAAACATAGAAGTGTAACCAACATCAACGTCTAACTTTGAACTATGTACCTAGCAGCAAGTCAAGTTCACATAGGAGGTAAATAGAAAATACCTATCTAACACTTACATTGTCTATAGTACTCTAACATTCACAAGTTTCATAACATTTTATTTACATTAGGAGACACATAGAAAATAGTAGTTCATTACAATTAAATGTCATTTGTGCTTCAAAATCTAATTTTCAAATAAATAATAGTCTTATGCAGTCATTCTTTGAAATTATTTGATGAATTGCTTTGCTTATAACATCTACATTTATATTAATTTATCTGAAAATCTTTATAATAAATATCAAAATATTACATGCAACTTTTATCTTTAATAACATGTAGGTTTTAAATTGACGATAGATATATAAATAAAATACAGTACCTATCAGTCACATTAGTTCAGCCCACTTAGCTTGAGCGCCCAATACAGAATTTTGTCTGTTGAAGAGAAGACAAAACTATAATCAGTCTCTTTTTAACCACCGACAGAAAAACGAAAGAGGTGTTATAAGATTGTGTGTCTGTATGTGTGCCTTCGTAGCTCTGAAAGTAGGTGGGGCTCCGATTTCAATGCAATTTTTTTGTAAGAAATTTGATTTATCTGGGATGTTTTTAGCCATGTTTGGTGAAATTTGATAAAGCCGTTTCCAAGTTATTCATCATCTTTAAAAACAGTTTTGAATCTCACATTATATTAAATATAATTTAACGTTAAATTCTACAAACTACTAAGTACATTAATTTTAATAAAATATTGGATATCTGACAGGTATTTCTAAGATCACAATTCACAACATTTATTCATGGCATTCTGTAGCTACGGTTCACAGACACAATACCAAATAGTTACTTTAACCGCTTAAACCAACAAAGCAAATAAAAGTTGTTCTCGATACACTATTCTCGATTGTGTCCCATGTACATTGCACAATATGTATATGGGAATAATCGGGCCGACAACACAGAAAAAGTCGCAAAACTTTGCTTAGCCACAGGACCGAATAGGAATCAGCGAGAAAGCTTGACTGTAACAGGTATCAAATACAAATCCTCTGCTGTTTAAAATCTGCTGATGGTAAATCTACAATACCTGGTCTAGAATCTTGTGGCCTGGTCTACGATTCTTGATGTGGGTCGGTCTACAATCTAATCACTTAATGCATCCTGTTCTTCAATTCCTGGTATCAAATATTTTGGGTATTGTCTCAGGTATCTAAAATCAAGTGCTTGGATTACAATCGTAACTTGGTGTTGGCGATCTTGCAGTTATTGGTCTTTTGAGGTCCAGTCTAGGGCTTCATGGTCTCTTAATATTGCAGTCTAGTCCAGTCCCAAAACTAGTGGCTTGGTTTATGGTCTTTGTGGATTAAGGTCTCCGGTCTTTTGTCTTGGTATTGTATGTTTATTCATGTTTACGAAGCGCTCCGCGCGCTCGCCACGCGGCTAGCAAGGCGCGACTGAAGTGTAGTTGGAACAGGTGGACTTGTGATGCTAGGAGTACAAAGGCATACCACAGCAGGCCGTAGGGATAACCCTGAAAATACGTTTATAAAATTGATTTGTATGACAATAAGTAGACTAAAACAGGGTTAAATGATCACACACAGATTCTTGCATATGCAAAGTATTCTTGTGTTTTATAAATGATTTTGATTCATACCTGCCAGCTAACAATATCCAATTCAGCTGACTCCGTTTCATCATAAGTAAGATATCTCCACACATCTGCGCAGTAGTACAGCACACAGTACAACAATGGGCCGAGGCCGAGCACCGTCACTCCGAGCATGTATCTTCGGAGATGCTTGATGTTGTTCCGTTTGATGGCTGATAGGCCAAGGAACGAGAGAAGTAGGGAAAAGCACCAGATGTACTCCCACCAGAGGGGCTAGAAACAGTATAAACTTAGTTTAGGTAGGTTATTTTACACCGGCACCCATACCCTTCCAACCAGAACACGGCAATCTTGATAAATCTAGACTTGAACATATTTAAGACAAGAATAAATAACATATTTTTGTTTCTATAGATAGTTTTGGTAGACCGGAACTGATTGGTAAATAAGCAGAATTAAATGTCTTGTTCTCACCGATGGTATTTGTAACTCTTCAATTTCCAGTATAAATATATCGAGCTTGTCGAGGATATCTGCAGAGAGCTTCGTCATCATTACCAGGAACATAACATGGTGGAAGAACATGCAGTATTTTAGCCGAGACTTATTCAGTGCACTGAAAAGTAACCAAACATTATTGCAATAATGATAAAAAATAATTGCTGACAAAATTAGATTACCTATTTGTATTTGTATAAAAAATATTTGTTTTGGACAAGGTTCTGACTGGAGGGAATTCTCAAAATGTTTCTGAGTGTTTAGTCCTGTGTTCACGAATTTGATTCTTTGGGATTTTTCAAATAATTGGCGCGAAACACTTCGCGATGAGATGGATTGCTATCGTCTAAAAATAATTCGGCGGAACTTTGATGAAGTCTGTCAACCTTCAATTTCTAGGTTTATTCACCCCTTGTGGAGATCTCATGAAGAATTATTGGCTCACAAAATAAACATAGACTCACCTAATTTGGTACTGAGTAGCTATTTTCTCTCGGTGTTCAAAATCTGCACCATTTGTCCCCGTGACCATAACTCCGCCTCGTGAAGCCATTTTATCATTAAATTATAACAAAAACCTAGGAAAAATACACTCTACGTAAATAACTTCACACACAGCACATTCTATGATAACTTCGGCAAGGTATTCGCACAGAAACCCGATAAAATTGATAAAAATCCAACAAAACCCCAAGTTTCAGAAATTCAGACAGATGTACAGAGGGCGGAAAGAAGGAAGGGAATAACGGAGGAGAGGAGAGGGGGACGGAAAGAGAAAGTAGCTATTAATGTTGCCCAACCCAAATTAATTCTGCGGGGGTGATTTAAAAATAATTGATTAAACCAAGAAAATCAATATCTACCAACCCCAAGATTAGATTGGAGTTCAATAAAAAACAAATAAGTTTGTAAAATATGTATCCCTTCCACAACCGATAAGTTTTATTACATTCATGAGACCTCAAAACTCCTAAAAAGCGCTAGATATGGCAATAAAATGACTAAAATGATAACATTGCCCAAGGTATTTGACCTAGAAAATTAAATGTCATCACAACTTTGAGTGTCAATGTAATGCCAACACGTCTGCCACGCAACATCATTACGTTTCGTTTCACGAAGTTTTTCTTTTTCTTCCACTTCCATTTTTTAGTTGACTTCAAACAAGTACCTACCTATTGATGATGAAGGGTGTTTATGTAGCATGTAAAGTATGTAATAGGTAGTAGTGGGTTCGAATATCAGTCGTTGCACTTTCAGTTGATTCATGATAAATGATAATATACAAATGAATCCTTATAGTTTTATTAAAGGGTAAATAGGTAGGTATGTAATGTAAGTACCAAAAATAGAACCTTGCAAGTAGGTAGGTACCTACCTGCCTAGGGTTGATTAAAAAAACTAAAATAAATAATGTAGGAAATTATTTACTATATTTTTATTTCAAAATACAACTAATTAACAGAATTACAAACTAAATAATAGTATTAAATAGGTAGGTAGGTATACCTACTTACCTACGTAAATGGCATTTAGAAATTTTACGCTTTTTTATTTAAAAATCAGTTGCCTATGCCTTAATTTAGTGCCTATCTAGACAGATGTATTCAGTATCCTTGGTTAGAACGGAAACCCTTTTATGAGCGGTCATTTTTCTTCTTCGCAATCCTCTGCTTCTTCTTCAGCCTCTTTTGCCGCTTGTGGTTTTTCTTCCTCTGTAAGCAGATTCATCTTAATGGTACCTAGAGTCTGGACAAGCCAAGTCTGCAGAGCGCTTAGATTAAGATAAGTAGATAGGTAATTATCATTTGAAAACAGGGTTGGTTATAAATCTTGTTGGAGTTGCTTATTTATTTCACTGCAGGCTGAATGAGAATATGAATAAGAATCATTTATTGTCAAACCGAGTACCGAGTACCGAGTACCGAGTACCGAGTACCGAGTACCGAGTACCGAGTACTGAGTACCGAGATTGGCCATACTCTGCTTACCTAAGTAGGTAGGTAATGTAGGTATACCTATCTAACCTCATTACTATCATAATATCATTCCACTGTTGGAATGGAACATAGGACCTTCTCCATCGACTCAACGTGATCCGACAGTCCATCCGGTTAGGGGCCATCACGTAGGTAAGTACTTACATAGTTTACGGGTCACCAATGTTTGTTAGTTTTACTGTTGACACCACGGCATAGGTGCTATGCTAGCTGTGACACCATACAGGGCACAGAGTGTAAAGCTAGTACTACCTAACGTAGATAGGTACCGAAAGCTTCAACGAGCTTAGGCCACAGACTATGTTTCTTGAACCGAGCGGTTTTGCCGAGCACTCGAGATGTTTCATTCAATCAAGACAGGACTGTTACTTTTATTTTATTTTCACACTCTGTATTACATAGTATAGGTATTATTTTATGTACTTATACGAGGTAATATAAGACCCACCTTGTATTACCATCCGAAAAACTGAGCAAGAGCGTTCCGGGACGCATCATGACTATTACCAAAGTTATCTAATTCAGAGAAAGCCTTAGAATTTACTTAGAATTTTGTTGTTGGAGGGCTTGATTTCTCTGTTTTTGTGAATCCTGTGCATGTTTAAAATGTGCTGCCTCGAAAGCCTTTATTCTAAGTGGTTTAAGGTTGGTTTTAGCTTGTGCATAAGTTAGTGATTCGTTGTGTTTGAGGAAGTTAGCAGGGTTCTGCTCTGGCGCCCTCGACTCTGAAAGTGTAAACACTCGCTTTACGATACTTCTAGATTCATCTAGAAGTATGGCAAATGTGTTCAGTAGTACCTGTTCTATTCCCCCGATCAGATGATTCAGTAGTGCTTCATATTTTCCATTTAGAATTCGTTGTAATAAAATATGTTGCAATCATTTCTGTTCGCTTTGTTGTAATATGAGTTAAATAATACCTAATTCTGTTTTTCAATAATAATGAAAGTGTTAATTACATAATGCATCCATGATGTTCGATTGCATCAGGAAATACTAAAATATTCTTTTATCAGATTTGTGAACTGATTAAACGTCATGATATAACTTGCAATACCCACAAGGTGGTTCCAATTTATAGATTCAGCATTATGAAAACAGGTGCCTATGTACCAAATATTAAAAGAGTGTACCTACCTACATTATTTTCGTAGCTTTTGATCTTACAAAACTAAGGTGGTGGGTTAGTCAAGTCCATTTAACAGTCAAGTTAGTCCATTGGTAGGTACTTAGTCCATTGGTAGATAGTCTATTGGTACTCAGTCCATTGGTAGTTAGTACATTGGTAGTAGTCCATTGGTAGTTAGTCCATTTGTATAATAGTCCATTTTATATAGTCCATTGTTAGTTAGTCCATTTTATATAGTCCATTGTTAGTTAGTCCATTCGTAAGTGAGATGTCAAGAAAAGTCAAGAGTCAATAAAGTCAAAAAATAGTCAAGTCAACATTGAAATAACAATTAATAACAAACATTTTATTTTTCGTAACAATTTCATATTGTTTCATTCAGACATCACACTTAATTCTTGTTAGTAGGTATAATTACAACAGGGCTGTGTAACATGTAATGTAACGTTACATTACACGTTACAAGTGCTGTGTTGCCCATTGTACTCCCGCCTTCATTAATAGCTATAACTAATCTATGTTATACATATTGAAAGCATTTTTCATAAATAATGTGTTAATTCGTATAAAAGTATAAAAATATCACAAGTCGTCAAAATGTCGATGTGTTGACGTACTTTTACTGTATTTACACTACACAGATAATTTATTACTTTACCCGACTTCTTTATTGTAATATTGAAATGGAAGATTTTCTTAAATATTTTCATTTCATACCCAGTTCTGAAATTTAATATATTCTATCACCTAATTTGGTTCCTACCACCTCTTAACTCATATTAAAATATTAAAAATAAACAAACCAAATTACGCGTAAAATATCGCAAATCTCAGAAGTTATTTCGACTTTTAATATGTTACTCTTCTTCATTTTGACACCTCATCTGTCAAAATCCTATGCTTGAGGTCTCTATATAGACTTGAACATTGCTTTAGCATTTTTAATGGATTTATTTTAGGGTAATTCATACCAAAATCTAGACTACCTAGATCTAGTTATTGTTTCCCTAATAAACGTTATATCCTAGTTACTGGTTCTGATAGTCCGACTGCAGCGGGTAATACTCGACGCTGCTTTCTTCCTGGCTTTGCTGAGGAGCTACCTTGTACTCCTCGTATGCCGTACCTTCGTAGGCGGTGTCCTTGTGGCTGCCGAGACCAGCGGCGGCGGCTTTCGCAGCGGCCTCTGCTGCGTTCGCTTGAGCTTGCTGAGCGGCACTCTGGAAGAATAGTGTAATTTTAGTGTGGTTGCAGTAAGCTCTCGGGCTTTAGAAAAAATTTGTAAAGTTTTAAAACCAGTATAACATGAGTTTGTAAAAATCTTAGTTTCAATGACTTTGTAGTTTAGGTAAGACTGGTACCTATATAGCTAGATCGTGGTAGCGATGTGATTTGCAAAGTTTCTTAGCGTTTTAGGAATATCGCGAGATCTCATTTCGAGGAGAACTACTAGTAATAGTTTCTCAAATTTTTTAGGTAAGTACTGCGTAGGCGTTGCAATTTATTCTTAGTGATTGCAATATTTTAAAATTGATTGCTACTAATTTTAAGTTAGCGCTACAATGTAGGTACTGTTACCGATCAGAAATGATTGCAATGAAATTGATTGCAAAAAATCCTAAAATGTATTACAATAAGCTACAAGTAAGCTTAAATATTGACTGAAGGTTTATAAAGGTATCAAAGAAAAGATTGAAGAATAGATAAAAAGCATGTATTGACACACAAGAAAGAAAACCCAAGAGTTATTTGAAGTTAATATTTCTAGAAGAGTACGTCTATTTTTATGTCTTCGAAGATGTAGACCTTTGAGTTTGTCTTCCGTTCCTGAATAGAAGAATGAAAAAGTCAAGACTTTATTCACATATTAGGGGCAGAATATGTTTTTTATGATCGTTCTTATATGTCAGTGGTACACTCTGGTGATGGAGTTTTTACAGTAATGGCTTAACGACTCGTAAAGTTGGGGCTTGAACGTACCCTCCGACGCATGCTAAGCAAGCAAATGGAAAACAAGCCTGCTTGCATTTAACAGCGCCAGAAAAAAGTGGAAGAAGTCTTCAAAATGAACTTACCTGGTTATGCTATATTAAAATGAACATGATAATGACAGTAACATAGTTGTGAAGATACCATTTTCATGTATGTTAGCTACGTTCATACCTGTGCTTTCCTGGCAGCGGACTGCGTCGCTTCGAAGTCGATCCTCACGCCATGCAGTTGTTCTTGCAACGTGTTCAGTCGTTGTCTGGCGGCGCCAACCATGGCTGTCTGAGCTCCAAGTTCACCGGCTGCCTGTGATGCTGCTTCGTTGGCGTTTTCTGATGTGGCTTGTGCTGCGTTTAGAGCCGCTTGGATCACGTTCACCTGTAAATCGGATAATTAGTAATGCTTCAGTTCCATTGGCAGTTTGCTTGATAGCTCAGTTGGCCACCAAAGTGAGTTTTTTAAAATTAAATGTTGAGGTTTTTACAGAGCCACGGTAATTTATAATTATTATGGTATAGCCCTTAGCGGGTGAAAATTGCGAACTAGATTGTTTTGGTAAATAAATTATTTGTATTTGTAGATCCTCTAACTCAGATAGCAAGCGTCAGACTCGCGTAGACGAACGTTTGACTGCAATCTCACCTGATGGTAAGTGACGATGCGGTCGACGATGTAGCACATTTGCCGAGAAGAAACCTATTCACTCTCCTCTTGAAAACATTCAAATTGTAAGTGTAAGTAACAAATAGCGCCTATCACTTATGGTTGTAGCTTGTGGGTCGATTATTAGACCATTTTGTGTAGGAAATAGAGATTCTAATACGATTCCAAAAGTTCAAATCCCACCAAGATCAGGTTTAAATAAAAAGTGATTTAAGTACTTAACATTGTGGTCGGTTATTCAATACCTTTAGTGAACCGAGCCGGAAGGAAATACGTAGGTTCAATGCTATGAGATCAAGTGTCACTGAATAACCACTATCTAATCTCTAAGCAAGATATAGTAGGTATACATAGAAACCTACTTCATCATCTCAAGTATTTTTGTTTCAAAACCTAAAGGTAATATAAGGTAGGTAGGTTTATTTAGGTGAGAATGCTTTTTTTTTACACATTATCGGCAAACGTTTGATGGTACTCGTATGTGACGATGCGGTTGACGATTACAATTTAGATGTTTTCAAGAGTGATCACACTTGAAAACATCTAAATTGTAAATGTTATTTAAAATAGGTCCATTTGTGTAATTTCAACATCACAGTACCTAGTTTTTGAAGGCAACAGAACTGACCTTGGAAAATGTCACAATTTCCTAAATGCAAATAGGTATCTTATGACAAAAAGTAAGTTAGTAAACTTATTGAGAGAGCAAACGCTCGAATCAGAGCGTGACAATCTTAAGACATGTCTTATACAAATAAAATAAAATGTCGTTGCAATTATGTAAAACTTAATGGCGTTTTGTAATTGTCTATTAAATTAGGTTATTAAGTTGTAGTGCGTATATTTTTTGACACACATCAGTAGCCCGCCCTTTGGTAATTATTCAAACTCTATTATAGGGTAGAATGTTGAAAAACTAATTATCTTATATACAAAAATAATCAGACAAATTATTCGCAACGGAAAAAAACTTGAGCGATAAATGTTTTATAGTAGTCACAACTGATCTTTGTTCCTCTGCGCAGAACCTATTTTTGGGTAATTGAAGGTAAGGTATTATTCCGCAAAACACGTAATGCGCAATCGTTTGTTGCACCTAACTTCAGAAGGATACAGATCCGTTTTGCGTACTGTAACTTTTTTGGTTTATGTGTGTTTTCTAGAACAAAAGACTTCAACGCGCTCCTCGACGTAATGTCAATTTGAACAGTTTAATTGAGTCATAGATACAGTCAGCGACAATAAGATGTTTACAAATCAACATTTTCAAAAATATCTCTGGGTTCTCCATATGCTCCACAAAACACATTTCATAAAATTGACAAAGCAAGTTGACTTGTTATTACAGCTTTCATTTTGATAATTTTTTTAGAAAACCTTGTACCGTGACATATCTTTGAAAATTTTGATTTGCAGACATCTTATTGACGCTGACTGTACATACATATCAATGGTTGCAGATACCAAGTGTTCAGAGGTTAAAAATCTAGTTGTGCCTTGGAATTTAACAGTGATACGCGAGTGAGTCTATTAAACTTATTTAAATTCTGTTTTGCAAATTATTTTAAACAAAATTCATTTCCTTTTTTCGGCTAAATACTTTACGTTTTTGTTTTGGAACATTTCATCAAAGATCATCACGGCACTTAAAAAATCAATAAGTATTTGCAAATTGTATTTCAATATCGTCAGGCGATCGGCTACGGTTTTGCCAACCTTTTCGTAAGGCGATCCGCGGTTTTCACGTTACCAAAGATTTTGTAACAAATACAATAAGGGTTAGAAATCGATTTAAAATTGTAATAAATGAATAAGAATCAATAGTAAGCCTATATTTGTTTGCAAGAAATTGGCTTGCCATATTAAATATAGAAGTCGTATCTACTTTACGTTTTAAAAATGAAATGCAAACCTTTATACATGGATCAAAATTAGAGAGATGTTCATCGAGTGAGTACCCCAATGCTTAACCATATTGGGACTTTCAGTAGGTATGGAGATTTTTTTACAATGCATCCAAACGTCCATGAGCGATATAAAAACGTGACTCCATAAAGTCACGCTGCAACATATTTTTCATAAAAACTTGATTGTATTATTCCATATTTTTAGTGAAAATTAAAGCTTGAATTTATGCATCAACAGTTTGGAAAATTCAGACTAACCTGGTGCATAGCCTGTTGTGCTGCCTGAGCCGCTGACTGCGCAGCTCTCTTAGCTTGCTGCAGCTGCATCTCCTCGCCTTGCAGACCGACTTTAGCATCCCTGACCTGCTGCTCCAACCCTGACAGGATAACCTGCTTGCCAGCCAGCGCTGCCTGGGCCGTCGCACTGGCCTGAGCCGCTGACTGAGCTAAAGTGTTCTTCGCTACATACGCCGCTTGGTACGCAGCCGCTGCCTGGTTACCAAGCGCTGTTTTCGCTTGATTGGCAGAGCCCACAGCGATGGTTCTCAAACCGCTGCCTCTTGAGAAACCTTTCTTTCCCTCGTTCGCTGCTGTGACTTCTTGGATGTACGCGTCGTAGTGGCTGGCTGATTCTTCAGGTTCTGCCCCTTGGAGCTGTGAGTTGTCGTAGTCGTACTCTGAGTATTCTGGCTGTTGTTGGATCTGTTGGTGTTGTTGGTGTTGTTGGTGTTGTTGGTGATGCTGTTGGTGTCTTACCGGGGCTGCTGTGGCGAAGGTCAGCGAGCCTGGAAATGTGTGAGATTTTTCTTATGTTAGGAGAGAAACTTGGAAAGTGTTTATCTTTATGAAAGTTCTTCCAGTCAGCGACCTTTGGCCAATATCTTTGGTTAAGGTACCTATATATGCTTTGATTTAGGACGAGCTAAATAAAATATTTGGTTTTATAAATATTAAATGTTCTGATATAAATTGGTGAGAATAGAAATCACCAGAACTTGCAGATCACCAGATAATCAGACATAACATACATTGTAGAATTGCAGTGATATCATAGCAGCAAAAAGCTAAAAAAAAACATTGTAGAATGTATTATTAGTCTACTATTTAGTTACAGTTAACTATCTAATTATAGTTATGGTTATGAAACAAAAATACATAACGAAATAATTAAAGAAAGTAATCATTGATGCGTACCGGAAGAAGGTACATAGCGTGAGGAAACTCCCTACTCCTACACAAAAGTACTTGTTTATGTAAAGATGATTCAATGTTTGCATGTTTCATGCAGATTCATTTCAGCTATCATCATCATAATAGGCTGAAGAAGTCTACAGTTTTTAAGCCTTCTCTATCTACAAAAGAAAAGTATGTTTTTAGTACCTACTAGGTAATGTATATTGGTGAATTTACCCGCAGTTTACAATTATGTTTTCTAAATGGGGTATTTTGTTTTTCTAAATCACTGAGTTCGTTAGAAGTTATACCACAAATCTGAAATAACTAGGCAAGCTAAACTGTTTATGATTTTGCATATTTAAAGGATGGACTTGCAATAATAGATAGATGAATAAATAGACTGAAAATTATTATTTCATTAACATATCAACCTTCGAGGAAACCCATTCTTGGACCCAGACTTCTCCCATAAATTTCATCACTTCAATAAATAAATCAAAATAATATTGTTCCTATAATTATAATATAAGCACTGTTTTACCTCATTGCAAGAGAACTATTACGTTTTATGAGAATAATTATCTCTAAACCTAAGTAGGAGTTCGTAAAGTTGTATTTTCTGATCTAAGTTGGGATACAATCATACATATTTATATGCACGCACGAAGTCGCGGGCAGACAGGTAGTAAATTAATAATTTAGATAAAATTTAACTTATATAATTTAATAAATCAAAATTACTTACCTATGCAGAACAGTATCGTCCTAAAGGTCTTCATATTAACTACAGTCGAACTGAAAACACAACACAGAACTACACTTTAGAAAAATCTAAAAATCACAAATATAACTTCTAAAAATTATCAAAAATTGTACACTTTTTTAGTATCTAAAATCTAGAAAATATTTATAACTTGAAAGATTTAATAAATGACACTTTTAGAACAAAAATAAGTACTAAATATACCTTTCAGTACTTTCACAAAAGCTAAGTTTTAAATTCGGATTTATCCGGGGGCTAGGTGGCCCTTGCTCGGTGTTCAATGAAGCAATGTACGAACAGACCAACAGTACTTCTATTTATAGTGAATGTCTATTCAACCAGAGTGCTAAGAAAGCACTGCTAGAAGACCTCCATAGAGCTGTATACACCATTGAGAAATAGAACAATAGGGATCTTGTCACGATATCATACAATTGTAATGAATTATCCAACTTTATTGAAGAGAATATTATCGAAGATTCAAAAGAAATTAAGTCACGATTTTGTAAGGAAGACTTCCTACTCAAATGAGAGGAAAACACAGGGGCATTTGTGATCTATAAAAAGTTCATTATACTACTTACTAATTAATTAAATAATACTACTCTAAAAATAATTCTTACATAGATCAACGAATGTCTTGTTTCTAGTCTTTACAGTTTCCATCTTCACTGAAAATTTTGAAAAACTTCCATCATCATAGGTAGTTGAAGCTCCTCTTTTTAGTTTTAACCTTGTCAATACAGTTTTAGGCCCCTAAATAATAAAAATTGCTCGAATCCAAGTTGAGACTCAAGCATACCTACGTTTTTTAAGAGATTTCCACTGAATAGTATCAAAAGGTCTATGATGGCGTCACGCTAGAGTCTTAAGTTTCTTTTAACTGCAGGTTCGCTTAAATCTCAATGACTCAAATATAGATGGTTTCACATCTTTCAATAAAAACCTGTCCACCCCACTCATTTGCAAAGAAGCTTGTTAGATTTTTTCCATCTGGCCCACCAGTGGGCGTCGGTGGGCTCGATGGCAACTAAATGTATACTTAATTATCTATTTAAAACATTAATATCTACTTATCTTAGTTTGAGTGAACTGTATTTTCGGTCTCCGATTTTAGGGGTATTAACCGCTCTACATAGTTTCAGAGCAGAATCGCGCTTATTCTAGGTGCATTATGGATTGGACCAATATTTTGCACAGATTGACAAAATAATTCAAGACAGTATTTTAGGGGTATTAACAACTCAACACGCATGCAGACCGGATTCGTGCTTATTGATTCTGAGTGCACTATGGTTTGGACCAATATAGTGCACAAATTGACAGAACTTGTACCAAATTCAACTTATGAAATACGCTTGCCGAAAAATAAACAATTGTGTTTAAATTCCTTTGAACGAATTTTGGGTAAGTAGAACAGTTGTTTTAATAAAATGCCTAATAGCTAGAACTTCAAATTGGTCAGGGTTGACATTTTGTACGTAATAGTGGTAATTGACCCCTAAATGTACCTACCTACCTATTGTGGTACTTCAATCTTTCTGGGCTTGTTGTTATTTTGTTCATCAGCTGTGTTTTAGTTTGGAGATGTTTAAAAAGCTACTTGTACCGGGAAATGCTTTCAAAACACAAACATGGTATTCACTGTGTTGTACTATGAGTAAGTATCGTATTTAATTTAAGCCCAAAAACAAAATAGCCTTATCCTAATTATTTTGGAAACGGATCCCGGGACCTGATCACAAAACAATTCGGGATCGGTTTCAACTTTATTCGATCCAGGATGAGATGCCATAAACCCTAAAAGATGACCACATTATGAGTGATTCGTTGAAGGGGCTCAAGTTCTTGAAATACTGTAAGACCAAGTATTATACCAGGGAAATATCTATTGAATAATTCTCACCAAGAAATTCTTACAATGACATAACAAAACATTAATTATGTTAGTAATATACTTTAAAATACCTAGTGATCATTTTTAAATTGTCGTGCCCTAACTGGGCACATGTTGATAGCATTAATAGGTACATTTAAGACCTTTTTATACAACATGAACGCAATAAAATATTGAGTATAAAAAAGCTGTGATTTTGTAAATAGGCTATTTTTAATTTATTAAGCCGGCTGATTCAGAAGTCAGGACTCGAAAAATTCATAAGTTGTGCATTTGCATGTAGCATAAATGTAAGCGAGGGTTTAACCCATATCTGGCTAATTATTCCACTTGGTTGAGTGAGCGCGTTATTTGAATAGAGCCGGCTCTTCGTGTGAAGTTCTTTGCTTTCAAGCGAAACGATAGGTAACTTGATTTATAGGTGCTAGCAAACGTGAGGTGCAGGTTCAATTTTCATGAAATAAATAAATATTCATGGACTTTACACACAACGCCCTCTAGTCCCAAACTAAGCAAAGCTTGTGATAGGAGAACTAGATGGCTGATAGAATACTTAAATACTTTTTTTTTGTAAATACATATTTATAATTACATAGTAACACCCAGACATAGAACAGACATCTATGTTTTCCACGCACAAACGTTTGTTCTTGGTGGGGATCGAACCCACGACCCACAGCACGGAAGGCAGAGCTATTACCGACTGAGCTGTGACGCCTGTCTGAAATGTAGTAATACCTAATTAATCTGTAAACAAATTGTTCTCAACTACAAATTCTTGGTTTATGGCTTTTGCGACAGGTTGTCACAATTCTGCCAGCGTCTGAAGTGTAGGTAATCTTTACCATTGAAAATAATCTCAAGCATAGTGAAATAGGTACCTACTTTTTTATAAATAACTAGTTTCTGTTAATCCAGGCTACGAACTATATGTATTCCAAGTTTCATACAAATCAAACTTTTGACAGGCGTCACAGCTCAGTCGGTAATAGCTCTGCCTTCCGTGCTGTGGGTCGTGGGTTCGATCCCCACCAAGAACAAACATTTGTGCGTGGAAAACATAGATGTTTGTTCTATGTCTGGGTGTTACTATGTATTATAAGTATGTATTTACAAAAAAAAAAGTATATAAGTATTCTATCAGCCATCTAGTTCCCATATCACAAGCTTTGCTTAGTTTGGGACTAGAGGGTGTTGTGTGTAAAGTCCAAGAATATTTATTTATTTATTTATTTAAACTAGTAGTTTTTGCGTGAAAGAGTAACAAACATCCATACAAACTTTCGTGTTTATAATATTAGTATGATTTTTTTATGACAGTATCTTACAAATGCTTGAAAAGTAGGGTATAAGAGTGGATTGTAGGTATATGTACTACTGTCCACCACTTCAAGCTGCTACCATCTCATTTTGCCCTACTTTTCTAGACACCATCCCTACCCGTCTTTGTTCTGATCCTGAATCTAAGGGCATATTGTCTACACAAAAATAATTGAGAGAATATTTTTTTCGCGTGTTTTTTCGTCTGTTGCTCTGGCCAATACCTTTCTCAGCCCTTTCAAATTGAGCAATATTAGCAAGTTCTTTATGTCGATATTTGTTACACAATACATTAATTAATTGTTCTGATATTGGAAGGTCAATGGTACCTATATACCCGTTATACTCGATACTCTCAATATTTCTGTTTATTTTTTACCCGACTACGGCGAAGCAAAAAGGAGGGTTATGATTTTGACCGGTATGTATGTTCATCTCATCTGTTCCCTCATTCATGACTCTTAAACTACTTATCATAATTTGACAAATGAGGTATCATTGCTTGATCCTCCGCTGGTGTGACGTCATTTTAAATTGTACATATACCTAGCTATCCTTTGACCATCACTATGTTTTATAGAATTTTTAGAACGTAATTTTTCAGTAGGCGGGTTTTAGTTTTTAAAGTTACTTTTTGTTATTATCACATTGAAACTTGTGCAAATATCAATACAATTTTAGGGAAAGTATCTACCAACAAAGTGAACCTTGGCCTAGCATTGTATTTGTGCGTGGTCACAGAACCTACCACTGAGAGCTTGAACCAGTGCTCATTCTCATAAATAACGCATAATTATTATTTTACTTATTTACTATTTTTCAGCTGCAAGTAATGAGGAACAACCACAAAATAAGCTGACAAAAACTTGTTACTTTTTCTGTGCGTGCTCTGTTTTCAGACACGAGGTGAAACGCCAAAAAACCACGCGAAAGAAGAACTACGTAAACTGTGAACGCATACGCATACATTATCTTTACAAAACTAGCTTCAGCTCACAACTCGTGTTGAAGCGCTCGTGGCTAGGCTTGCGTCAATATTCACCGATAAAGTTAAGCGACAATCTACGCGTTCATTTTTTGGATGGGTGACCGTTTCTGTGCGCTTCCGTGCTTCGGAGGGCACGTTAAACTGTCGGTCCCGGCTCTAGCAGTCGTTAGCGATGGAGGCCTAAAAACTACGTTTCCAGATTGGCCACAAATTGAGCTTACAACTTTGTCCGCGACTAGCCTGGACTAATCCTCTTATGGGAAAATTGAAAGGGGATTTTAAAACCCTCGTTTTCCCGTAGACTATGTTCTTATAATGAAAACATACTACATCTATATTTAATTATGTCAAAGAAATACCATCATCATCATACCAGCCTCTCAAGTTTCATGTTGGACACATAAATAAATAAATAAATAAATATTCATGGTATTTACACACAACACCCTCTAGTCCCAAACTAAGCAAAGCTTGTGATATGGAAACTAGATGGCTGATAGAATACTTATATACTTTTTTTTCATACGTTCAGATTTCCAGAAACAATGATTTTAGCTTTTTCCATCCATAGAGTTCAAACAGTATGAATACTAGAAATCATTTAGGTTTAAACCCCAACTTTTATTGAGAAAAAGTGACGAGATAAGCTGATGTGGTATTACTGTGACAACTGCGTTCTCTCACAGAGCACGTCGAATGAGGACGTACCCTGTCACAGCAATGGTGAACTACTTATTCCACAGTACTTAGACGTGATGCGGTCCACCGCCCACCGTTCCCGCCAGGTTCTTCTCTTCAGGGCAGCTTCCTTGACGTCCTTATACGACATGACATCTATCTTCGCCTTCACTTGGCTCATGTAGCTAATACGCGGTCTTCCTCTTCCCCTCTTTCCTTCTACCTTCCCTTCAATGATATTTCCGATTAAGCTGTCATGTCCTATAAGGTGTCCAATCATCTTTCCTCTCCTGTTCTCAACAACTTTTATAAGGGCTCTCTCTAGAGCCCTACTTATATTAGATAACCCAAAACATATTACCTACCTCCTACATAGCCAAGGGTTAAGATCACTCAATGAAACCATACCTGGGCCTCTACTCAGAATAATAATTAACGAAAATTCGGCAGTGATGTGTTACACTGCTCAGTGGCGCTGTCACTTCACAAGAGCCCGCGTCAACTTACAAGGCGGCCGCGTAGTGTACCTAACACGCCAAATCTTCGTTAATTTCGAAGTAGTGGCCCAGTCTCTCACTTTTACAGAACATCAGCTGTTTCCTCGATCAACTATACCACGCTGTTTCATACAGAGTGACCAACTGCCCAGTCACGTGACCATGAAGATTACAACACAGCAGCTGATATCGCTCTTATTTCAACTGAAATAAGGTTGCAAATAAAATATATCGAGCCTAAGGAGTTACTGCACAAACGTGACCAAAAATAGATAATTTCGGTAAAAGTTCCATTTTGTAAAGGATGAAACACGTTTCTGAAAGTGATATTGAACTGTAAAATTGTGACGAATTGTAATAAATTCAATAGATTTGATATTGTGATAGTTTTTACTTCAATTTAGATTTCCTTATCTATTTGTTCGGCGGCACGATTACTATGGTAATAAGATTGTTGCAATATAAAGTTACTATGGCCCTACCTATACATATATTATTTTTCTAAAATATTCGATGTCAAATAACTCACAGAAACAACTGAATGTGTTCTTTGTACTTTTCCAAAACTGCAACATCTGACTCTACTAGACACTAGACTCTAGTGATTAGACACTCGAAACTGACCTTTGAATTTGTCCGGATGGAGTGTACAAAGTGTGGTATTGGTACCGATTCTGTTGTTACATTTTCCTAAACCAACTTAGTTAAACAGTGCTAAAATTATTCCCGTCCTTGTTGTTTCAGAATCGACCATTAAAAGCGGGCAAAGACGGAGCGGGTCAACTAGTTTTATATAATTGTGATAAAACAAAACAACAGTGCAGTTACCCAAACCGATAACTACATAGCCTATGCCTAACAGTTAGGTAACAAGTGCAATGGATGAACGCATAAAACTATGTGGCCATAGAACTAGCAAGAAGCGGACAGTTCATAGCGACATCTGTTTTTCATAATAAAAGGTTAGCATAAGGCCGTATTAAATACGGCCTTATGCTAACCTTTTACTGCTCAAGCACTGATCTTTTTTAACAGTTTTGTATGAGAATCTCTAGATACACAAATCTGTTTTAATAAGTTTTTTGATTAGTTTGGGACTAGAGGGCGTCGTGTAAAATGTCCATGGATATTTATTTTATATTTCTTTTAATAAAATATTTTGTTCTCGGAGGGTATTCATGTATTCAACCTAGCAAATAATCCGCTGTTTTCATGGCCCGATCAGAACTGCATAATTTCCGCAAAATAAAATTAAAACGAACCATAGGCCACGGCAATTTCTACAATTCAGTAGGCAACAAATTGTCTACTGAAACTATTACAGTCAATTAAAAAAGTTAATTGGCCGTTCGCAGATCCACTAGACTGTATAAAATAGTATTCTACTGTCCGATTTCAAGAAAGCCGCTATTGTGACATTGATTTTAATAGTCGGACAGTATTTAGGATCATACAAAAAAAGTGCCGGGAAAAAAGCCGTAACATACAGTTTGCCAGTTGTTCTCTAGTTTTTGAAAACCGAGAAAAGCAACGCATAGATTTTCAAAGTTTTTTGATTTAAATGAATAAGAGATATAAGGACTAACTTACGGATTGTAAATAAAATATCAGATAGTGAAATCTAATTTTATTACAAACACTATTTTGTACTAAACTTAATAATACAAGAACACAAATTACAAAACATTGCACATTGCCGCAATTAGGTACATAAAATAGTTTCATACATATAAAAATTTACTTACATTTTGGCAATTCGTTATTATTATTGTAGGTAGCCGGTACTATCAAGGAATTAGATTGTTGATGTTTTAACTAACATATTTTACTAAAAAGACAAATGCTAAAGAACAAAGCCGTAAATGACCAGTCAACAGGGGTCTACAATACAATTCCTTCATAGTAAAACGTGTGCTTGTATGGCAAACAATGAATGAACATAGAATGGCTGATTCACAGAAACAAACCTTAATCTAGAAAAGTATTTACAAAATCATATACCAATTAATATAATATACCAGCTCTAAGTTAGTACTTAGGCCGAAAACACTTTCAATTTCTAATATTGTATACTGATAAATATCTTATTACATACTATCTTCCGCCTGCGATTTCGTCCGCATTCCGTTTGATCCTGTTGATTTTCCGGGATAAAAAGTAGCTTGTGTTAATCCAGGCTACGAACTATATGTATTCCAAGTTTCATCCAAATCGGACAAGTAGTTTTTGCGTCAAAGAGTAACAAACATCGATACTCTGGCTTGCCCGCGCAGTAAATATCTAATGCAAGTAGTTTTGATATTTTTGAAATTTTTGAACTTAATACTTTTGAAACTATAATTTTTGACATTTTACGTACTAATCTTATTACATATTCTAAATTATGTAGGTATGTTACAAGAACTACCTACTTAAGCCTCCCTACCTAACCTAAAATATTATCGAGCCAAGGGACATAACAGAATAACTGGACAATCCAAAAACCTATATAAGAAAAGAGAGGACAACAGATTTATTCATTCCCAAACCAGGCAAAAAGGCATCAGAGCCTAGCAGCTACCGCCCTATCAGTCTCCTCAGTTCCCTGGGGAAAATCTACGAGCGTCTCCTTCTGAGTCGTCTCTGGTCCCACGCGAACGAACACCAACTCCTCCCCGACGAGCAGTTTGGTTTCCGCCCCCGTCACTCCTGTCCCCAGCAAGTGCTGCGCTTCACGGAGCACGTGCTTTCCAGACGACACCATACCTGGCCGGCAGATACTGGTGCAGTCTTCCTCGATGTAGCGAAAGCCTTCGACAAGGTCTGGCACAACGGCTTGATCTATAAGCTCTCTAAACTCGGTGTGCCACATAGACTCGTGCTCATCCTGCGAGACTTTCTCCTCAATCGTAGCTTTCGCTACCGCGTAGAGGGCGCCCTCTCGGCCCCTAGACCCATTAGAGCCGGGGTCCCTCAGGGCTCGGCTCTCTCCCCCCTCCTATTTACGCTGTACACCAGCGACATCCCTCGCACCCATCAGGTGGAAATCGCCTTGTTTGCGGACGACACAGCTTTGTATGCTTCTGACCGGAATCCCAGTCGGGTGTGTATAAAATTGCAAACCGCTCTCGATGCACTCGGTGCATGGTTCAGTAAATGGCGCATTGAAGTAAACCCAACGAAAAGTACTGCAGTGTACTTCTCCGCGGGCTTACACAAAACCCGTCCCATTACCCTATTCGACAAGCCAATCCCCTGGGCTAGATCAGCACGTTACTTAGGAGTAATTCTTGACCGTCGCCTGAACTTCAAGGAACATGCTAGGAAAGTTAGCAACCGCGCCAGGTTCATACTCGGCCGCCTCCATAGCCTTCTCTGCAAGAAGAGTAAAATGTCTCTTAGAAATAAGGTGACGCTTTACAAAACTTGCATACGCCCTATCCTGACATACTCATCTGTAGTATTTGCCCACTCCCCCGCAATCCCTGCCCTTCAGGTAGTCCAAAACCGATTTTGTCGCAAAGCCACTGGAGCTCCCTGGTACATGCGCAACGTTGACCTCCACCGCGACTTGGGTCTCGAGTCAATCACAGACTACATTAAGCTCGCCTCCAGGCGATACTATGATTCAGCCCCCCACCACCCGAACCCACTTATTTCGAAACTCCCCGACTATCCCATCGAACCTCCCGTCGATACATCCCTCCGTAGACCGAGACATATTCTCGGTGATCCCGATGACAAGATCACCTCTGCCAACGCAGAGACGATCGAGCCATCCAGTTCGGTTAGACAAAACACTGCACAGATACACCGACCCCGCCGGCGTGGTCGAAGACGTCCCTTAGTGCCCGCCCATTCGGGGCCTAACCTAGATCTAAACTCCCCCCCTGGCAACAGCCCAAGCCGAGGTCGTACCATAGCGGTGCCCTTGTGCTAGTTGCCCCAACCTAACTTTACCGGTTGAGCGCCGTCTGTGCTCACCATTGTTCGGTAGCGCTGTAAGAGTCGTCATACGACCACCAGCATTTAGTCCATTCGAAAAAAAAAAAAAAAAAAAAAAAAAACAGATTTATTCAATTTAGGGAGGTTCTTACAAGCACAGTCAACACTAATTTATTTATTTTAAAATTTCACACAAATAGGTAGTGCTAGGACTAATGTGAATGATGATAGAACGATTAACGTTGATTTACTACTGGTAATAAATCTGACAACATTTTATTTTAGTTTTCATATAAGATGACAAAATATGATATGAGCAAAAATAATGAATCAATTTCTGATGCTTTGTGTACCTTTATTTAAATGAAATCTGTTTTTACGTTTTTAATGAATTATTTCGTACCAGTATTTTATAGATTAGTAATTAGTAATAAACCTGGTTGAGAGGCGCACAAGACAGAGGAGGCTGGCATTGCATGAAGGAGGCCTATACCCAGCAGTGGGTGATACCAGGCTGAAATGATGATGATGATGATGAATTTAAACCAAATCTTAATACTGAGATATTTGTGCTTGTGGGTTTAGGCGCAGTTAGTCACAATGTATGTTTCAGCCTCTGAAGTTAGATCACATTATGTTTTCAAAAACATTCAAAGTCAAAAAACTTTTATTCGATAAAATTGACTTTCGCCACGAGTGCTTAGAGGATAAGAACGATGAGGTAACTACAGAGCTACCAACATACGCTGTGCTGTGACGGTTAACTGACTACATTTTTAATATGAAAACAATGCCAAATCACTCTTGAACACAACACAAAAAGTAAAAAATCAAGTCCAACTTATTAATTAATTATTTATCTGTCCAAGATTATCGAAAATGTTTTTTGGCAATTTGTCCATAAGTTTTCGCGGAAAATGCGGGTTCGAGTCTCAGTTATTCGATAATTTTGGGCAACAATTTTAGTCTAATTTAGTAATACTATTACATAGTTTAAGTACACAATGATTTTTTAAATGTTCTTTTTTTTTAGAAAACATTTTGTTTGACAAAACTATGAGATATGAAAGGAAATATTGCATAAAACACTATGAAAAACTAGTTTGAACATCACAGAATAATTGAAAGGTTACAAATTAGAGATTATTTTTCATATTAGTGGTCAAAATGTTTTCAATATTTCTAAATTTCTGATGCAATATTTCGCAAATAATTTTATTGAATATTATAAGTATGAGGTCCATTTAAAGTTGTGCATTTCGATTACTGCATTTATGTTAAGGAAGCTACATACGATAGCATGCTTCAGCATTACATCCAAAAATACTTCGTTATAAAATGCTGCGCGCCGTCACTACATACAAGACACGATCCAAAAGAACAACACGAAAATCATCGCAGTGCTGAAGCATGATGTTATGTAGCATATTCTTTCTTTATCAAACTAGAATGATTCAACAAAAATCTATGTACAAATACTTACAAAAGCTCGATTGCACCAACCCACTGTCGGAATTGACAACTAAACTGTGACAGTCAAACTGACGTGGACGTTTCCGCCATTCTCAATCTATCTCTAGTTTTTACCGAGACGGCCGAACCCAATATTCAACCGACGGTAAAGGTTAGATAGCGATCTGTGTCAGAGCCTAACATTTTTTGGAACACGATGTTTGTGCCCTAAAAAAGAAAATCTTCTCTCGGTTCGGAGACCAATTGGATGGTATTCAGTAGTATTACAAACTCCGTGATAACATCGCTTGTGCGATCTAAGATTTTGACTGTCGATTAGCGACAGCGCCATCTATCGGGCGTAGTTCTGAGCAGTTCTTATGTAGCGTGCTAGATGGCGCTACACTATTATTGACTAAGGCAAAACTAGAGAAATTATAATGGGAATGATCACCATAGCAACTTTGTTTACTAGTAAATCTACGGCTCTTTATGACACGCAATCAGGTTGCCATGGTAACCTACTGACATTCTATAGTTGAAAAACCGGCCATCAGCTGAGATTGTTGAGTAAATCGGAAGTTACAAGTTCAGTTGTATCCCTTCTATTTCTTTATCGATCAAACTGTTTGAGTCTACTTCTGAACTCAGATGTACTGATTTTACGATCGCCTTATCTTCCTCGATTTTGACTTCAGTCACTTTAGGACTATCTTTAGATGCGATCTTTTTAGGACTATCTTTAGGAGTTGCGATCTTTTTAGGACTATCTTTAGGAGTTGCAATCTTTTTAGGGCTAGCTAAGTCATTCGATTCAACTGGACTGTCTTGATTTTCTTTCTTCGAGCTATCTAAGACATTAGCTTCGACTATACCATTTTCTTTAGCACTGTTAGATTCTGTAACTACAGATTCATCAGTAATCTCTACGACTTTGGCTTCTAAAACTTCCTCAATAGTCATGTTATTGTCTGCAGCGTCTAAATCACATAGATTCACGTTAGATATGTTTATCGCTTCCATGAGACTTTCTAGAACTTTCTCGTCAACTTTTTCTACTTCCAAATCTACTTCAACTTCTCTAGTAGTTTGTACTGAAGGTGTCTTTGCGTCTGTAACTTCGTTGCTCGTTGTTTCTTCATTGTTTGATTCTGCAACTAGTTTTTCGTCAGCTACGATTGTAGTAACTTCAGTTTTATCATCTACAACTTCTGCAGTTACTTTTTCTTCGATGGCTGCTTTCTTAGACTTCTTTTTGTTTTTGTTTTTCTTAGGTTTCTCAACCTGGGCGGGTTCTTCAGTTTGTTGTGTTGTCAGTACGTTGAGTTGACTTTGCAGATGCGCCAGGCTTTGCCTGAGTTGTGCGCAGTTTGCTGCCATTGCGTCCACCTATTGATATTGATTTAATTACTTTTTTATACTGTAACTTTGTTTAGTCTGTAAGTTTTGAAAAGTATTGGGGTTAGATAAGCGCAAATGAAATAAAGCACTGTTATCGTGTAGGCGTTATGTTACGTAAACCGTTTTCGAATCACATTGCGCGTCAAGGCCAGCTCAACTGTAAAGCGTTGCAATGTCACCGCGCAGTGTATTTCGGATACGTTACGTGTTTTGTGGTAAGACTTACCTTGGCGTCTGAAGCGGCGGAGTGTACGGGTAGCGGCTCGGGTGCGGGTGCGGGTGCGGGCGCGGGCGCGGGGAGCGGGGGACGCTCTATGTCGTGCTCCTTCAGAGTACTCAGCAGCACCGTGCGCTCCGACTGGAAACAAACACTGCACTCAATACATAGGTAGGTATAGCTGACGTATAGTTGGTAACTCTGCCTTCCGCGCTGTGGGAAAAAACATTCCTATTATGGTAAACAGATGTTTGTTGAACAAACTTTGTTCTGGATGTTATGTATTTATTTATTTATTGACAGGCGTCACAACTCAGCCGGTAATAACCCTGCCTTCCGTGCTGTGGGTCGTGGGTTCGATCCCCACTGAGAACAAACATTTGTGTGTGCCAAACATTAGTTTGTTCTATGTCTGGGTGTTACTATGTATTACAAGTAAGTATCTACAAAAAAAAGCATGCTTATAAGTTCCTATATTACAAGCTTTGCCTAGTTTGGGACTAGAGGGTGTTGTGTGAAATGTCCATGAATGAGTATTTATGATATAGGTAACTAATAACAAAACTCACAGCTATTATTTTTTCTAAAAATAAATGAAGTAACCCAATACCTGCAAGGTACGGCAGAGGCTTTGCATATGCGCCAGTTGCCGCTGCACAGCAGCGAGCCGCGAGTCAGCGGATTGTCTTTCACCGCACATCTCCAGTAACGCACTTTGTGAGCTCTCCCATCGCTGTTTCCACGATAACGACTCCTTTTCAAGAGTTTTAATCTTTTTTGACATCTGAAAAATAAAAACGGCACGGTAGATATCTCTTGTGGTACCTAGTACTGACTCAAGATACCCTGTGGATGTCGAAGAGGATAGTTAGAGACGCGTTTAAAGTAAATAATAGGATGATAATGATTGTTTTGTTTGTGGAGGTCCCCAGACAAGTAAACAATACCTAAGGATAGACGCAACATGGCCATAGTACGCTAGTATTACATTTAGTTCAATTATATGTTTGTCTATCATAAAAGATGAAATAAGCCAATAGTCCACCTAAAATAGGTTTAGAAAACTTGTAATACAAGTTACTACTTGTAACTGACCTTTTCCATCTGATCCTTGAATCCCCCAAACACTTGGTTGCTCTTCATCAGAGCTGACTGGAACTCATCATACTTGTCTGTATAGACAGCTAACTGACCGCGCAGCCCTGCAAAATAGAATTTTGATTGTGATATCAGTAACTCCATCAACAGAATCGGTTACTAACTCATACGAATGAACGATCATAGTCTCGTGCATGGCGTTTTCAAATTATATTATATATCATCTATGTTTTTTGCACGAACCTGTCTCAGTGCCTTGCATCTCATTAACCTTGGACCTGTACTCCGCAACGGCCATCCTGAGGGTTTCCATCTCGACCTGGAGCCGTTCCCGTTCAGCTTGGTGCTCTAAAGCAGCCTTCTGCATCTTGGCTGCGTTCAACTGCGATTCTAGCTCCATCTGTTTTGTCATCTTCTCTACCTGACGATAAGCAATACTTTTAAGTTAGAACTTACTCTAAAGTATGTTATATTATCTGTAATGAGTTCAACAGTGAAATAGAACTGACAGAATCGCATTATCTAGTACGCATCTTGCGTATACGCAAGTCGTGGGTTCGAAGAAAGGATTAGAATTCCACCCTAACAGATTGCAAGATTTATAGCTTCATGTTCAAATATATAAATATGTTCAATCATGTGCTCAGTACTCAGCACATCAAGTCATCAAGCACATCAGTAATGTAAGACCAAGTTTACCCTACAAATGTTTGTTGAACCAGATCTTATGCATAAAAATCCTGTGGGTGTCACATACCTGGTCTTCTCGCACCTGGTACTGCTGTACAACCGATTTGAACTTCTCCGTCATGCTGATGTTATCGTCCCGCAGCTTGGCATTCTTCTCATTGTTCTGTTGCAGCAGCGCTGATATCTCGGCGAGGGTGCTCTGGAACTTCGCCTGGGTCTCTTTACGACGCTCTTCTTCCTCACGGATCTTATGGAGGGATTCATCCTGGAACAATGAACGAATTTTAAGTTATGAACCTATTGACAGGTTTAGAGCTCTTTGTGAAAGAGTTTTCATGGGAAAGTACAATTATTGCCCTTATTTATCCTGGCAAGCACATGCTTGCTTTGCTGTGTTCTAATTTCAAAGCAGAGGTGGTTGTTACTGGGTAATTTGTCTGAAGAATTACCAACACCTATTTCTTCCATCAAGAATCACATACTTTACTGTGTTCAGATTTTTACGGGATGACAGCACCGATTAAGTTTAATTAAGGACAGTGGCATACCGTACCTTGATAGATTTATTCTGCTTCTGCAACTCCCTGCATAAGTTCTCCAGCTTAGACTTCAGCAGAACAGTTTTATTGAACTCCAATTGCAGCTGTTCCTTCTCCTTCAAGATAATAGCATGTCTTTTATCTGACTGCTTGATGTAAAACTGCATTTTCTTATTCTCTTCGACCATGGTGATGTACTTCTGGCTGGCGATGTGGAGCTGCTGGGTTGGGGGCGCTGCATTCACAGCTTTCATAAACAACTCATAGTTTCTATCATCTCTGCGGTTGCGATCATCTCTGCGCTGACGTTTATCCTCCCTGCGTTGTTCCTGAGGCTTTGGTGATGCTGCTGCCTGAAACAGAGGTCTATGAATGATGTCCCATGATATGGTAGACTCAAAATTCCTTAGGTAATGTTGGTGATGCCTACTTTCAACTTGTTGAGTCGTTTTATTTCCAGTGATGTGATAATAAGTAGATACAATAGTCACATTCTATCTACGCCTCTCGGAACTTAGCCGAATGTAGCTCTGTAGACCCTAATTCAATTCAATTATTATTTGAATGGCCTTTGCAGTGTTGCCCACAATTTCGCCAATATCAGTATTCTTGTCTTAGATTGGAGGAGAGTGAAACACTCTTCACTCTTCTCCAATCCAGTGTAATGGAGGTGTAGTGCTAAACATGCATGACCAATTGCAAACTAGTTGTTGCTTCCAAACACATCAAGAGAGTATACTTATGGCTTTTTCTAACATATCGTTACTATGGTAACCTATTGGCTACGGATGGTTGAATATACTTAGAAACGGACCATAGATATAGATAGAAGATATTCATTTATTCGACACACAATCACAACACAGGTACAGCACAGAACAAGCATAAAAAAAAGAAAACAATAAGTACCTACACAATTACACAAGTACCTAGTAGGTAGGTAGGTAGGTACCATAACAGGCTCAACCATTAACAATTTAGTTGCAAAGTTTATTTGTTTATAACCACTGCTGCCTATTGCCTGTAAGTAGGCCATAGTTGAAATACAATAAAGCTCCTTGAAAATGAAAACTGCTACATAATGGATTATTGATAAAACTTGAGCATTGTGTAACATTGTTCTACAATACTTGCTTCTGGGAATGGGAATTATCTTACCAGTTTTACATTATTATTCTTGTAGGAAACTTGAGTCCAATGCTATGCCTGGATAAGGCAATATCTAGTATAAGAAACTAGACAGAGAAACAATGGTAAAATACCTAGGTACTGATTTTAAATTTGAGTGTACATACAATGTTCATTTATTACATGATGTAACAGAAGCTTTCTTGGGCACCTTGGCATCGCTTTGTCGTCAACCGTAAAGTAGGAACTACCTGAATCGAGCTTTCGTACAAAAATAGTAAACATTCCCACAATTTTGGCTACGAGCCAAATACTTTTAGGTTAACTTATTTCCCGAATTTCGCCGCTTTTACACCAAAATATCGATCATTAACTTCAATGCTTGATTCGACCAACACATGTGCGTTGGATTGTACTTATTTTTCCTAAAATTATCGAAAATTTGTACGAAAATACTGATTTCAAGAAATTGCCGATACCCGATCGGTTTCTATTTATAACGGTTGAGAATATAAGAGGTTTTTGACTTACTGCAGCCTCTTGATTGGAGGCACTTGCAGCGCCTTCGTTTTGGGTATCTTCTTTTACTGTTTCAGCCTCCATAACTTGCTCCATTACGATAACAACACAATTCAATTTTACGAAAATTATCCAAACAAATGGTAGAATAGAAAAAAAGTCGTAAAATGAGTGAGGTGAGCAAGGGCAGTGTTGCCAAATACTAGATTTAGACATTAGCTAAACACCTTGAAAAAAGTTGCTGGATTGCTAGTTTTACCTAATATAAGGTGATAGACAGACAGAAGTAGCTATAATGTAACCCTCTTGGTTGCCCTACCTTATTTGGCCCTCCTCTACGGTGTAAGGCGCGCTAGTTTGTAATATTGATGCATTCATTTGCAGATATTTTCTCTGTAGTAATACCACATCCGAAAAATCTGGGTCGTCCGAAAGCGCAATGGGTCAACGACATCGTAGGAGTAGCAAGAAACACCTGGTTGAGAGGCGCACAAGACAGAGAAGGCTGGCAATAACATGAAGGAAGCCTATACCCAGCAGTGGGTGATACCGGGCTGAAATGATGATGAATACCACTATATAATATATTATATATTACCGAATAAAATTGATTCTATATAAAATTTCCAACTCTAAGTAGGTAACAGAAATATACTACGGTGTTATGTAAAATATTACTAGAAAATTTAGCTAAAAAAATTATATAGGTACTACTTCATTAAACTGTAGCTGTCGACACCTAAGTCATAGTCAAAATTTCTTTATTCAATAAAATCATAAGGATCATTTAGAATCATTTAGAAAGTTAGATCTGGCTAGAAGTAGCTAAGTTTGCATTACTGAGTGAGGTAGGTAAGATAAATGATTGAATGGATAAACTCAATGAATGAAATGCAATAAATGAGTGAAATGAAAAGAATGAATGAATTAATGAGTGACAGTCATTTGCGTTTTTATTGCCAAATAAAAAAAATATACCAAACAGAAATCTACCCTAGAACAAAATTAAAAACGCCCATTTAATTTTTTGTACTATTTATTATTACCATGCTTGATTATCTCCAGATATGAAAACTGGCCCGGCACGACCGACGCGACGCGATTTAATTATGATCATGATCGTCGACGTGACACATTGTGGCTTTTTTTAATTTAGTAGCAATTTTGTTACCGTGTCTGGTAACACGAATGTCATCTATTTGTACAATCTTTCATTCATCCATCTTGGTTTTTCTTTCTCATTCATTCAAATCAGTCGTTCATTTCATTCTGTGAAAAAGAAGGAAAGCGAGCGGTGGTGAGTAATATTTTTCATCGCATCGATAAAAAGTTAAAAGTTCGCCTTTGATCATCTCTCTTTCTTCGACAAAGTGCTTTCATCTTTTCAAGTGTCACAGCAAGTGGTGCTAAACGGTGAGTAAATGAAAAATACCAAAAACGTAAAAAAAATGCCGGCCAGACGAGCGTTTCGAGGCCGTTATTTTTCAAGATTTTGCTAGGGTCAATGTGCTTGGTTTGTCGTAAGACGAGACTTTGTCTTGCCGGCATTGGGTGTGCGATATTACGCCGCACATATTTGCATTGGGATCGCCATAATCGGTTTTTACCGGATCGATCCATGTCCATGTGGTAGAACAAAAAAGCACCGTTAGCCTTACCGCATGAATGGTTTGGTTTGCCCGCAGTCGCACTATGGATGGGTGGACCCACTCGTTATAAACAGTTACATATCTGAGATAGCGCTGTAATTATCCTCGATATCATTGCCGTGGTATTAAAATGCCGCTAATGGTATAATACCACTCGAATACAAGTTCTAAAATGACTGTTTTCTAACCACTTTCTTTGTTTATTGTTGTAGGTTTTATCTGGATATAATTAGACGCACTACAAACTCTTAAACTGTATGTCTTTGTGTTTTGCATGCCTTTCAGAACATCATGCTACCATTTTGGACTGACTCATCATCAGAATTTCATTTTGTTCCTATTTTAACAACGTGACTATAATCTCCCATCTGTTTCATCCATACTAATAATCTTTTTATCGACAAAGAAACATCCTACCTAACCCTAGTCCTGCTGACTGAAGCATGAAGAATTTAGATAGGTAATGCATTTGCCAATAACCAAAATGGTATATTGCCTAGGTAACTACTAAAACAATTGAGCATTAATTAAGCTTTAGCTACTACTTTAGCCTACTTTAGCCATCGTGGCTTAGCTAAGTGAGGATTAGGTTCTGTACTTTAAGTTTGCAAGCTCATGCAAATCAAACTGGCCTGGTTATATCAGTACATTAACTATGAAAAATTACTCCTTGTCCGTCCCTACCTTTAGAAATGTACTAAAGAGTACTTGAATCTATTTGCATTTAGAGAAGACAAACTGCGGCAAAGCTGGCTTAGGTTGACTACTAAGTTATAACACACAAACAGCTAACATTTAGAAAGAATTTAGTTTTGAACTGAATATTGACCTTTCTTCATATCATTTTATATAGAAAATGATATCAGTCAGTACAATGAACCATACATAACTGATAAAGTGTAACTACAAGAGTATTTTATCACTAATTGCTATTATGTACTTACTGTCTTTTCAATATTTTAATTGCAATAATAATTGGGTAATAAATTACAATGCAGGCACCGATAGTGATTCTGTTGTTGCATTCTAATCTTATCTAATTTGACAGGGCTAAAACTATAACAGTCTTTGTCGTTTCAGTTAATGAGAAAGGGATGGCAACATTTTTAGTACTGTCATATTAGATTAAAGGTACAAATTACAATTACTGTTCAAATTAGGTTTCATCAAGGTAAAATATCAGAAACTATAGGGATAATTAAATATTCAGACAGATAGCCATGTGATGCACATACAGACACCTAATATCCTTGTTTTTGCATACATATTAGAATTACCCACTTAACCTGAATTAACTATAGGTAGGAATCATGCCATAAGTCATCTACCTAGTTTTAATAAGACCATTAAATAAATAAATTAAATTCGTCCTAGCTAACTTAATTTGATAGCGCTAAAACTAATAGTTCTGCAAACAATGGACCTGGCGGGGGTCCTAACATTTAGTCTGTCAAGTTAAGCTAGTGAAAATAAACACTAGAATCGGCACCACTGTCAACCAATCTGGTATGAATATGTAGACCACTTAAGAATCATTTCAAACTATTGTTTCATTGTTCAAGACCTCAAATCTTGATGCTTTGTGATATTGATTTAGTTTGAAAAGGTTCATCAGTGGTCTGTATTTTAATATGTTTGAATGTACCATTAAACCACATTACCTTACCTACTTAAGAAACACAGTAAAAAAGCTGCATAAACACCTAGGTACCAACCAACAACCAACATTTTGTGGTTTTGCATCTAGTCTTATATTATCTATCTTATCATGTTGTAGATACTTTCTTAGTATCCAGAAGCATTTATCAACTTTCAACTTTTAAAACCCAGTGGGGCGTATACTGTTCAAGCACTGATCTAGAACCATCCCACTTATTTATGGTTCTACAAGCTCTGCACATTGCCACTTTAAATTATTGATTCTAAGATTTCTAAGTGTTTTGTTGATGCCATTGGTTCTACGAAATTCCATCCTCTCATAACTCTCTCCTTGATTAGAGAGCTGACGATTTAGGGGATTCCCTGCGTGATTTTCAGCTTATACCTCATACATACCTAATACCTAAGTACTCATAAGTATAAATAAATTGACCGAGCGAGCGAAGCGTCTCAGTTTCGAGATTGGCCAAAAAGGCTTTTGTCCGGCTGTCTGTCTGTCTGTCAGTAATCGCCTACAGGTCGCATTTATCAACCGACTTGGACGAAAATTGGTACACAAGTTCCTTGATTTATTAAAAAAGTTTTGACGACACCGATTTTTGATTGGGGGGAGAAAAGAGGGAAAGTTTGCTGTAGCGTTGTTTATCGACGGATTTCAATCAAATTTGAGAAGCACACTAAAGACTACATTCTACACAAGATGGTTTAAAAATATTTCCAAAAAGAGGGAGTGGAAGGGGGACAAAAGACGAAATATTTTTTTTAATTTTTTCCCCGAAAACTTACTTCTACCAATATCAATGAAACTACACAGTCCTCTCCGCCTTTACGAGACAAATCTGTAGACACCAGATTCGACCTCCTAGGACCAAAGGAACGCGAGTAATAGGTAAAACTTATACCTACCTCTATTTTGCTCAAAAGTCTACATAAGTAGGGCCTATTGGAACATTCAATCACCTGAAATTCGATTTAGCCAGGGGAAAAGGGGAAAGTGTCGGTTAATGCATAGTTATAAAGCCTCGCGAGGTTTATGTTCTCATAGGACAACTAGTATGTAGATTGAGCATAATTAATACCACCAATGTTCATCAAACATTCATGCGTAGTTTAGTGTATCTACCCGGGCGTCTGACCTTTATTAGATGACCCTTATGACGCAGGAACCGTCGACCTCTATCAGGTCAGGTACTTACCCCACCAAAACACTAAGAACCAACGCTTCGCTTAATCTGACGGTTACTATAACCATCCGCGTGTATGAAGGAATACATCTCCCGCATGGTTATGTTAGTCTAACCAGCTGTTTAAAATGATGGTGAACAATGGCAGTAGAATAGAAACAAGTACTACGAAGGGCACTCCTTGTCTGGAATAACAAATTAGTCATAGTCATACCCTAAAGCTGTTATTTCATTGTCTGAACAAATTTCGATTGCTCTTTGTCGTCCTAATAAGTTTTCTGTGACTAATATCTTTGACAATAATTCTTATTCGGTCGGCTAGCGCCGTTTCTTGTCTGCCGAAATACCTACAGTACTTATCCACTGGAGTAGTTGGTACTTCAATAAGTAGTACAAGAACATACCACTTCATATTATCTGACTAGAATACCCGCGCGCTGACTACGAACGGGTTCAATTGTTACATGAAAGTGAAAGGGTTTTCGGAATACAGAAAATATATTAGAACAAGAGAAAATCCAGTCAGTACTTAGAGACTACCCCGTACAGTTAAATAGGTCGAACAAAGAGTCGCAAAGAAAATCTAAATTGACGAATAGATGATGTTATTCAAACACTTCTAAACCAATAATAGAAATAGTTATTCAACGTTTAACAGAAAGGGAAAACCGGGTCATTAACCTATTGGCGTGCCGCTATCCCAGACCACGAATGTACCATTGCAACGGCCCCCGCAAACTGCATTTCCAAACCGAACTATTTGCGTTTTCCTCGTGTCATTCGATGTGGGAGGCCGAGCGAAGGACGTCCTCTGCCTGATGGCCATGGACTTTCACGACGTTTTCATAATATCTACCACTAGCAGTTACCCGCGACTTTGTACGCGTCTACAGTTTCCGTGTACATTATATTATCTGTGCGTGTACCGAGCGGATACGTCTTTGAGAAACTTGACATTACACCTCATTACACCGAACTCGTACTTACTGGAATGTCAAACGCTAGTTGTTAGACCAAAGAGGTAGTACTACGCCCTGTCAAACGGACGTGACATAACATGACAATGAAATCCTCTTGCCAATTGGCGCTGCTAATCCTTTTCGTTCATTTTATCCTGTAGATCCTGTTAATTATTCGGGATAAAAAGTAGCCTATATGTCAATCCAGGTTACGAACTATATATTGCCAAGTTTCATCCAAGTTGGTTCAGTGGTTTTGACGTGATTGAAACACAAACATCCAAACATCTAAACTTTCGCATTTATAATATTAGTAGGATAGGATAGGATGACACCGTGCTCTAGTGATAGCATATATCATTCTGCTTTTCGGATCGTGGGTTTATTATCACTGATAGGTAGATATAATTACATTGTGAAAAAATCTGCTAATATTCAAAATAATAAAGTGCTGAGCAAGCCTAGCTTCCATCCTTCCTCCATCCTCATAAATAGGCGTGCCTTATAACACTGGTTCTGGATTCCCTAAAGCTCCATCTTAAACTAGTCGCATCAGGCACATTAACGTTCTGTAAATACGAGACATGGCGTAAGAGAAAAGTTTCCCCTGACGTATAACTAATATGAAATAGATGATCGCCTAAGCAGTGGCTGTGTTTAAAAAACTTCCACCCGTTATCATACTGAAACATCAAACATTAGTCGGTCGATATCGCCTGTCTGCGGCACGGAACGTACATCAAACTTTTTAATGTAATGGGGTGATCGTAAAAGTATCCAGTTTTCATACATTACTCAGGCCTTTACCCCGAAGAGGTATACAGGGGTTAGCACTAGTTTTGTGGCTTGATATTATGTCGATATTTCGACTGGTTCTTGGTAAATAGCATGGTAAAATCAGGGTATCCTTTTGTCGGTTTGGAAAGGGGTGGGCAAGAGTAGGAGTGATAGTCTCCAAACATAAATATCCCATCAGATCTTTTGGCGCCCAGTTTAGAATACTCCAAATTTGTGAGGATGGGATTAGGTGTAGTTATTATTCTAAGAAATTGAACTGAGTCATCACAAGTCATCGTTACCTACACACTAATAGATTATGTATTGGATTCAATTGTTTGCCATAACCTAGCAACTAATATTTTATACCTACCGTAGTACCAATTTGTCTACCCCCTCAAACAACGAGTAGATAATTATACCCACATAGGGTATTTCCTCGTTTATTGCCGATCGCGTGATTGCTAACCCCGTATTTTGTGACTAGGATGTTCGTGCACCCAATGGTTTTAGTTTTTACATTGTTACGTACGCATGGAATATTTCACGTTACAGACTTTCATTTGAATATTAGAGCTTCCATCACGTAAGGACAAATGTTCGTGATTACCCGTCTGGAGTCCCAGGCGTTTATGTTGGGGCTAAATAATATCCCTAAAAGGCTAGAACACGCAAATTACGCGACAGATTTATATGGCATCCGAGCAGTTTAAAAGATGAGTTATTTAAAATCAGCGTTTCTATCTTTAAATACAAGCTCTTCTTAGTTTAGGACTAGAAGACGTGTGAAATGTTCATAAATATAGAATAGAAAATGGCTCCGCCTATGTATGTTGTCTCATAAATCTATTTCTCCCAAAAAAACGTCCAAACTTGGACTAAAGGTGCCATGTTAACATTGAAATCAAAAACGTCCCCATAGATGGTTCGCAGCGCTCGTGCCAATTAAGAACTGGTTGTACCACCTACGATAGTAATCTAGCAAGGAGTACTCGCTAAACTCCATATAACCTGACTAAAATATTAACATAGTTCGAACGAGTTCTACTAGTACATACGAGTACTAGATGTCTTCGTCTCATCAGACAAAATCGGCGATTTAAATCCCTTGATTCTTGTTACCATATAGCCTAACCGAGCCAACTAGTTGTAAATGTTGAAATATAGCTTAGTCATCGAGTTATTGCATACTATCAACCGATTTGTAATCTATGTTCCCCACCAGAGTCTAGACGTGACCGATTAATTAAAGACGGAATCTTCGGCTTCAGTTATTCGGCGAAAATGAATTGGACATTTTTTTAACAGCAAAACTGATGTTAGAATCTCTAGACCTAGCTGGAAACGTACTCAGCCTCTACATCGATAGCATTCAACAAAATCAGGAGGAAATACCACGTAGATACTTGCTTTTGGTGCAATTGCTTACGAACTGCTTTTATTAGTAAAAATTCCTGGCGAAAAAACCGAATGTAATACAGTTTTCGTCTAAAAATAGCCGTAAACGATTCGATTCCAAATAGCTTCTCCCTTGTTTCCACTCCAACGCTTATTTTGTCAATTTTATTGTAAGTAATCACTAGCTGTGACTATCTGTTCTACTCGTAGCTATATTCCGCAATCAGTCTGTGTTTGCATTTATATTGATTCAAACAAGGAAGGGCGACATATCGAATGGCAGACCGACAATAATCCCTAGATGGTCACGGTACACGACTCCCGACCTTGATGCATCGGAATAAGCTTCATTTGCGGTGATATTAGAGTAGATAACCTAATAAGGTTGAGGGTTATGGAAAAAATTGTCGTAAAGCCTATTTGTTCAAGTAAATTAAGACGAAGTTGTAAGCCCAGAAGGCCATTTTGCGTGGACGATTACTTTGATCAAGTTGTAAGGAATATTGAGTAGATTTATAACATTTTTGAATAAGATTTAACTTCTACTTACGGAGTTGTACGATGTCGTAATTGTGAGTTTGCATCTAAATCGGTTTTAGCCTTTCTGCTCTGTGGTTCTGTCAAGTATTTTGCTTTAAGGTTAACATTGTTTAACTACTGGACCATCCCTTACCTCACCGAATAACTAGTCACCTAGTTACGTTTGCGAAATATCAACAACGTTTCAGACAGTTCGACCCGGTTTCAAATAGTTTCAGTTCAATTGGGCTGCGCAAGATTCTTTAGAAATCATTATTTGCGCTTTGCAAATGGTTGTCTACAGACTGTAAGGTAAGATACAGATAATAAGGTAATTAATTTCACGCGTGTTAGGTTTCATTAGAAATGGACATGCTCGGCCAAATTCAGTGCTTTAGGTAGGTACCTAAGTTGGTAAATCTAAATAAAGGAAATAAGTAGAACTGATTATGAAACGATATAAATATAGTCACAATCATCTACTATCAACTTTCCGGTGTTATCGTTATCGCGAACAAGCGATTATTGTTATACAATAACATAAAAGCAATAGGAACCAAAGAGTCTATAGAACGCCTGGTGTATTATTTAGAGGAGCTCATGAAATAGACGGACCAACGAAAAGTATCCTCAAGTAATGCATCAGAAAAGCAGATGAGGAGTGGCAGATAACAAAAGAAAGGCACAACAGCAACGACCATTCTCCAGTAGATAAATGAATAATTTCCCAAGACTCATTTGACGAATTCGCATTAGTCACACGTAATGAGAAATGTATGACTGGTCGTTTCACGAGCCGCAACTTCGATACTGAAATTCATCATTTGATTTTGCTACGTCTACGTGCTGCAATGCGGTGACGCATCTCTGATGCAGATTATTTGCTTTCACGACCAGTGACGCAAAAAACACTGAAATAAAAGTCTACAGTTGATTGCGACTGGCTTGTATTTCAGCGCGTTGCTCCCATGCGCTTACTAACTGTACCTACAATTCTGTTCTTAGGACATTATCGTGAACTCCAAGTGTCCCAGTTTTTGAGATAATTTCTAAGAAGTTTTCAGGTTACGGACTAGGTAGCTTCGTGCCAAATTTCTATTGATCGGCGTAACCCGAGGTGAACGAACCTAGCTTACCTAACCGCCGAAAAGTTACGTAGGCACAGACTTCCGCAGTAAGCACCGCATAAGACACACCCTTGCAGACAAGTGGGAGTGGTCACGTACCCTAAACTGGGTATCGAATGTACAGGAATTCCTAATCGATTTCCTCTTGAAGTAGATGTGAAAGTGGCTCGTCCTAAACTGAGAGGAATTCTAGAAATTGTGCATTAGACAGACCTAAAATAAGCGCGCCGAAATACCAACTTCAAGGCAGGGAGTTGGGTGGGGATTTCATCAGCATCAGAGCCTATCTTCCACTATTAGGTATTCTTTATGTATTTCTTCCAAAATAAGTAGGTAAGTACGTATTGAATAACCCGTACAAGCAGCGGTACCGGCTGATTTAAATATTGTTTCCAATCTTTTACATAAACATTTGATTGATTATGGTTTGGTTATTGTTCGTCGTACATTGTTCTCGCGCCATTTTGTAGACAGGATGTGTGAACTATTGAAATGATAATGACTTTCTACGCCCGTCATTGCAATTAATATTATGAATCACTGTGCCGTGTCTAGCATAAAATTGAAATAGCGGCGGTTGCGATTACATTTTTCTTGTATGTCTGGGTCGTTTCAATATTGCATTGTCAGAGATTTCTTATCTTACGTAACTTGCAACAGGTACGCAACCATTTATTTTAGTTCAAAAAAGCTGGTCGCGTTCTTGTCGTAAATCTGTCTTTTGTGAGCTACATATACGAGACTAATGGGACTAAAACAACGTAGGTATATTCTAGCGGCACTCCAACCGGTCCTAATACCACAATGTAGTAGTAAATCCGATTAATTTTCTCTTGTAAGAAATAAAAATATATCTCATCTGCCGTCAGAAGATATAAAATTATCTCAGTGAAGTTTATTTACCTCTGCACGATACCGCTATTTCCGTCGAGTTCTCATCCTCGTAACGGACACTTGAACTTATTAATAAAAATAACATAAAGAACTAAAAGTAAACTTGTATCATCTATCTTGCATTTTTTGTATTTCTTCGTCAATGAACTCTCAGCATGGCTTATCGTAGTGCGGCTTCAGTGCGGTCACCAATTTAGTATGTGACCTCGACCATTGGCTCTCTCTAGTAACATTTTAGTCACCTAGTGATAATTTAGTGTTTTAGCCGTTCAAAAAACAGTTTGGGTACTCCCATGCCCCGAAATCTCAGTCAACTGACACAAACAACAGCTTGTTACTCCACCACGTCTATATAACATCGGAAACGTTAGCTTATCGAACGAACGTGGGAACTAGGCGAGGCGCAAGTAAGCCTGCCGCGAGTTGGTCTAAACCTACTAAATCCAAAACGGAATGTTTTTTCAATTTTGGCAATGACCTTAATGAAAAAATTGCTCAATTTGAACTAACGCGCAAACAAAGATGTATCACAAAGTCATGTAACTGTCGCATACCATCTGGCGAGCCATCTGCCTACTGTTTTTAGTAAAAGAGCGGGTCACGCCGTTATTTCACAACACGTAGGTGTCTTGGATAAAGGACTTTATTGTAAAGCTGTCGTACCAAAACAATTTATAATGCGCACTCTTTTGCTGATAAATATACTGCCTTAAAATACTCACAATCCATCTTCATACTATGAACAAACAAAATGAAATTCTGATGACATCTGTTTACCTTTCTTGCATACCATGTTTTCATACTTCATCTATCTGACTGTTCATCTTTGTAACCATTACTTTCTTCTTCATGTCATCACTGTATTTTATAGAGTTGGTTTTTAGTATCTACTTCCAAGAATGTGTCACGGTGTGATGCGACGCGCCAGTATCAGATCTATTCATTCCAGTTTTCTAGAAAAGCATTGGCAAGATAACGCGTGTTATAACGCGTCATACGTGTATTGTGTATGGATTATTGGATAATTTGATTTATGGATCAGGCGCATCATGACACACCTCGACACAGTAATGTGCGGTTCTATTGTATAACTCAGCTGGTGCCCAATCGAAATCGGTTTTAACTGCTGATTTTCTTTGTGGTTTAGTTTTAACAGTTACTCAGCGGAACCATCATTTGGATATACATTTACTTACATCTGAGCGCCTCCGTGCTTTGTCTGACTGGCCACTTGCTCGCCAAAGACACCTATCACGGTATTATTGAGTTCTGTCTCTGTTCTGAAGCTCCTAGACGCACTCCGATACAGTAATGTCTATCTTGCTTTATGCGTTCCCCTAATTCCAAATATCAGCTGAGTTAGACGAGAAAAACCGCTGGATCCTATCCATCAGGCTTAAAAGCCCTATCTTCCACAGCACTCCCGGAATTTTAATGAGTATGACGTCAACCGAGTTTACCATTGGCCTGCAAGGCGACGGAGCGCGGAACTCATCGCGTGTGCTTCGCCCCCCGGGCGGCGGGCACACTGATATCTTTGGGGGGGAGCCCGAACCTACCCGCGGGCGTCGTCAGGGGTATGCGCAGCCTCAGTCTTCTATCGGTAAGTCTGGCTTTCAGACCAAATAACCATGTATTCGGACACCAGTGCATAGATACATCAGGAATTACAATTACTGGATTACTCATTCAGCTGGATTCAGCACATTTGCTGGTCTGCTGGATCTGGCATGGCTTTTCTGCAAGTAATTAACTATTACTTATTAGTGTAAGAGCACAAAATAATTAGTAAATGCCTACAAGCAACTACCCGTTGTAACCATAACCAATACCAACCACATGTAGTCCATAGCTCTTCGTCAAGGGGGTATTCCTAATATTGTGTGTGATTCAGGTGACCAGGAATATCTCCTTGTTTTGTAGATAACATGAGATTAAAAATCCCCACTACCTTCAAGTTCATTAAAATCATAAAACCATATGTTTTAATCATAAATCCAGTTCATAAGTAGTCAATGATTCCAGGACAAGGTGACGAGCCTAAGCCCAAGCCGAACGGCGTGGAACCGGCGCAGAACGGGAACTTGACTCCGGAACAGCCCTCTGCCCCGGACTCCACACCAGAACCCCAACAGCAGCAGGCCAGCCCCGTCAATCCTGAGCCTAAGGTGAGATATCCGGGATAATACTTAATCGTGATTATTGAAGTACTAGGCTTCGTTCAGCGGTTCTTTCCATTTTTTGTTGAGGATATTCATCAGCTCTGATTGCCAGTTTTGAAGATCTCCGGCAGTTTGATACATGCATTTCATTTCATAGCAGACTTGAACAAATAGAGTCATTCTCTGAATTACTCCATTTGTTCAAGTCAAGGAAGATTTTCAGTGTTTGTAAAATTAACACGTCAACTACCTTTATTGAAGTTTCCTTCCTTTTCCAGATGGCCAGTCCCATCAACGAAGCTAGAAGCCCCGCCAAGCCGGAGGGTGGCACTCAGCCAGACAGGGCTGAGCCGCCGAAACGCGTGCGCGTGCCTCCGGGCGGGTTCTCCTCGGGGCTCTGGTAAGGCTGGTCGCGTAACGCACGCTGGGACCAGTTAGGTTTATTTGGCGGGCGCATTGGTGCGTACTTTCTACTTTCAACGTTAGAACGACTCTTCATAATCTGGCGAAACAACTCTAAATTCCAAAACTGATTTTGAATACCTACTCAAGTTTTTCGTTTCTGAAATTTCTTATGTTTGGTCGTGTTCTGATTCTGACTAGACAGACACAGACACTTTCGAAAATCTTGAGTGCAGATTTCAGCATAACTCAACTCTTGAAAAATTCCAAAATACTTATTTACGATGTTTTGATAATTCAAATTTTAAGTCTGAAATTTCTGACTACCCGCATATACATTCTAGAAGATCTTGACTACAATGAGATCTGTAGATGTCTACCGTGTATAGGGATTCCAGTGAGCCTATCTTTCTCACAAATTGCAAAATAAATATGTCAAAATGGCTTGGTTAAGGAGTCTTCTCCAACGCACCAGTGACCCAGCTTTTTGTGGAATTTGTGCCTTTGTTGTGAAGCTAGAAGCTAGTTCGTTTAGTCATTGTTTTAAGACGGGGGCTTATTTAACTTTGCTATCGGTATCGTGGACTAAACAGTTCTCGATTTGTCCGATGAAACTCAACCAAAGTCATCCTCTTTCACATAAACCTTGGATAACGGGTGATCAAGAACATTGGATCCGTAGTTGAGGCTTTATGTGACCATTTTAACAAAATAACTGTTTAGTGTATCACGGTACCATCTCAGAGTATAGCTTCTCTCGTCTATGGTCCTAGTGGTGTCGCTTTGAAGCAAAGATGGTTCTTGTACTCGCAGGATTTTTATCGTATCCTTTAGCTGTAGTTTTTATACTTACCCTATTTTGAAGCTTCCGTCTGGTGATCGGAAACTCCGCTCGATTTTAAAATCGTTTTCGAACCAAACCTTATACAATACATTTCTTAACAATAAAATCACAAGGAATAACACGACTGAAACAACTATTAAAAGATGCTGCGTTGTGTGCGATCACCAGACCGCGGCTATGCTACTTTCAAACCGACGCGTGAATCTACAGCGACTGGCGGTGAGTTTGATAAATGCTTCAGTAGGTATCAAACCGCGTTGTGTTGTAGTAGCCTGGTCCGTTCCCGCGTCGCAGTCGTTTTTATCGCGTCCGTTTGGCTGAAGCTTTAGATTTCTTTCGTCAATTATTATTGACTCAGCCAAACTCTAGACTTGGTCACAATTTGTAATCTTCTTCACCTTTTGAAATTATTGTAAATGGATTTCGCAATTATTATTATTTTTCGAATTTAGGACGATTTTTCGTTTTAGGTGAGAGGCTAAGATCGCATTTCGATTTGGGCTCTTCCACCAAAGATAAAATATAAAGTTTCATTGGTGTATCCTGCATTTATCTCTTAGCTTTATAGGAATGCCCTTATTCTCATCTAAAACGACTTGGGTAGCCAGTAGCCAAAGATCTCAACTTGGAAATGAAAAATTCTTAAAATAATAATAAATTATGATTCTCCATTTGAAATTCCTCTTTCTCTGAGACTGTATTGTGAATTTAGGGACCTTTCTCACCGAGTGCTGATAAGTCGAATATAGATGCAAAATAAGTTATCGAACAATCTAGAAAAATCATCTTGAATCGCAATACTGTACCATGCCATAGTTCGAAATAACAGCCTTTTGAAAATCTTGTTTGTGCACTGTGAGAAAGGCTCCGAGTAATTTAAACAAGGACTGACTTGTAACTATCTTCACATTATTAATAATGTTGTACTTAATCGCATTTGATGTTTTGCAATTATTGTATTTTATTGAAAACTATGTGTATGCCGTCGCAGGCAATCGCGATTATGTATATTGATAATTATAATTGTATTTTTATACGAATTACAATTTCGGAAAATGTATTAATTTGGTTTTATTCAGAGTAAATTAATTTTCACGGTCATTAATATGGAAAGAATGAGGTAGGTACGGGTAGTTTACAACATGTTGGATAAAAAAAATGTATACCACGTTCTCTGCATTCGTTTTAGCGGTTGGGCTAAACTAAACGAAAACTTTTTGTAGCTTTATGTTTTGAGTAGTACAACCTCTTTGTTTACTAAAAATAAATAGATTTAAAACTATGGTTTGACCATCGACTTATGCTCTTGCTTGTCATAGTTTATTTTTTTATGGACTTGTGGATCATGACAATTTTTGATTATGACAAAAATGGAGGAAATACGTCGCTAACTGAAAATAACAATAAAATGTGCCAGTCCACCTGTAAAACCTGAAATGTTAGTGCAAAACTAGTGCCTGAACTCAACACTGCCAGGATACCAAATAACGTAAGTACCCATTTTAATATATTTTAAATTAGCTTCGGTAATTCCTTCAGGTACCAATTATTTAACTATAGGTAGCAAACGGTACCAATTAGGTGGTAAATATACATGGTAGTCAAATTGAAGTCCGAGAGAGTATCTGCCATCTTGACGCCACTACCTTTTAGATTTATTTATTGCTTACACCGTCTATGTACCTACAGTTGGCGACACATCAACCTATCCACTGTTTGAACTTTGAACTATTATAATTTGAATGTTGCGAATCATGCGAGAGGGACGATATGTTTATGTGAGACTCGCTACTTGCGCGCCACGCGCCTACACCTATTGCGATCCCTGATTTCAAAGTTCGTACCGTTGATAGGTTGATGTGTAGCCGACTTTACGTTTCAAAATATGGGCACCTAGATCTTAGTGGGTAGATACAAGTACCCCGTAGGAGCGCTGCAATTTGGAGTTCGATTGAATAATTCATAATGTCATTTAGCTGTTAAGATTGTATAGGTATTTTCACTTTCCCCCCCATCTCATTAGTAGGCCTGTCAGTGGACTTGATAGGACCTAAGATAGAAATCACCCTACCGAGGACATTCCGTAGTTTACTAGAGATTGTTTCAGTCCAGTCGATCAGTTCAGCTAATGGAGGGCGGAGGACGATCGCGTCTTGGCCGTTTGCTCAACAAACTGCGCGGTGATCATCATAAGTTCTCACTTGACAAGGGCATCTCTTTCACTTCTACAGCGTAAGTTCTATTCTGTTTCCCTTACACTTCAATAAGCACCTAGTTCAGAAGAACAGTGTGGAGTTTAGTTACACTTTTGGCGCTGAAATTACCTTTCACGTGGTTAAATTTTCTTACAACGAATCTAGGAAATTATTTTCTCAGTTTTTAGTGCATCATTAGAAGAACATCTTTAATTAATCTCCAACAAGACCTATGATTTGCCAATCAGTCAGTCATATCCTAGGTAGTGTGTCAAAGTCAAAAATCTATTCAGCAAAATCACAAGAATCATTTAGAATCGTCATAGCGGGTTGGTATCTCAGATCTTTACAGTATACTTTACGACAATTTTTACCTACCCATATTCCAGTTACGAAGTGGAAAGACTTGTTATATTGTGATCTTCAATCTCACTGGATCTTTCATCATCGCAAGATTTTCAAGGTCTTGCGATGATCAAGAAAACCCGTCTAAGAAGTTTTTATCTTGTAACCACCAGCATGAGTGAGAGCACTGGCTGCGGCAGCAACGCGAAGGTATACGAGGATACGAAGGAAGCTGAAGATGCGAAGTCCTCTGAAGATGAAGAGCCGACGCAAACCTCCCCTCACGCGACCAGCAGTATTGATGATAACCAGTTTGCTGCTAACATGGATCTCAGGTTCGAAAGATGTAACACGCTATATTTCCTATTGACCTGTTGTAGTTCAGCAACTGGGTGTCGTGGATAATATAGATGATGCTGTTTCTTTTTCCCTAACCTAAATCGTCCCGCTGCCGGGCAAGTCTTCAAAGACTGCCAGTTTTCTCTTTCCCCTCCTCCTTTCTATTACGCAACACCCAGACGACAGTCCGTTCGTCGGCCGCACCAAACACGGGCATTGGATTGATCGAGCGTCATTCACCATCTAGCAACCAATCCGATGATGCACATTTTGTGATAGTCTGGCGAACTACCGGGCTGTACTGAGCTGTCTGGAAGCTCCATTAGACTTATAGATAAATGCCGTAGAAAGAGTTCAAGAATTTATAATTCTTTTGATGGTTCAGATACGGTGGTCAATACCTAACGCCAGAGCAACTGCCAGCGTTCTGTGAGCAGCTCCATCATCTGGTGGAGGTGATTAGGAACATACAGTCGTACGCCAAGGTCACTGGAGAGTATCCCACGTAAGTTGCAGCTTTAACCTGCTGAGCCTCACGGTAGCAGAAGCAGTCTACAAACATCTACACCAACTTTGGCATTAATTCTCGAACGTAGTCGTAGGATTAAGTAGGGCTCCTTTGATTGAGATCATAATGATTATGATTAGATTGGGACTGAGATGAACCGCCAGGAAAAGAAGAGTGGTCTTTGCAAACAGAAGTAGGTAAATCAATTGATTTCATAAAAAAACGAAGAATAAACTCTCACCTAATGTTTGAGTGGATTAGTTTCCAGACCTAAACTTTACCTGCTGGCCGGCGCAGGCAAGTCTGACCTGGTCTGGTTCCTCTGCGCTGTTCTAGCGTGACCATTTAGCTGCTATACTAATAGCCACCCAAGAAACTTATTACTGAGAAGAGAACATCTTGGTGTTGACTTGGTATTGTGTTGTAATCTAGTGAGCTCGAACGTCGGCTGGAGCGCGAGGCGCGCGAGGTAGCAGCACTAGCAGCGGAGACGCGCAACGCGCGCGACGTGCTCGCGCGCACGCGCGTGCAGCGCCGCGCATTGCGCGCGCATCGCAGCGCGCTGTACGCGCAACTCGCTACTCTCAAGGACACCGGTTAATACTTTTCATGTTTCACACTTTTCATGTCCATGCAAGCCGCGCTGAGATGTCAGGAGATTATAAGATGAGATAGGTACCTTAAAATCTTCGTTCAGTGTTCCACATAACACTTTGAGCTCTGTGTTAGTGTTATATTTAGATTTTTTACACAGAGGTAAGAGAATTGGAGAGCACAGTCAGACTATCAGACAGAAAGTTGTTCAAAACCTGGGAGTCCCTGAAAGAAACCAACGACCCTGCTGCCTTCGAGCCACTACTGGAAGAAATAAGGGTAATAATCACATCATCAACGTCAACCTCTCACAAACGAAAGTCACTGACATATTGAAGTAGAGCTCGTGATTTCTGCTGCCAAACGTGCGATACTCGCATTGCTGTGTTCCTGTTAGAAGGGGGCGCTGCGCACATAATGCCACTTCAGACGACGCATATTCCCGGTATTTTTATAGGCAAATGTAACTGCCATCAGGTAAACTATCAGTATCAAGAGATTTTAAAGCGACGATAACAGTTTTGAACTTCTTATTTCCAGAACAAACAGACAGCGCTGGAATGCCTACTAAGACTGATAGAGGGGCGACGAGCGACCATTTCAAAACCCGCCGCGCACCCGCTGCCGCCGCCGCCGCGGCCCAAGGACGCTGAAGGTAAGGAACATTAGGTGTGGCTCTTGTGTTTGACTTACACATTCATTTGTTTACTGCTTACACCCATAGACAATGCTATGCTATTGTAGTCGAATTCGCCACATCCTACGTGACGATGTATAGCTAGGTACGCAGTGTGAACAATTTGTGAACGTGCAGAACCGTCACGTAGATTTGAAACATTACAGAGTCATCAACATTGCCATGTCGTAAACGCAATGACGCGCGCAGAAAACGTCGACGCAAAGAGGCGCGCTCGGTGCCACTCTCTGGGGAGCCAAGCGAGCACGCGCATCCTACACATCAGGTGAGCAAAGCGAGCCTCGAAGAATCCTAATTTTGGTCGAGTGAAACCTATTATCTACCTATTTGTACCTAGTTTTTTCCTCATTGCGTACCGAGTAACCCTCTAACTAGATTCGTCTGTATTTATTCTGTACACTTTTTTTCAAAACGGATCCTTGTCATGCGGAGGCTAAATTCCCCTTTGTAATTCCGCAGGTCCGACTTTACATCCAAGGTGCAGAACCGCCTCCTTTACCAGCACTGGAGCTGCCATCAGGAGGCAGCGTTAGAGACATACTGTTCTTCACCACCAATACTTCTTGACTTCAGTAACACTTACCATTCTACTTACTGTAAAACTGTTCATTTGAAACTAAATAAATGAGCTGTCAATAACATGTTGTATTCTTTACAATACGATAGCCGCTGAAGTGTAGGTAAAACTGCACTTGAAACGAAACGACATAGCTCCCTACCTAACGATTTTATGATAGCATCCTCCGACTGAAAAGTGTAGCGACTAATATTTTACGAGCATCTGTTTATAGCAATAAGGAGCGTCGGTCCTAGAGATCACCCTAGCTAGATGATGATTACATTATATCATTCATCTCATTGGCTAATGTAAAAGTGGCAGCCAAAAATGAGAGATTACCCTTTCGATGGCGCTCCATGGTGCTACTTGGTGCTACTAACGCATGCTCGTAGCTATAACCTACGAGTAAAAGGTGCGCCATCGATTCCATATTTTTTTCAGAACTAGTTTTTGTGGAGTTCAAGAAAAAGCAATGATGTGGTTGACTTACAATTTAATTTTTGCAATAATATCAAAGTAATTCAATTTCTAACTTCTATTAATTATTACGTAGCCAATTTAACGGTAATTTAGTTTTCAATGATTTTATAACCGGTTGCTCACTATTTTAAAATAAATAAAGTATTCGGGACCCGCTACCGCCATGTAAATGATCAGTATTCTAGAGCCAAACTTAAACTGAAACGAGATGCAACTATCGGTTCTTGAAAGATTTTTCTTTTAGAGAGCTTCGTTGGTTGTTCGCAGCCAATTTTCTCATTTAGTTTTCAGTTGCCAAGAGGACACTTACTAAGTTGTTTGGGTCTGGAGCACAGACCTATATTTCCTTGTGTTTGGTTCTAGAATACGCCTAGTTTCAGCAACTCTTTTAGTCTTTCTTGTTTTCCGGTGGAGCCACTGAGACGTCTACTTTTGAGGTTGCGTCAGAACTGGCTGATTCTGACTTCACCTGGAAAGTAACATTCGATTTATGAAACCAGCAAGGTCGCAAGCAGTGAATCTATTCACCATTCATAGCATACGGGATTTAAATTGAAGACTCTTTTATCAGAACACGACACAATGGTGCACCGCGAATATTTGTTTGTTCTGTGGAACTCGGAACTAACACGACACAAGGAAACCTATTCGTGGTCTACTACGGAAACAGGTAGTTACACCAAAGTTCGTTACTGTCATTTTGAGTTGTAGGTACTGTGTGGCTGCCTTGTGTTTGTACGCGTGGCTGCGAGAAGTTTTCCCCGTGGATTCTTCAACTGGTTTTCAAAAATGGTTGCTTACCTCAGCAGCCGCCGCGGGTGGTGCGGCAGGTGGAATTGCCGCTGGTGCGTCTTCCTTCTTGTCGTCATCAGGCCGCGGTGCCGCTTGGCACAGCTATAACACAATAGAAATATATTTATTCTAATAAGTCTAATCGTAAGTAAGTAAAGTAATTCGTAAGTAATCCAACCTAAGTCAAAAGCTGGTGGGTACTGCGCACATTGTGCAGCTTATCTAAGATTCGAACTTAGCTAAGCCTAGGTAGGTACCTACTAAACAAGATACAAAAACTAATTGGATTAACAAGGTGAATGAAAATTATCCAAAGGTGTAAACCGTAGGTAAGTAATTACCTGAACAGCGACGAATGCGAACAGAGCTACAACCACAATAACCTTCATTTTGATACTGACCGTGCACGGCTCGCCTCATACTTATAACCTGTCGCTCTCCAAAACAATCACGAGAAATGTTTATTAAACAAAGATTAATTACCGGCAAAGGCGGAACAATCACATTGTTATCAAACAGCTAGATTGGATAGGTAGGTTAGAAAATGGAAGGGAAATCAATTTCATGATTGTTATGATCTTTAGTAGTAAGTAGGTACCTAGGTTGGCAGTTATAGTTACTGGTAGGTCCTAATCATACCTAGTCTACTCCATCTAACCCTGATACCTAGGTACCTACTAAAGTAAGTATCCATCCATCCCACCCTACAATCGATGAAGGGAAACGTCCTATGGAAAATCACGGTTAAGTCAGCTTGTACCCATTCTGCACATGCCCTGTCCCCTGCCCTAAGTATTTTCTGTGAATTAGAACTGCTAAGAAGTTGGGGAAAAACTAAGGTTCTCGAACGGTGACCACGGTTTCAAAGTCATTGTGTACGAAGGCTACCTCATATACCTACCTAACTGATCTTATGTATATGTAGGTACCTGCATCGATGGACCGACGACATTGTAAGGCGATGTCACAGCGTCGGTGGATAGTCGGTGGATGGAAAAGCCTGACAAACCTTGGAAATTTATAGTAGGGTAGGAATCTACGTAGGTAAACCTTATATTTCATCATATTATCCGCCTGCAGTCCATTGCTGGACATAGAACTTTATGTACAGGTACAAATTAAATATTCATGACATGTCATTGTGTAAGCTAGTGTACCTATATTGTGTAGTAGCTAGGTAGGTGTATGTAGGTAGGTTAGGTACCCTAGTAAATTAGTAGGTACTTAGTTATAATTTTTTTAAAACTCCATGACTTATTGGGCCGATCACCGATGATGCGGACATAGATGTCTCAGTTGACGTTGACTGAACTAACTAATTGACAGTGACATTTATTAATGTTGTCATCTGTCACGTTAATCTGTTAAAATGTTACTAGCTAAACACATTATATGCTAGATTTGGCACATTTATTGCTTAATTGGTTTACGCAGAGAGTTCGTAACTTAGAAAGAGTATTTAGAAATATAATTATTCGTAAGAAAGCAAAGTTAGCAATGAAAATAAAATAATAATGTTCATATTCAATCTTTATTTTAAGGTGTAGAATATCGTTTGTTTTAGATATTTATATAAGTATTATGGTTTTACACAGTTCAGGATCAGACATTTCCGTTCTAAAGTCCTTCAAACTCATTGATTTTTCAAGAGCATTTTTGCATACCTACCTATTTATTTTAACACCGTTTGTTTTTTATTAAGCATATTTTGGGTAGCAAAGCTGGCAGCACTAAAAAAATATCTGGTTTTGTACTTCATTGCAATTTCGATTCTTATTTCTTTCTAACTTTATTAAATCCATCATGCCTGCAAAGAAAGTAGATGTAAAAATGACTGCTCCAAAGAAAAAGAAGCACGTTTCCAAAAAGAATAAAAAGGACTGGCGGAAGCATTGTGATATACGAGACGTCGAAGAGTTCCTCGATGATCAGAGATTGGAGGAAAGACTAGGGTAAGGTTATGTTTACATGCTTGTTTACAATCTTTACCAAGATTATCTACTCGTTACGTGTCATATTAGTGGTTAGTTAATTGTATAAAAACAAGAACTCAAGTATCAGCTAAGTACCAGTAACAGGATAGCTACACGTAGGTACCTACAACAAACTTACTTTTTTATACAACAAACTTTTTGAATTTTTCAGTAAATTCGAGTCAAAACCTGATAGCGAGTTATTCGTAGTTGATACTGCAGGCAATGATGCCCAACCGGACCCTGAAGAGAAGCCCCTTTCAGCCAAATTGAAGAAACGGCAGAAGTTAGCGGAGGGACCTAAATGCTTTGAGATTCTTATACCTGACTCAAAGGTAACAAAATGATTATAGCTCAAATAAGACGTGAATAGGTTTCTTCTTGGCAAATGTGCTATACCGTCGACCGCATCATCACTTAACATCACTGTGTATAATGTATTCAATAGTCTATAGAAGTCCACCGCTGGATATAGGCTTTTCCCTGCTATAGTAAAAAAAGCACTAGTTCCTATTATGTAAACATTACTAATGCCTTCATTAGGTTTGGAAGAACATGTTATTTAGCACTCTGTGGTATACAACATAATCAAATAATTTTCCACTTCTCAGGTCCAAGACCCAAACGCCAAACGTAACCATGTCAACCCTGTTGGCTCTAAGCCAACTTCACTCAGCAAGCTCACCGACAAGCGTCGACTGGCAAAGGGAGTATACCAGAGGAAGGTGGAGCAGGCACGCACCAACAGGAAGATAGCCAGAGACAAGAAGAGAAAGAATAAGCAAGTTCGGCAGACGTTTGACACTGATCTGTGGGATGTGGATAGCAGATGTAAGATTATTTATTTACTAGGTACCAAACGTATCATAACTTTATGAGTTTTTTATGTTTATAAAGTAAAGGAACAAGAAGATCCGATAACCTCTGCCTTTAACCGTGTATTGCCTCACTGCAGGAATTGCACTGCATCACGACTATACATGTCTCTTAAAGACACCTACTACTACCTCTTAATTGCTACTACTATAATATTACTGAAAACTAAATACTAACTTACCTCTACCATATAAAAGCCCTGGCATTAACTTTAAAATATTTCTAGTACCGGAAGCCAAAGGCATTCCAGCCACCCTGATCGATGACTTCATATCCACGGAGGCTCAGATCCACAATGTGCTGCCGGAGCGTCGGCTGAGAGCCCGGCCGCCCATCGCACGCACCTTAACGAGAGCCGCAATCGAGACCCCGCATCCAGGAGTCAGTTACAACCCGACATACCAGGTACTTGTAAACCTTACTAAGTATACACAGTTATGTTCGTACCTACTATTTTATTTATAATCCATCACCGAAGTATATGTTAAACATAGTAAAATCGGTAGATCTATCATAGGTTTTCACAAACAAAACTGCTTAGAAGCGCGGCGCTATTACCAGAAACAGTAGCGAACGGCGGCGCGGCTTTGCAACCAAAAAGTGGTTATTTATCAGCAAAAGTAGCTGATGGACCAACTCACATGAGCATTTTCATTCTTTCAGGAGCACCAAGAGTTGCTGCAAGAAGTGGTGGTGCATGAACAGAAGATGATGAGCAAGCAGGCGCGACTCTACCGGCTCACCACCGGCATGTTTAGCAAAGTCACCTCCGGAGAACGAGAGGTAAGAACCACTCCTCAGCAAGTGCGATATACGCTGATTTCAGTAAGGCTTTTCATAAAGTCGACCGATTATATAAACCAAACCTGCATGTTTTCTGAGCCTGTTGATTTGGTAGTTGAAACTTGTTTAAAGTAAGTCGATAACAGTTGTAATTGGTTTTATTTCTCATCCATTTCCTGCTTGTTCTAGAATCAGAGTTCTTCAAGGCTCAAACCTTGGTCCATTATTGTATTTTATCAGAAAAAAATACTGTGATTGGGCTGTTTGCCTCCCTAGAATATCAGAACAACTTAATTTTTAAAAAAATTGAACAGAAGAATCTAAACTTAATGCTCATTCCCCAAGATCTGATTGAAATATTTGAATCTTAATACTGAAAATATCTCTGCATTTGCATAAAATATATCTCTTCCAGGACCAATGGCGAGAGGAGATGAGTGTCGGCCTGCCCACCCCCCACAACCCGGCCACAGACCCGGACCCTGACTCTGACAATGAGTACAAACCCATCAACCCTCCCGTCAAAAATAAGAAGAAGGATCACAAGGCTCGCAGGAAGCAGAAGGAACAGCTTGTGGAGAAGGAACGGCTGAAGAGGAAGAAGATTGATAAGAAGAAGATATCTGATATTTACAAGTCAGTGACATAAAGATATTTTAGGTTGTTTAAAGTTCACAGAAGCATTAGTGTTTTATTGGCATTTGTTTGTTATCCTAGAATCTGATTAAATAAATATTTATTCTAGACTTCGCAAACTCCAATCTTCGATCCAAACCCGCGAGCAGAAGCAATCGAAGCTTCGCACGAAGCGAAAGGAGAAGCAAGCAATGGTAGCCGCCACTGCAGCGCCCGCGCTTAACAGAAACAAGACGCCGGTCAAAGAACCAGACTTTGTGGACCCCGCTAGTCTTAGCGGGGATTTGAGACATGTTACTACTACTTGTAAGTACCTACTATACCTACCTGTTGGGGACTAATTTATCTATCCATCTATCACAATAACTATTAGCACAGCATACTATCTAGGACCAAGATTCTATCAAAGTCAGGCCATTATACTCGATGATCCTGAATATTTTGATCTTAGCGGGCTTAGCTTAGATCTTACACTGCATAATTTGCATGTAGAAATAGGTGATGGTACTTTTATCTCTCAGAAGCTCTTCCTCATAATCTCCATAAGATGTTAAGTTTGAACCCTATTACTCACAAAATACGTGCTATTTTCCAGCGAATCTGCTCCGAGATCGCTTTGAATCGCTGCAGCGTCGCGGCGCTTTAGCAGCTTCAAAGATTATGATGAAGAAGAAACGAAAGGTCAAGTCTTACTTCAAGCAAGGTCATAAGGTCACCGACCAGGACATACAGAAATATGTCAATAGGACCGCTGGAGCTGGTCAGAAGTGACCTATGTGTCTAAGTGACCTTTGACTAAAGTGACCTTTGTAACGAAGTGACCTTTGAAGTAAGAAGTGATAGAGTAAGGTAAATTGAATAAATTATAATCAAAGTTTTAATTTTTGACTCTAATTGATCTTTGTTACGATATTATAAGTGCCCTTTATATTTTTTAGGTCAGTGACATGTATTTATTGGTGTATATATTTTTGGAAAAGCCCAATCAAAACACTGAGTATTTATATAAAAATTTACTAAAAAAAATCTCCCTTAGAAAATATTATGTTACAACTAAACTATTTTACTTACAAAAATATATTACAATAAGAATCGTGGCAGTGTAACAAATACAAACTAAATCTTACCACAAAGCATCATCTAGGTAAATACCTAAACTTTTTAATTCTAGGGACCCTAATGTCAGAAAAAGAAAGAGCCATATGTTTGACTCCGGCAATATTTTGTGGTAAAATCTAAATTACTTCTAAATAGGTAACTCAGCAGTAAAACTAGACATTTCCTACAAAAAATGGAAGTATACTAAGAATACTATTCAAAGTCTATAAAATATTCAATAACAAAACATAATAAATTAAAACTAAGGCAAATAAATCTCTTAAAATACGAAACTTTCACAATATCTTGTAATTCACTGATGTTTTTGAATGCAAATATTTACAAAATTGAAAACTATATCAGAATTTTAATTTGAGATTTTTGTAGTATACATTCGTATAACTCTTGAAATGCCAATTTTTATTGTCTTGTACATAAAACTCTGACCAGTTTCAATAAATTATGTTGTCTTTTCAGAGTTCTTGTTTCTAAGAAAATTGTAATTAATTTGAATCAATTTAGTCAGTTTATGCCACTCAAAACTCAATATACCCAATCACTTTAAATACATTTCAGCCCCATCTCGCTGCGATTGTGTATAACGACCTTAATAATTCCAAAGCTCTGGTGTCGGATGCTGTTTTAAGATCTTCCTTCTCCGCTGTTCTGGCTTCGGCTTTAGGGGTGTCAATAAATGCTGCTTTAGTACTCTTAGCTTCTAACGGAGTTGTCCGCGTTCCAAATTTTCTGACACCCCTGCGGTTTGCAGTCGTTCTGACTGGACTTTGAGTAGTAGATGACACTGTTGTGTCTGGTTCTTGAGTAGTCTTCGCCTTTTCTGTTGTGGGGTTGGTTTGAACTCTCTCTGTGGTGGGATTTGATAGTGAGTTTATTGCGCTAGGGTCGATGCTTAGGCTTTTACCTCTCCTGTCCTGTCTTGGCCTGACTTCTACTCTATCTGTTCGCCGAAAACTGTCGTACTCAGGTGTCGATGCTTCCTCTTCCTTCGCAATTTCTTCCATATCTTTTTGAGACACAGCCATTAGAGCCTCTAATAAAGCCTTCTTTGACGCTTCAGCAGTTGAATTGTGATCGTCATCACATGTCTGTACTAGTAATAGAATCAGTCGCTTCACTGTTTTCGATTTCGATTTCTTCATGACGTTCATAAGTTTCTCTGTGGTTGTTGCGTTCATGCCACCCATGATTTCTTTTGCCTTTTCCACAACTGTGTCGGTGATCGTTGACAAATCCTGCGCAGGTTCTGTTGAGACATCTTTTAAAATCCTTCCTCTTCTGTTATCTTTACTGCCGTAAGTGGTAAGTTCAACATTGCTTGTCGACGATGCGACTTGCTCAGTAGTACCGTACTCTATCGTTGGTGTTGTAGCAGTGTTAGAACCATATGATGTTTCTTTAATATCTGTAGTTATATCTTCACCTGATGTATGGCTCAAACCATCATTCAAAGTTATGGGATCGATGACAGTACTCTGCCAGTTGTCAAATGTGCTTGACCATTGGAACTGGTAGGTCGTTTTGTCGAAGTCTGGGGAAGTAAAAACGCTACTGGGCACTTGAGTCGTAGTTGTAGTTTCTTCTTGCTTATATGTGGTAGGCTCTGGAGTGGTTTGGATGGTTGTAGTATCTTCATCACGTAAAGTGGGAGCTTCGAGGTCTTCCGAGGGTTTTTTGACGGACGATTCCTCAATGTTGAGCTGTTTTCCTTGTCTCGAGTTGGTGTTCTGAGGCCCAACAAACGACTGGCTGTGAGCTCGTTGCAACTCTTCTTCATTTTCTAGTTCTACGCTATCGGTTTCAGTGAAGTATACCGTGGTGGTTGTAGGAATGACTGTTGTTGTTCTAATTTTCTTGCTTTCGAAACCTTGCGTAGAGACTGGAGCAGCTGTTGAAGCAGATGCGTCTATTCCCCATGCTGTAGGTAAATTGGTAGCTTCTACGTATTCACTTAGCGGTTTACTCGGTGAAGACGCCGTAGAACTGATTCCAGTGCTGTAAGGGTCGTTGACCAAAGCGTTGTTCTGGAATCCTCCGTACCTCTGCCCAGAAATGGTTTCAGTTGTTGAAGCCTCGTTGTTATTGTTCGCTAAAGTGTTGACGCTAAATGCTACGGTGTTGGTATAAGGTATGGGGGTTGTGGAAAGTAACAAGGGGGTAGAAGCTGATGTGTATGAAGCTGATATCTTTCCACAACATCTAAATGGATTCCTTGCCGATGTTCCTCTGTAGTTGAAAGTAGTAGACGGTTCTGTGGGCCTGTGAGTGGTAACCTTCACATCGTCGTATGCAATAGTCTGGTACTTGCTAGAGATGTCCAAAGCTTTAGGTTCTCTTGAATTAGCTAACGGAGCTTTGTTGTCCTCAGAGAATCCTAGTATTTCGTCGTCGTCTTCATTGATCGTTGTTGTTGGTTCAGTATTGGCTGTCTCATCAGTCGTGGTGCCTAATTCTCCGAAAGTAGGGTGGGTTGGCCTAATGTCAGAAAGGACCTTTCTAAATTGAACCGGGTCTTGAAGGTAAGCGGATAAAGCATGTGTAAATACTTGGGCTAGTTCTCTGATCTGCGGAGAAGTTGCCAACGGACTTTGGCTCTGCTGAACCATTAGATCTTCCATCAGTTCGTTGTAGGTTCCATTAGGATCCTCTCTTATTTCCTCTAGTAATTCAGCATTGTCAGCTCCATGAGCGAATAGGTTACTGTATTTGTTAATAGTATTAGTGCTAAACAGTGCAGGCAAAGCTTCTTCCATAGCTTCATAGTCAAATACAGGAGTGGTCACTTCGGCTTCATCTGGAGTCGGAGTAGTAGACAGGTTATCTAATGCAGTTGCGTAGTAAATGGCTAGACTGTGAAGAGTTTTCGATGATGATGCTGGGACAACTAGTCCTGACCGGCTCTGATCTTCATAGTGCTTCTCAGTTGGCGTTTCTGATACCGTCGGCGTCGATTCGGTAGCTGCGAAGGTATCGAAGTTGAGTTTTCTCATCAATCGTTCTCTTCTCTCCTTATACGATGGTTCTGTAGTACCTTCTACGTGATTAGTTGTGGAGTACACGTCGTATCTATCAGATGATGCTGTTTCGGAAAGTTCTGGTCTTATAATAGGTATTTTAGTAACAGATTCAAAGGTGTGTCTATCTTCTACTTTATGGACTTTTTCTGTGACGGGACTGCTTTGTGGCGTGGTTGTGGTTATGGTCTTGTTTTTCTCCTTAGCTAGGAAGTTCCTAAGCAGAGATACACCAGGTCTAGTGTAGGGATCATTGGCGGTGGTGTAGCTCTTAGTGTATGGGATCAGAGTGGGGCGTTTGGTTGTTTCTTGAGTGTTCGACGCATCGGGGATTTTGTCTCCGATGTTGTACAATGTAGTTAGGTTAGGATTGCTTCTTAGTTTAGGCTTAGGAGTATTAGGGGTGTAGACTGGGTACGGACGTAAGTTCTTCGCATTGTAATCTTGGAGAAACTGCCTGTTGTTCTTGTTAGCGGCAAACGACGCGCTTTCAGCGGCTACTTGCATTTCTTTGAAGTTGTAATCAACCGGAGTAGTTCTCAAGGTTGAAGCTTCGAAGAAAGTTGGCTTCGTGCTCCGAGATGGGAACGAAAAGTTGTTCGATATCAGCTGCACTAGATTCTTCCTTCTCTTTTCAAATGCAGTTGTCAGCTGGCTTCGCTGAGTCGGGTTAAAGTTGTTATCAGGAAACAGGGCTTGGTAACTCCTTGCTGTAGCTTGGACCGTGTACGGGATATCTGTCTGGCTCTGCAGCCTTTGTCTGTGCCTCAGAAGCCGTTCTGTCGTGCTTGGTATGTTGACAGAAGACCGCCTCGACTCCGCGCGTAACGTTCCATCGATTTGCTGCAGATCCTGATTCTTGCTCAGGCTTTGGGTCACCTTCTGTGTTTTCTTCTGCTCGTTGGAGTAGTATTCTGCGCTGGATTCGTATAATGCTGGGGCGGAGGCGCAGTCCACCTTGAACCACCAGTCGCAAATGAGGTGGGACTGGCTGAAGATGGTGCCATTGGGGCAGAGGAAGGATATCTTCCGAGAGGTGTCGCAAATATGAAATACCTGGAAACAATGCAAACAAAATCATATCAGAAAATGGCAAAGACACTGAACTCTTAACTCCCCCTCTTTCCTTAATTTTTTTTGTCGCAATAGTTTAGGTTTGTGATGTTTACCTGGCAATCGGTCTCCAAGTCAGCATAATAGCCGGTCGGCACGTTCTTGCAGTTGAAGCCCGTGTTCGGTATGTTGGGGTAGGCAGGGAAATCCACGCCGACCTTACCAATCACGCCTGAAACATTAGCAAGAACATTTAGGCAAATACCCAGTCTACATAACTTTAGGTCCTTAGTTGAGATAACTGTTCTCGAAACTACAGGGTGTAACATAATGTCGTAATAATCACCAGAATAAAACTCAAAAAAAAACTGAAACTTGGTTAAAGAAAACTCAAATAAATTCTTGAAATCTACGCACGAGGTAAAGTCCAGCAGTGAACTGAACTACCGTTTGAATGATCATGGTAACGCGTCTGAGTGCGCGAGTGATACCAGATTTTGTTTTAGTAAGGTACCTCCCACCACTACCTCTAAGTTTATCCTCTTCTTCTTCGAGTCGATTGGCTCCCATATGTATTTTTTATTATTTAGTAAGTACCTAGGTACCTACTAAATATCCCGTTTTGCCCAGAAACGGGCCACGTCTATGGCATTTTCCGTGGCGTCACACAGATCCTTCCGGGTGCAGGTGTTGGTGTTTATCCTGCGTGAACCATATGAGGCACCAAATCGGTCGCTCTGGAAATCTATAGGGACCTATTGAGTTCAGTGGGTGCTCCCAGATGGCTGGACTTTCTTCGACTGCCTATAATATGAATTGTATAGTACCTTGATGCTCCACAATATCGAGATCAGGCGAATCAGCTGCTGCTGGAATCAGCCTCTTGACCAGAGGTTTCCCTTCCGTGTAGTGCTCGAAGCCGGCGGCTCCCATCGCCTGCGCTATCACCTGCAGACTCTCAGTGCTCGGCACTGGTGCGTACAGCTCTGGAGCTGGAGAGGTGTCCTGGAAACAAAGTTTTATGAAATTGAATAAATTAAGAAATGCACTTTGACAGATACCCTTATATTTTCTTGACTCTCAGAGGCAAAACAATTCCAGGCAGCCTTTTTCAGGCAGGCAGCCAATTCACAGTTGATGCAAAATATTGGTTCCATGGAATAACAAACTAACCATTTGAAAATATAATATGTACCTTTCGCCGTTGTGCTGTCCGTCTTGCTCCATCGCATACGCCTGTAAAAATTTAAAACTGATTAATTTTTCTAACCTACAAAATTATATGCCTTTTCATAACCCTTATTCTAAAGAGCCACTTCGTCGGAAACCATGACGATAGTATTTAAATTCGTTCACCGTTTGAGAACACCGACATTGCTCATATAAGTTTTCGAAAAGGAAACCTGGGCGTTAGCCTGGATTCAAACCCAAGACGAAGTCAGTTCCACTAGGCCACATGCTCATGGAAAGTATAGAAAGCATGAAGTTGAAATCTTTTACTCTTGATTGTAAATGGCCTTGTCGAAGATAAGTCTACATAATTAGTCCCATACAATAGTCCATACAATAGATATCCCCATACAGCTCAATGGGAGATGGGAGTTGTATGAGATAAAGATTACTTTCTAATACAGAGTTGTATGGTGTCGTGGATCATTATTCATTTCGTCACTTACTCCGGCTACAGAGCAAGTGATGGCGTAACTTCAACACCCATAGAATACCTAGTAGGTACCTACCCTGGTGTATTGTTGTTTTTGGACATAACCCAGACCAACAAAAGCACTAAATCAAAAAAAAAATCTTAAAAAATGCTCGTGTGTGTGCCTTGTGCAATTTACAGGCACATGTTCTTTGAGCAATCCTTTAACTTTTCCAAAAGAACAACAGTTATCAATCACCATTCACATGCCTGACCAGTCACCCACACAACACACGATCATGCGCCCGCGCATCTCGTGAATCAAATCGACAAGATCGTGCGCTTACCATCCTTTGTGCATAGTAAATCTTTTGTAAATCAATTATGTAAGATTGTTCTTGCCACTTCATCAGTCGGATCTGTGATCTCCTGACCGGTAATGACGTGCCGACCAGCTGATAACAATGAAATTTATGCAGCTTGCGCAAGCGCATCGGTTTTCATGTTAGGGTGTGTAAAAAGTACGCGCGTGAAACTGAAAATATCGACTATTTCTCGTCAAAAAAAAATTTGTAGCTACAAAATAGCGCAAAAATGTAAATAATCCTCAACAAAAACCTACAGCTATTTTTATTCTAAAAAAAATGAACGAAGTAAGTATTACAGGAAAATGCAATTTCACACCCTTCGACTAATGGCGGCAATGCCACACAGGGTACATCTCCCGTGGACGTGCTCTATGCGATAATTATAGACACTCAACATGGTGTCACCCTGCTATAAAAACCGCGACAGATTGGATATTTTTGTCCAATCTGTCGCTTAGGGTGACAGATGGGAATAATCCTGTTCTATCTGCTCGTTACGACTTACTCGTACTTTTGTAATACAAAAATATTAAAAAACTGTGCATACCGCCCTACACTCGTGAGAATAGGAGCTAAAATCAGATAGTGCAACACAATACCAGCCTCTAGCGTACTATTGTCTACTGTGCTGCTATCAGGCCAAATGCTGGACGTTGAGATATTAAGACGGAACTGTGTGCACTAGCTTAGAGTTCAAAGGCCAACAGCTGTTTATCCCGAAGCAGCCTGAAGCTAGGCCTTGTAAAATAAATACAAATAAACACCCAACAATCTTGGGTACAGTCAAGTGCAACTGGTTACTCCTAGATTTTTTTTATTATGATAAGAAGACGTAAAAGGTCAATAACCCACCTGATGTTGAGCGGTTATCTCTGCCTATAACTATATTAACTCACAGAACATTTCCTCCGAGGACGTGAATTGTGCGATCATCATTCTCATCTTTCGCTACGTGTTAAACTGATTGTTTTTGATAACATACAGCTCAATATAACACGACGGTTAAACAATAACCGCTTGCTTGTGTTGGTGAACTGTGGTGTTTTCAACGCATTGACGACGTGGTCTACCACCGTGATATTGTGAGCCAAACCGCACTGCAGAGTTCCTTCATTACCTGTTATGTAGACCAGTGAAAAATGGCTTCCATATTTTCAATTTTGCATTTTTGTTACGCAACTAGCTTACTCGCTCCCGGTAACAACTGGAAGTTAAGATTAAGATTAACTTTGACCTTCAGAGTGTCTTCTGCTTCTTGTTTCTTCTTGCTTCTTGAACTACAGACAAAGTTCGACAATCACGACTATACCTACAACTTTTCTGAAGATGAAGACCGCTTCAGTATATTTTTACAAAATACTACTTACAAGAGTGCTTGCGCCACTAAAATAGGGTACCGGGTAATATTCCTCTATGGTTATTATTGTAGGTACCTATTTCAACAGTCTCCCAGCCCTATTCTCAGCGGAACTTGCAACACCAATAAAACCCCTTTGCTGTTGTGAAGACAATATTGCAGTACCTAATTATGGACTTGTTGAAGGCTCTGCTCTGATAAAGCTGTCATTTTCATTTTAAGATCAAATTATAGGCATTTATCATAAGCTCTAGATAGAGCAAGATACTCGCGTAGTTCATCAGATTAGAGATAGTTTAGTTAGACTAATGTACCACACGGCCACAGGTCAAGTTAGACACCCAATATAACCATAACTAACCTATAAACTATGCAGAGAATCGTTGGAAAGGGAGCGCAATAGGCGTAAACAAAACTAGTTCATTCGCCTTCAGTCAGATCTATACACCAATGGTTAGTAGAAACTTCACTTCTGCTTTGGCTGGTTAGTGTCCAGGGGCTCTTCAGACGGCGGCGCAATGACCACCAGCGATACCCCCTCACATGATAGATGTTGGTGACCACTTGTTGCTCTTGTAAAATGTATAAAAAGTGGCTGTGATTGGTCACTATTATCTGTCATGAGGGCGGGAGTCTCAAGATGGGCTCTTGCTGCACTGCAGAGCTGTTAGCTACTCACCCGCCGTAGCCACAGTCAGCACCAACACACTCCATAATATACTCATTCCTGAATCTCCTCTCCACCGCATGGTTCTGCAACAATGAAACAAATGTCATCTTTAGCGTAGGCACATAATGTAAACGTAAGTACTATCCACTCCGTAGTATTATTGTGGCTATACCACAGCCTTCTGGCTTTACTCGAACGGCAATTGATAAAGCAGTTCTTGTGTTATGTGGTTGCTTGCAAGAGATCGGTCTTAGAGACCAGACCGTCTGCTTTAAGTACCTAATTCTAAGATTTTGGTTTTTATCGTGTTTTTGTAGTTGTGGAAAACGTGATTAAATATCTAACTGAGCTGATGATGTGTCTCTGTAGTTATCAAAACTAGATTAAGCGTTGTTGGGTTGTTATGTTTGCTGATGAACCAAGGATGCAACACATAGAGCGTTTACCTGATCTGTGGTTGGGAGGACAGAACATGGCGGATATGAGACGAATTTACCAACGTTACGATATGAATTGGACAATAAAAGGATATCAAGATGAATCTACACAGTTATCGGGTAATTTCAGTCTAACAGTACGTAGGTGTTATAACGCTTCTACCCAGTCAGTCAGTACAGGTAGGTACAAGTACTTAAGAAATTATGTTTTGCCATCCATTTAAAATGAAGATTGAGAAATTGCATATAAAGTCGTGAAGTTTCTAGATCAGGTTTATGCGCTCGCGCATCGTGACCTCCGTGCGAAGTCTCCTTTACACCCGGATCTTAGGAGGAAAGTTAGGCATGGGTGTGAACGGTGAAATTCATACAATTTAATGATACATGAACGTGACATAACTTGTAGTAGGATAGGGTAGGTAAATCAACGCGGTAAAGAATGTCGTGTATACCATGTGATATAACATGCACCTACTTAATAATGGTGGCTGATATAAAGTTATACATCTTCTGTTACCAGTGGTGTCAGCTGGAATAGTTGTTATACCGTGCATAGATTCTTTTAGTCGAATTTGGTCGATACAAATGAAAATCAATGAGAAAACACGGTGTTACCAGTTACCACAGATAATATAAGGTGCTACTATTCAGAGCACGTTTATCGGATAAAACGTGTCCAAATTACAGGGAGTCTTTGTAAAGCTCAAAGTCATAATTATTTTATTCAATAAAATCACAAGGATCATTTAGAATCGCTGTGTTTAAAATAGCTGCGTTTCAAAGTTATTTCTAAACTTCGATGAATCCAGGCTGGGTGTCTCATTATTAGCTTTGCTAGAAATTACTACATTTCGATGTATTTTGCCTTCTTCTCCACTAACCGATTTTGGGGAAAAAGCGCAAGGAAATGAGCATTTAACAAGAGGTTAATCAAATAGAGACTGTTATCAATTAAAAAATTTTCAGACATGTAAAAAAACTGAAAGTCACATGCGCTGGCGCCCGGAAGTCGTGCAAGCAACATGGCCGCCCTTCCGCCTCCGATTGTCAACGAGATTTATTCATTCTCGCCGCAATCGTGTCGTGCCACTTTCTATGACTTTTTGACTTGCAAGTGTTTATAGAGTTCAAACAACCACTCTTTATTGAGATTTACCTAACGACTATGCAGCTGTAGATCGGTGTCAGCAGAGAGAGACGTGGGATAAATACCTACTGTAAGCAATCCAACGAAATGTCAATAAAACAATCGGAGTGAAGAAAAAAATATTCCTGATGACTCGTGTTTTTAAAGGTGTTATTAAAAAAATATCGATATTGGAATGTGATATTACGCTTCATGTCGCTCCCATCACTATAAAGGTCGTCCCTCGATATAAGTGACTCCTGAATCCTGATTTATCATAAGCCTTTATTAGACTTCCGGCATTGACAAGATCTTGATAAAGCGCATGCCACACAATCGTTTATAATCGCACCGCATCGCGCCGTCTCGCATCGTGACAGACGAAAGCCTGGGAAGTCGCGAAAACTCTCGTTTCGCAAGAGATCGCGGCGATGCCCGATGTCATCATTAAGGGACATGCCACACGTTGCGATGAGTCATTCGCATCAAACACACTTTCACAGTACCTAGCCTGTGCTTATAGAGTTGTAGAGACGATGCAGTGCAAAGTGTGGCAAGCCCTCAAGAAACCTTGTGGGAAGAAGGATTTAAGATTGTCTATGTTGCCCATCGCAGATTTTTGCCGATCATTTAATAATCTCTATTGAATGATACAGACTAATTTAATACGATAACTAATTGATAAAATACCATCAAATGCGTAGCCGGCATTGTCATATTGTTATAGAGAAAATATTTGCTGATTCGTGCAAAGTTAAGTAAACCACGTTTATCTGTTGTTTTCTTCATGCACAGTCAGTGACATAACTTAATTAACAATTTCAGACTGTCCAACGTTTTTGGAGCTTTTGAATATTTGTTTTGTAAACTCGTTATTCGACTTTGCTGTTGATTGTACCTATGAAAAGTAACGTTTCGCAAAGGTACTAAGCAGTAAAGAAAGCTTGTTTTGTAAAACCTAGTTTCGTTATTTGCAATCGTAAGTGGCTACAGATACCACCCAGATTGTACAATTGCAAAGTATTATAGACCGTTCATCTCATACAAGCAGTGGCTACTCGACTCACAATTATTCAGTGGATTATGCCAACTACCAGTTGCCCTCACCTCTTCCAACCGTAGATTATGTCTTTCATAGATTATGTGTTTCGTTGACCCCGTCTGATCGTAAAAGTAGGTGAAATTATTATCTTCCTCGTTTTCATCGACTGATACCTGAAGATTTATTATTGTTCTTCTATTTAGTATTTCACTTTACAGAATTGTTTGCAGTTTTATGTTTCATTTTCATTTGTTTTATAATATCCATACTAACATCTATTTATACAGAAGACATTTGAATATTATTTATAACTTTATTTATTTATTTATTTAGCCTTAAAAGTAACATTACAGAATTAGTATTCTATTGAACCAGCAGTAGTATCTGCATTATATTGCATGAATTAGAATTTATGTAGTTTTTATAAAGTTTGGGGTACTTTGGTTCGCTGTGAGCCCAAATTGTGTATTTTTAAATCAATAAATCTGTTACTGTGGGAGTGGTCAAGAAAACCTTAAAAATATATATCTGCCTATAAGCTTCTATTGCTTCTTTGAAAGAGAGCCATATACATGAATGTGTAGAATGGATATCCATATTGTCTGGCGTGACCAAACTTTATGTTGCACTAGCGTTACCTGCGACTTTACTTAGATGTTTTACACCGGTTTTATACACGAAAACTTGTACTAAACCATCGAAGTAAAGCAAGCAACTGACGTGACGTCGTCCTCGTGTCAAAGTATCGTGGTATATACGACTAAATACGTTTTATTGGCGCTGCTTATCCCGTTCGTTCATATAATCCTATACGTCCTGTTATTTATTTGGGATGAAAAGTAGCCTTTGTGCGAACTATGTATTCCAAGTATCATTCAAGTTGGTTTAGTTGTTTCGACGTGATTGAAACAAAAACATTTAAACTTTCACATTTTATAGTTTCATGGGATGGAATCAAGCCTTTTAAATATAGGTACTTGGTATAGGACAGGATTCACCCGAGAAACTTTATTAACTTTTGCCCCATACGGAAAACCATGACCTTTTGCTACGCGGTCAAACTATACGTGCAAGCATATAGAATCGATCCTACTACCCAACTTCTCATCCAGAGGTCATCTTTAATACTCATTGTTACGCAAATCAGATAATTCATTCACGAAAACTGTTTGACTGCCACTCTATTTTATGCTCTAAACTTTGGTAACTAAAGGTTTAGAATACTCTTTCGAAGATAACAATGTAGAGTTATTTTTATTTGATTGATTTTTCATCTTATTCGCTTCAGGTTATGGTTGAAAATCGCTATGAATAGAAACCAATCGCACATATTACGAGATGATAATGATGATCGTGAAGGCTCTCAGTGGCTCTCAGTGGCTGGCTACCGAAACAAAGTGTTATAGCTTATTTGATTTAGATAATTTATTCGACGAAGTGTTTTATTCGACATCATAATAGCTATCGAAAACAAAATAGAAAACTTATTCTGTTTGCTGATCTGAGTTAAATAGCTATTTGCACTTTGCAGGTCAAGTAACCAAATCGGCATTTTACAATCGCTAAAGAATAGAAAATGTCCAAAATGTATGGGAATGGTCATGTGACTTAAAGTTCGAAAAAATTATTTCCAACAAGTAACATTTGTATTTCCTGAAAGTTTCCGCTAGGGGCGCTGCAAGTAAATGTTTGAAAGGAAACGAAACGAAATAAAGCTTTCATAAACTATACTAAACATAAAGATGTTTATGGTTCAGCTGCGTTTTAACTGACAAGTTTGATAGTGAAACAGCAATTTATATCCGTCCTTATCGTTTCAGTTTATGAGAAAGAGACTGCATCAATTTTAGTGCTGTCAAATTAGGTTAGCTTAGAAAAATGCAACAACAGAATCGACTCTATTACCTACCAAGAATACGAAATAGTTTAAAAACAAATGAAAACGTACGATTCCGTTGCGTTTCAGCTGACAAGTTTTCTAGTGAGATTGAGCACTAGATCACTGGCGCATCCAAACGGTTCAAACTAATGCTAGCCTTCGAATAAACAATGAAGAATGGTATGTCGGCAATCCGCAGTTCAAACAAATCGGCGGTTAGTCTCGCGAATAAATTGGAGATTTAAGCAACAGCTCATTAAGTTGTTTTGTAAGCTATGCAAACGTTTATACTTAAGCCTATCTGGGTATCAGTGATCTGCATTTAGGTTCGACCTCGATTTAGGTTTCTTTCTAGATCTTTGAGGGCTTTGGTTGGATAAACTAGTGCCTAGATTCAACTAGTTTACCTATAAAACTTTCCTTGTAATTTTACTCGAGACAAAACTGCACCTTAAATTTTACTAGTAGAGATAGGTACTTACAATATTAAATCTATAAATAATAGGAATCTCTATCTCAAAGCCAAGGTCTAAGAACAATAAAATTGATACGTTTTGTTCTAAAACAATCGAAATGTTGTAATCTTTTAATATCCGGACAACTTCCGAAACGTATTAGCCTAAATTCTTAGTGTTAAACGATTGACCTTTGTGCAATTGCCTTTAGCACGACCAGAATAGGTCAAGTTTGCACGTAAGGTCAACCTGAAAGAAGGTACAGCTTAAAAGCACAACTAACGTCTACGGTTATGGTGTAAAAAACAATAAGTATCTGTAAAATATGGCTGAGAAATTGCGATAGGTTGTTTTTTTTTATTTATAGGACTGTGATAAGACTCTTAGTTGCATCGAACGGTCGCGAATAGGGGTCCATATATCAAGAGGAAAGTCTGAACTGCGGGTCAAAAGCAGCTTTTACTTTGAAAGACTGAATTTCTCTATTATATTCAACGGTATGCAAAGCCCAGCCCTTATAAGGAGTGATGCTAATTTTGATATTTCTATGGAACCGTCTGTGGCTTCGATTTCAAATTGAAAAGGGAATGGGAATACACTTGGTGGTCATGTTGTGACGGTCAGCTCGGCGGCCCAAGATCTTCATTTATTTTTCTGTTACCGCGATTTTTTGGTGGAGCCTTGGTAATAGCTCTGCTTTCCGTGCTGTGGGTCGTGGGTTCGATCCCCACCAAGAACAAACATTTGTGTGTGGCAAACATAGATGTTTGTTCTATGTCTGGGTGTTACTATTTATTACAAGTATGTGTTTTAATAAAGTATATAAGTATTCTATCAGCAACCTAGTTCCATAGTTCAATCTTTGCTTAGTTTGGGACTAGAGGGCGTTGTGTGAAGTGTCTATGAATATTTATTTATTTATATCAGTTAGTATAATAGGTTATGCTAGAACTCTTTACCTATTAAAACTCACAGTCGCGTCATACTATTATCGCATACAAGTTATCATAGGAGACGCAATGAAATATTTTCTGAATCGATTTCTCGGTTGGGCGACTCCTGCGCATCCCGGCTAGTGAAAGTGTAGGCGCAAGTGACAGGTGACAGCGACTCACTAAATATCACGTATCTACTAGCTGTAAGTTTCTAGAGTAGGTAGAAAAATATAATCACTAATATTCTTAATAGATAGACTTGATTTACGTTTCATAGCTTTGAAAAACGTTTTTTAGTTGAGGTAAAGTCAAAATAATTTCATAATCAAAGATAAACATTGATAAACACTGATACTAGCGTAAAATACAAGTCGGTATTGTTTTGTAAACGCGCTCTCTGAGAGCCATTGCTTGCTACTGAAATAAGCTTGTTTCAAACATAGGTATATAAAATTTAGATTTTGGAATTTGATTATTAAATTAAACTAACTAATTAACTAGAAATAGTTAAATTATTGAATTATCAATAATTCACAGATTATAGAAAAGTACAGATGTACTGTATAGCCATTTTTGTGTCACAGTAAGAAGTGCACCATGATGGAGTACTTTGTGTCATTCAGTCTCTGGCCATTGACACCTCCAATGCCAAACATATTTTTATACAATTATGCCGGCGTGTGTGGTTCCCACTTGCAAAAATTGGCCTGGGTCTAAAAACAAAGTAGATGGGATAACATACATCACATTTGGGTCTCTATTTGATAAGGAATCGTCTTGGAATCATCAATTTAAAGAAAAATTACCATCAATTCAATAATGTTGCAAACAACACCAACATTTTTTTCCCAACAAAATTTATATTAATCTTTATGACTACACATCATTAGGCATAGGTATTTCAATAGGTATTTTTAATCATAGAGCGCTAAATTTGTTATTTTGAAAAAATATTTGTGTAATTTTAGGATTCTTGATGACATACTCAGACGAGAACAATGGACAAAAATCATTCAAAAAACACGTCCTGAGTCTTTCCTTAATTCTATTAAAATTTATGAATATCTATTTCAGTACCTCCTACTTAGGTACCTAAGCAGCATTTACAAAAAAAATTACCCCAATAAATTGGGAAATAGTTTTGTAGGTGCAACATTGGGCTGCGCGAACATCATGCGCACGGGAACATTTTTATAGCATTTTGGTGACAAAATCCTTCATACAAATTATGTCAAATGCGGCTTCTACTATATTCTAAGCAATAATTTAAAATATTCTAGTTGGTAAGTTTGTACCTTACACCCCAGATACTACAAGATGCGCACACGCCGACGGGTTAGCGACTTCACGGCATCATTACTCCGCGAGATCAGAGCGTCGTAATTATCTAAGATCATCGCTCATATTACGTAATAATAGCTAAGTATAGATTTTAAATATAATAACGGGCATAATTATAATTTATGATATATAACCGCCCGTGTAATGTGTATTCAAAAATATGGTCCTCACAGAATTGAAATGTAAGCATAGATTTTTGGACAGTTTTTTTCGGTCTGTGTGTCAGAAAATTCTCAAAGTTGCAACACAAATATGCGGGGCATTCCCGGCCAGTGGCGCCCTCATCAAAGATTAATGATTTAAAATTCAAAATAATGGCCACATAATGTCGCGTTTCACAAACTACAATGAAAATTAATAATGTACAGAGCATTTCCTCTTCTATAAAGTACACTGTGTTCTATTTTGAAATAAAAAATATTTATTTTTAAATCTATGGTGCAAACTATTCGAGATTGAGACCACGTTTAGGCAAGCGTAGTGTAGGAGTCGAATGTCATCATAATTAGTAGATAAGATACCAAAGTTAGTGGTTAAGTAGACAAGTCTAGTATTAAGATGAGCAGTACCTAGACAAGTCTAAGTAGTAAGATTAGCTGTTGTCAGTTATGTAATTATGACCTGAATAATGTGATTCTTAGAATGAGAGCGCGTAGGTGATTATTCTTCTTATCCGCGATTATGTAGGTAAGCTACGTTCACCTAGTTTTTAAGATGATTCAATGTGATCTTTCTGATTTTTATTGAGACTTTATTGACTTCTGCCATACTCAGAGATGACACTTTGTTTTTGTCTTTGTTCGTCATAAGAGATGTGAATAGATTAAAACGTTAATTACCTTTTCATGTACTAATTTAAATACTGACAGTTGGAATAAAGAGTAGGTAACAGTAAGTTCCTTTTTAAACCTCTGGTATTGCAGGCGTTTATATAGGTAACCACTTCCCATCAGGAGGGCCGTATGTGGTTCACTCATTTAACAAGTATTTAAGCTTTTAGTATTGCCGGCGTTACAGGTAACCGCTTCACATCAAGAGGGCCGTACGTTGCTTGGCAACTTAAAAAAAGTAAGTACAATTGTTTACTCACATAAAAATAATGATTTTATAATTATTGAAAGATCGACACACGATCTAATAACAAAATCACAAAAAACATATAAAACCCAGTATCAACTTTCCTCATTCAAATATGAACCTTATTACTTTGTGATAGCTCCTACATTTATATCAAAAGTAGGAATAATACAGTCTTCATAAATCTGGGTATATCGAGAAACACGCCAAAGATCTTCACCATAACTCTCTGTTACCTCACGTACAGTACGCGGCAAGCACACACGCACATGGCACGCGTGTGAACTCTACTGCAGCGTCAATCCACGCTTTTACGCACGACTGCTTATTTTCACGCTCAGTCGTTCGATAAAGGTAGTGTAATATTTCAACTAGTTCCAACAAACTAATCAGTAATCGCTCTAAAGAGGACAGAAGTCACTCTATTTAATCATCATATTTTTGATTTGACAGGCGTCTTTTGACAGGCTCTATTTGACAGGCGTCACAGCTCAGTCGGTAATAGCTCTGCCTTCCGTGCTGTGGGTCGTGGGTTCGATCCCCACCAAGAACAAACATTTGTGCGTGCAAAACATAGATGTTTGTTCTATGTCTGGGTGTTAGTATGTATTATAAGTATGTATTTACAAAAAAAAGTATATAAGTATTCTATCAGCCATCTAGTTCCCATATTACAAGCATTGCTTAGTTTGGGACTAGAGGGTGTTGTGTGAAATGTCCCTGAATATTTATTTATTTATCAACTGAAAAGGTTGTCAGATACAGAGTTGCTTAAAAACATTAGCGTCATTAAAAACCGTGATGACTGAAAAAAAATTGTGTTTTTTTTTCAAGATTTCACTGTATTTTGATTAAGGACACTTTTTTTGCTAAATTTTAACCTAATTTTTTTGCAGCATACGTTATTTGCTCTACGTGTGCATATTCAAATCCCGCGTACTGTAAACCGATGTTATCTGCCGTGTTGTGACACGAGAGAAGCCGGAGGAATGGTTTATAGCAGCATCACTGCTAATTAAGACCGATTGTGGTATACTTGGATTGCATTTCCCGAGATTGCTTGAGGTTTGAGTAAAAGAGCTGTATTAGAGCCTATTTAATGCTTATTATACGGAAAAAATGAAACCTTAAAATAGTATAAAAACAAACTAAAATAAAAAATAGCCCATGGAATAATGCAATAGAATTAGCAGACACAGTACTGCAGATTCTGTTAACTTTTTTGCATTATTATAAAGCTACACGTGCAATTTGCAGCAAAAAAATTAAGCTAATGTCAAATGAAGCTAAAATACTGTTTTTGATAGACGTGTCAAAATTCATAATTTTGTTTCATAATTCTACCGTAAGCTAATTAAATTAGCGCATATAGCTACATTATAGGTAAGATTAGTTAGTATAGGAGCAAAAGAGAATGTCATAGCAGAATTGACACCAATGATTATTTAATTTAGGTCACCACAAAACATAACAGTACTGTCGAGTGAACACAAAAGCTATTTTTATTCTAAACAGCATTTTTCGGTCGAAAGTAATTGGATTAAAACGATTATGCATAAAATTACGGTTTATTACATAAGTTATGCAATACAATTATGCAAAACGAAACATTATTCATAATTTTGCAGTGAATGTTGATCTTTATTTTTGCATTTATGCCTATTTTAATCAATTTGTTTGTCTTTTTTGTCGTTTTATAGTTTGATTAAATATACCTATTGGTTCATGTTCTGAATGTAGAGTTAAGAACATAAAATCATGATACTCTTGACTAATTTTAGAGTCCTTTGTTGTTGGATATCAGAAACCACATCCAGGAAACAATGTCCCGCCGGAACTCGAACCCAATATCTTGTGTCTATACCCTTCGCATAACCTATGCAGTTGTCAAATAGTCAAATTAATAAAACATTAATGGGGAATATAATTTTAAAGTAGCTAGGAACCGAACTTTTTGCAAACTTCATATAAAAGACATCAACGCGCGCTACTTCATCGCAACAATTATTACTTTTACTGCAATCCGGGAGGTTTATAGATATTTATTATCAACATTCGTAAAGTAATTCGTGCATTTACGTATTGGAAACGAATCTATGAGGAACTGGATGTAAAGCCGTTGACTAAGACTGACACCAGGTTTCCAGAAAAACCTTCGATAAAATACCGTTCCGTAGGTACAGCGTATAGGAGGCAAATAGGTTAAGGGTATCATTAAAATTCATTCATTCAAATTAATTTATACAAAAGTAACTTTGACATAACAGGGGGTTGATTCTGGGTATGGCAGAGATTTTACTCTAATAGGGATGACGTCAAATCTCGGTCGAAAACTGGTTTCACCCACTAGTGACAGGAGTTTTCAACGTTATTTTGACGTCATTCCTAATATTAGAGTAAAATCTCTGCCGAAGTGAGAATTAGGCCCCAGTTTCCGTATAATTCACGCACAATTATCTACAAATGGCATATAAAAAAGCTATTAAATCATACAATAAGATGCACACGCGCATAGGAAGCACGCGTGAAAACGGAGATAATCATATAACAAAGTGCACTTTTCAATCTTCTGTTCTTACTTCATCTTGTTTGTCTGTTTTATTGTAAGTGACGAAAGAAGCAGAGATAAGAAAAAAATTCTGTGTAAGTTAGTGCCTCTGTCAATTCAGATCTCATTAAAGGTCGACTGCATCGTCACTTACCATCAGGTGAGTTTACGGTCAAACGTTTGTCTATCCCACCTAATATTATAAATGCGAATGTTTGATAGACAGATAGACAGATAGACAGGCATTTATTTGCACACTAAGTAACACACAGTACACTTACAGAACAAAACCAACAAAAATAAAATAAAGTAAAAAGTTTGGATGTTTGTGTTTCAATCACGTCGAAACTACTGAGCCAACTTGGATGAAACTTGGCATATATATAGTTCGTAACTTGGATTGACACATAAGCTACTTTTTATCCCGAATATAGAATCCCGATAATATAATACACAGATAATATAATGTACACGGAAACGGTACTCGCGTACGAAGTCGCAGGTAACTACTAGTAATGTATAAAAAAAAAGATTTCATCATCATCATTTCCCTGCCCTTATCCCGCGCTAGGCGGGGTCGGCACAACATGTCTTTTTCTTCCACTCGCTCCTATCATTCGTCAACTCAGAATCTACTCCTCTCACATTCATATCCTCTTTCACACAATCCAACCACTTCTTCTTCGGCCTTCCTCTACCTGCGTAAAAAAAAAGATTTATGATAAGTAATATCGAGATTTTCATCTGAGGCGTGAGTACGGTCAATTTGCCAATACTTACTGGCACTCAACCTTCGTTCACCAGTAGGTACTGTACACTGCGTTGCACATGAACGGCACAATAAAAGGTTTTCTATCTCGTTTCACGGCGCTGTGCTGATTGCGATCTCCAGGAACATCCTCCGATATAAACCGACTAAATAGACTGTGACGTTTATTTGCACTGATGTGTAATTAAGAGCATTACCTTGTGATGTGAATGTGAACTTTTATCTTGGTTTACGAAGTTCTTGGGTTGAGAAGATTTATTGACCGAGCGAGCGAAGCGAGCGAAGCGTCTCAGTTTCCACATTGGCCAAAAATGCGTTTGTCCGGATGTCTGTCTGTCTGTCTGTCTGTCTGTCTGTTCTCCTCTACAGGTCGCATTTTTCAACCGATCTGGACGAAACTTGGTACACAGGTTATATGAATTATTAGATTTTTTTTGTCGTCGGGGATTTTTGATTGGGGGGAAAATAAGGGAGAAAAGAGGGAAAGTTTGCTGTAGCGTTATTTATCGACGGATTTCAATCAAATTTGAGAAGCACACGAAAGACTTTATTCTACACAAGATGGTGTAAAAATATTTCCAAAAAGGGGGAGTGGAAAGGGGAAAAAAGAGGATTTTTTTTTAAATTTTTTTTTTTTAGAAAATTGACTTCTACCAATATCAATGAGACTATACAGTCCTCTTCGCCTTTACGAGACAAATCCGTAGATACCAGATTCGACCTCCTAGAACCAAGGGAACGCGAGTAATCGCTAAAACTTATACCCTTATTTTGCTCAAAAGTCTACCTATGGGCCTATTGGAAAATTCAAGCACCTGAAATTCGATTTAGCCAGGGTAAAAGGGAAAGTGTCGGTTATTGTATGGTTATAAAGGCTTGCGAGGTCTATGTTCTCACAGGACAACTAGTTTAATACTACTTAGTAGTTACCCGCGACGTCGTACGCGTCTACAGTTTCCGTGTACATTATATTATCTGTGCGTGTACCGAGCGGATATTTTGAGAAACTTGACATTACACCTCATTACACCGAACTCGTACCTACTGAAATGTCAAATGCTAGTCGTTAGACCAAAGAGGTAGTACTACGCCCTGTCAAACTGACGTGACATGACATGACAATGAAATCCTCTTGCCAATTGGCGCTGCTAATCCTTTTCGTTCATTTTATCCTGTAGATCCTATTAATGATTCGAGATAAAAAGTAGCCTATGTGTCAATCCAGGTTACGAACTATATATATGCCAAGTTTCATCCAAGTTGGTTCAATAGTTTAGACGTGATTGAAACACAAACATCTAAACATCCAAACATCTAAACTTTCGCATTTATAATATTAGTAGGATAGGATAGGATAGGATAGGATTGTCTAGTTGGGGTACGACGGCAGGCAACCTTCTCGAGAGCTTGTTGAACTGCTGATCTCGCGGGATATCTCGGGCGGGCTTAGCCCTAGTGCCTTCGTGGCAACCTTGGTGGCATGTCCCGAACGAGCGGCAGTTCAACAGGACGGTGTACCCTGTTACGTCCGAGACTAATTTCTGGGTTGTCCAGAACCCATAGTTCAATTCGGAAATTACTCTCTGATAACCAATAGCCTGTCAGGGAGGTGGCTTCTCCGCGCGTCCCTCTGATGAGCAGAGGGCGCAGTGGATGAAGATAGGGCGTGCTCGGCGTGCACTCACACTGCCACCGAGTAGGCACTGGAGAGAGGTTCTCCTTTGCCAGCGTCCAGAGCTCGGAAACCCGTGTGTTCACTCATGCGGGACTGAGGATCTTGGCTTCACCGCCCGGGCTGCGAGGAAGAAAACCTCTCTAAAAAATTACCCGCGGCGTAACACCGGGGGCGATGGGGCGGTCGTTTGTAGCCCTCACTACGTAACACCGCCTTCGCAGCTCCCGGGCCACGGGTGAGCGATGGGGCGGTTGGTGCATGGGATGTACCACCGCCTCCACAGCTCTCCATTTCGGACGGCATGTTGTAGTAAGGATCATTCGTGGTTCTTGCTTGGCCACACAACATGTCGGGAAGGCCGCAGAGCGCTATCGGTGGGACTGATGCGCTCGGGAAGGAGACGGCGGGGGGTTGCTGTTTGCAGTGGCCCTGCGCTGTCCGCCCCGAGAGGGGGTGAGTGGTAGCTCCTGCCATACAGGAGCCTTTTCGGGTCTGTGATCGGTCGGAGTTAGGGCTCCGATCGGTCGGTACGCAGATCCCGGGAGGGCGGCGACACTTGGTGGCAGGTGTCGTTGTGAGCACGGGGGTGTCAATGGATGGCATTCCCGGGATGTGCTCAGGCAAACTGCGATAGGGGTCCCGGCGTAGGTCTTTAGAGGAGCCGGGGCCCCTCGACATGCAGAGAGGCCGGCCACCGGGGTGGTTTTAGTGAGTCGGCGAATGTTCGCCATCCTCACACTACCTTGCCGCATCCCTGAGTGTGGTAAGGTGTCTGTGTGCACATTTCCCCCCGAAAACAAAAAAAAAAAAAGGATTGTCTAGTTGTGACGACCGTTGGTTTGTTAAAATAATAGCTATGTCTGGAATATTAGGGATCCTTGGCTGGTTTTCAAGTCAACGGGATTTTGATACAAAAAGTCGTTAAATCGCCTACTTAAAGGGGATTTTAAGGCTATTTATTGAGATCTTAGAGATGAACGCCCGAAAAACAATGAAAAATCTTCCTAGCACTACCTATTTGTGTGAAATTTTAAAATAAATATATAAAAATTGTTGTTTTTGTTGTTTAAAGTATTAGCAGCAACTGCCCCCGTATGCCAATCTTTTGCTATCAAGTTATATTTCACTGCCCAGTGTAATTTCTTCAGGTCTTTCTTTTTAGACACTTGACAGCAAAATATGCGCGAAATCACATCAAATGACGTCATAATGTCACTATTTAGTCACAGAATAACTATGAGTTAGTATGAACTGACCATGATTTAAAACTTTGCAGTTCAACTTTGATTGGCATACCCCTGCTGTGATGTCGTGAACTTCCAACATTTCTCTACGTAATCACTATTCTGCTGTTAGGTTAAAGGCGCATTTATTTCCACGACCGCGTCGACTAGCCCTTACTGAAACCATAATGAATCAATTAGGGACTTTAAACTAATGCGACACATTAAACTTTGCATTGGTCCAACCAAAACCCACCTGGTGCCGGCGGAAGACCAGCGTTGTGTCATTTTGACGCATCACCATGCTGAGTTCGTCACCAATTTGTAAATGTATTGTGTGTGTATTATGTATTGCATGTGTCAGCGTGATTTTACAAATAAATGTTTCTTTCTTTCTTTCAAAAATATTAACTTTTACCCTGACAGCTGGTTTGTCCGTGAAGTGCGCGTGCAGCTTAAAAACTGATGAACACTAACAAGGCTACGCAGATATTATTAGGTAATCAACAATGCTAATTCGATAATACAAATGCTTCTGCTCTAATAATTTAATTCATTCCTAGTCGTGACGAACTCATTCACGATGGGCCGTCCTTGCTTTCTTGCGGCCGCACTCAGCGCGCCAATTATCTATAACAAGGGTCCAACTACAACGCACGCATGATTCAGCTAAAGCTTGTGAAATAGTTCTACCACCGCCGTACTTCTTTCTGCCGTCAAACATTGCTCGCATTGCTGTGTTCCGGGTTGAAGGGGATGGGTGCCGGTGCTATTACACGCACGTCATGTGACTTAACACCTGTCTCAGAGGGCTCAGTACAAGCCACATAGGGCACACTTTCGGTGGACTTAGGTACTTTGAGTGTAAAAGACCAATTCAATGAAAAATTTAATCTATTAGCTAGTTTAATTTAATGTCGTTCACTTTCAGAGTTTTAGAGCGTTTTGCACCAGAATCACTAAACGTATTTTACAGCTAAATCGATTTAAATCTGACGTATTTGTATGACTTGTCAACTCGCTAAATACTATTTAAGAGTTAAACCCGTTTAGCGATTCTGGTGCAAGCCGCCCTTAGTGGGATAAGAGCAGAAAGAAAAATATTGTTTGGGGTCGTCCCTTTATTTAATCTTCGTTTATGATTCAGCTATTCTTATTTCTTATAACTGTGCATGGGATGGTATCTAGAAATTTTATGACGACCTCTAATAGCGCAGTGGCATGTGCAGTTAAGATGTGTGAGGTGCACGTTCGATGCCCGTGGGAAAAATGCATCAACATTATTTTTTTTTGGATACGAGATTGGCTGATAGTTATCGATAGATAAATAACTCTTAATTGTTCACAAAAGCAACAGTACAAGAAACACAACTAGCTTCCGCTCGCGACTTCGTCCGTGTCCCGTTTAATACTATTCATTATTCGGAATAAAAAGTAGCCTATGTCTTAATCCAGGCTACGAACTATATGTATTCCAAGTTTCATCTAAATCGGACCGGTAGTTTTTGCGTGAAAGAGTAACAAACAAACATACAAACTTTCCTGTTTATAATATTAGGTAAGGATACAATGGGTGGCTTTATCACTGGGAGCGATCTCTTCCGGGCAACTAAATTATGGTATTTTAACTCCTCGAAGTTTTTGGGAGTACCTACTTTGTCTTATTACCTTGTTGTTCTCTATTATTGTCTCTGGGCGTGGCTGTAAAATCGTATACTCATAAAAACATTGAAAGTGAAATGTCTACAAATCACGGGTATCTTCTATCTACACGACAATGTCTCGTCTCCACAATAGATACGTAGATAGATAAGCCAGCGACAATAAGATCACGTCCACAGTATAAGCTTCATTATATCTTTGTTCCGAGTACCGATAGCAAAACAAATTGGCTTATATGGAATAAATAAATAATTGGCTTGTTTATGTCTGTATTTTCCAGATACTGTAGATATTACTATTGAAATTGTTATATAAAAAGCAATGAATATAATTATTTAGGATTAGGACTAGAGCTTCGCGTAGTACCTGATTGGACTGAAAAAGCGGAAGAAAATACGCCGTTATTTGGTATTTTCATAGAGACTAATCATTTAGGTATATGAAATCCAATTATGTACTGCCCCCGTATGCCAATCTTTTGCTGTCAAGTTATATTTCACTACCCAGTGTAATTTCATCAGGTCAAGTGGTACAATTTTGTACCACGTGATCATTATTTTTAGACACTTGACAGCAAAATATGCGCGAAAACACATCAAATGACGTCATAATGTCACTATTTAGTCACAGAATAAGTATGAGTTAGTATGAACTGACCATGATTTAAAACTTTGCAGTTCAACTTTGATTGGCATACCCCTGCTGACTGTTAGTTTTCGAAACTTTTTAGCAGGTACCAACAATCTAAATAATATGCTCTAGAGTGGTACTTAGTAATGTCAAACAACCATCCAGCTCGCACATTTCAAAATTAAATAAATATAGATGAACGTTTCACCGCTATCTAGTTCCAAACTAAGCAAAATTGGTCACATTGTGCAATTATTTTGGTCAGAAGCCTTGTCCGGTTCAAGTGAATAGGTTTCTTCTAGCCAAACTTGCTACATCGTCGACCGTCGATCATCACTTACCATCAGGTGAGATTGCGGTCAAATGTTTGTCTATAATGTATAAAAAAAACATAAGCTTAAAAAAGCTTGATGACAGAAAACTTTTTCTGCAATCGGTACGGGAAGCGTTTGAAGATTTGAGACGATTTTTGACGTCACGTTTGTTATGTAAAGATGAGCCTGACTTTCAAATAGAAAGGATAATTGCACTCGTCGATAGTGTGGCCCGGGACTAAGCGTAGGCAACGAGCGAAGAGGACAAAAATACAGTCCAATTGAGTACCTTTTTTTATTGCCAGAATTTTTATAATTCTCTTGCATTGAAGCGTTATTAAGTTGTAATGGCACCACACTGAAACTCCAGCGCCGAACCCATTTTTGGTAGAATTGGAGGTAAGCTAATTTTTCCGCACAACAGTACATGCGCAATCGTTTGTTGTCTAGCTTTAGAGGGATAACGATCCGTTGTGCGTACTGTAAGTGGATAGGTATATTATAGGTGCTACCAATTATCAGCTTTCACCCAATTCTAGTTATTACCACTATCAAGAGTATTGACGGTGTTTCACTTTGTATCTTTTTTGTAACAATAGTGTTTGATCTCACAGCTTAGTTGGTAGAAGCTTTGTCTATTATGCTGTTAGTTGTGGGTTCAATTCCCACCCCACAATCTCAGTTGAACTGCAAAATTGAACTGCAAAGTTTTAAATCATGGTCAGTTCATACTAACTCATAGTTATTCTGTGACTAAATAGTGACATTATGATGTCATTTAATTTGTTTTCGCGCATATTTTGCTGTCAAGTGTCTAAAATGAATGATCACGTGGTACAAAATTGTACCACGTGACCTGAAGAAATTACACTGGGCAGTGAAATATAACTTGACAGCAAAAGATTGGAATACGGGGACAGGGCAAAATTTTTGTGACCTATTTTTAAAATCTACTCGTTAAAATTAATGTCAAACTTTGTGGGTACCTAAATTACACATAATGAAACTAGCTCACAGCAACTTTAGACAATGTACTTGACCGATATTAGTCGCAAAGTCGAAAAAATTAAAATAGTAATGAAATAAAATTAATGAATGGCCCAAATGCATTGTTTGTGTGGAGCCCGCCGTGGGAGACTTGCAAAATGTATTTTCGCGCCATTCTTGCATTTTCATTGATGATGTTATGTGGGATTACGTGGTCAAGGAGCTACACTGTACAGCTATTGCTATGGCACATGAAAACACCTGTTCTCGACGAGTAGCTCTCTTATTGTGGTTTTAATAGAGCAAGCTTGGTAGCAAAGTGATTCTACGTGTTTCAAAGTATTTGTTTAATTTAGTACAGAAGCCGACACAAAATTATCGTAACGGCTTTTTTTTAACAAAGGGTTTTGCCAATTGCTATCATCGTAGACGTCACTTAAAAATGACACGATTTGCGACTGTACCAGCAAAGAGTTATTATTATTAAAATTAATCGAAAAGAATGTTTTATTAAGTCAAAAACCGTGGTAAGGCAGTGTTCTGCAAAACTGTGGCACATGCGGCGTCAATATGCCAAAGTAAAGGCCGGGAGCTGTATTACTGATTACAATATTTTTTGTTTTTTTAAGTTACAAGTGCATAAGACATCATAATAGGCGTCAGTCTCAGGACATTATGATTTATCAATTTTGCTGTAAAAAAAACTGTCAAGGTATCTAAGTAGGTTAGGTACACACGATTACTTAGTATACAAGATTCTAATCGATCTTTATGATTTTACTATAGAAAAGATCTTTGACTTTATATCTATTGCCTGTTATTAATAAACTCAATGTCAGCTTGGAATAGTTACACCGTGTCTTGTCTTTTTCGATAGAATTTGAATCTGCTTGTCAATGCAAAAGACAAAACACGTTGTAACTATTCTAAGCTAACATCGAGTTTATTAAAAACAGGGCTTGTGGCTGGACCTTAGATTATGAAAACCACAACCTTCTCAATTATACGGGCTGTGGCAGGCTTAGTTTACGAAACACTAACCCTAGATATATTACCCGTTCTTTTATTTATTTTTAAAGGCCAATGGACCAATGTTTTACGCTGTTTTTCAACTCACAGCGTAAAAATCGTTATTTTTACTACAAATAGCTTTCGATTTTACTGAGCGTGAAACATTTTGACCGACGTAAGGATTGGACAATAAAGATAACGTATCATCCTTTCTCTCCAAAAATGGCAGCCGATACAAAACTAACAAAAAGCATCGCCAATCAGTTATCTAACATATTTTTACGATACTAGCTAGTGGTGTGGTGACTTCGTTCGTTGAATAATAAGTCTTCGATCATTTAAGGGTGAACGCAAACCGAAAACAAAACGTCTTGTCGAACAGTTAGTGATGTGAAACTGTCAGTAAAACTTTTTTAGTTACAATAATTATGCTTCTTATTATTTGCTGTTTTCGATACTTGCTTATTTAATGAGAATCATCCTAAGTACTTAATAATATTATTAAGTACACTACATAAGTACTCTATATTCTTATTTATTAAAAAACACAGTTCATTCTCTAGGTATGTGCGTATAAAACAATGTTTAATAGGTAGGTATTAAACAATGCTATAAAAGATAGTTAAACATACTTAAGAAAAGTCTGTCGTGTCAATTGATGTGAGGTTCGTTATAACGAAAACAGCATATGACGAGGAAGCATTCGTCATATGCTGTTTTCGTTATAACAGAAAATTTATTTTCACGTCACTAAGTACGCGACAAAACAGTTTTGTCGATAGATGTGCGTTGGCCCTAAAGAAGGATGGATAAAAACGTGTGGCTGTAATCGAGAGCTCGCCTCGATAGTGTTTTGAAGAAAAAAACGCATCAATATCAATTTAAAAGATTGATTGACGGACATATGACCGCGTGCCAGTGAACACACAAAGCTAAACAAACGTCACAAAGCCTAAAAACTGCTTTTGTAAACTTTGCAAAGACTTGCAGATTTTTTTGCATCAAACTAAGTAACAAGATAGTACAATGAAGATACTCCATCATGATGTTTTTTTTACCAGGCAGTTTGCTATAGCGCAAATAGAGGTGTTAGATTAGATTAGATTAGAAAATTCTTTATTGCACATTTAAAAAACAGTACAGAGGCGGGCTTAATGCTAATTAGCATTGTCTTCCAACCAACCTTTGTGTAGTGTGGAGAAAAGGGAGGTGTTAGCATTCTGTTTAGCACACCACAGTAGTAGTTTATTGTTCTAAATATTGAATTACTAACACGAGTTGTTCACTATACTTAGCACTAGATTGATATGTCTGCAGGGGTATTCCAATCTTTTGCTGTCAAGTTATATTTCACTGCCCAGTGTAATTTCTTCAGGTCACGTGGTACAATTTAGTACCACGTGATCATTCTTTTTAGACACTTGACAGCAAAATATGCCCGAAAACAAATTAAATGACGTCATAATGTCACTATTTAGTCACAGAATAACTATGAGTTACTATGAACTGATCATGATTTAAAACTTTGCAGTTCAACTTTGCAGTTCAACTGAGATTGGAATACCCCTGCAGTATATTATTGTCTGTGAGCGTTAGCACATCTGAAAGTTCTATTGCAGAGCTAACTGTTATGCAGAACATCAATAAAAATGACTTTACAACCATGGGGAGGTGCGTGAGTCGATACATAATAGATTTACAATTCTACAAGCATTTATACCATATTGATTTATTGTACGTTACGTGTGAAATTGTCTTCATTGATGACTGTGTGATCGGTCCAAACAGAATAACAGAATAGGAAGTAATGTACAAAGAGCAATAAATTATACCTACACACAAAAAGTACTTAGGTAGGCAAGGTGTTTTAATACCTAGATAACTTAGATAATAGAAGTTTTATAACATCTTACTGCCGACTTAATTTTATCAACAAAAGCTGAGAAAGTTTATTGCGTTATTGAGTTATTGCGAAACAACTGCGGATGTCAGTAAGTTAGTAGTTTACAAAATTGCTAACTGTGGCCCAAATCTACTTTTACAAACGTCTCAATCAAAGTTCATCAGCTGTTCCAATCTGCTCACTTTTTACCATAAACAGAGATCTTCACACGACCCAAAAATACTCATCGCAACAAGGTACCGTCAGCACGCGACGTTATATAAGCGCCATCTCTGGCGTGTCGTGAGAACTCATTGTGATCCAGTTATTGGCCCACTGATAGGGAATTCAAATTGTTGGACTAATTACAAAACAGAGGGTGACGTGGTGGCTTGTAAGGATGGCGGTGCAGTTCCTGGGTCGCGACCCGCGACTTGGAACTAGGGCCTTATTCTCACTTCGGCAGAGATTTTAGTCTAATAGGGATGACGTCAAAATGACGTTGAAAACTCCCGTCACTAGTGGGTGAAACCAGTTTTCGACCGAGATTTGACGTCATCCCTATTAGAGTAAAATCTCTGCCATACCCAGAATCACCCCTGTGATATGAGTCTGGCATCTCACTTTTCAATGCGATGGAATAGATCATAGACCACTAGATAAATTTTTTGACATCATCACTAAGTTCTCCTTATGAGGTTCGTATTTTGGTCAGTGCAAGTACCTCTGACTTGCCCTGCCCAAAATAAATCTAAATCAACACTGTGATTGATTTTTATCTAAGTTTTAACAAAACGGAATGATAGAACGATGAATGCACGGCGCACTAAATTTTCGCCACACTTTTTAATTTCATATCATGAAAAGTCATGAGATGATTGATTACTGCCAAAAACTGGTATAGTTTTCTCAGATTTACGTTTGTCTATTGAACATTCTCGTGAGCAAAAAAATCGACTCAGGACGCACGCCCGCGTTTAAAAAACTCTGGCAAAAAATCAGAAGCTTTCATTCTATTTCTGATTTTAACATCTCAAAGCTGTTAGTTTTAACTTTAAAATGAGTGGTCTACTTTGTTATTTACATTTTTATTTTGGTAATGAAAAAATATTGAATGAGAAGGAGTCTTAAGCAATGAAAAAGGGTGATCATTAACAGTAAAGAAAATACCAGCTTAAATTCGTCAAAATATTAATTTATTAGAAATTAAACTAAGTATCAATATTTAGTGTTGCCCCCCCTGGCCCTAATAACAGCTTCCAATCGCTTCTTCATGGATCGAATAAGTTTCTTTACTCGATCTTGTTCGATGCTATCCCATTCTTCAATGAGCGCCGCTTTGAGGTCCGATTTTGTGGCTGGTGCAGGATTTCTAGCCCGAACTTTTCGTTTCAGTTCGTCCCACATATGCTCGATAGGATTTAAGTCCGGGCTACGCGCTGGCCAGTCCATAGCGGCAATTTCGACCTCCTGTAAATACTGCCGGACGGAACCTGCAGTATGTGGACGGGCATTGTCGTGCATTAAGATAAAGTTTTCGCCTATGAAACCGGCGTAGGGAACGACGTGATCCCCTAAAATCTCATCGATGTATCGGTTCGCCGTCAATCCTCCCACTCGACCACCAGTTTCAATAAAAACCAACTCGGTTTTTGCCTCCATTGAAATGCCCGCCCACACCATCCAGGAACCTCCTCCAAAAGCCACATTTTCTTTGATGCAGCACTGCGCGAATCTTTCTCCAGGTCTTCTGTAGACTCGTCCTCTTCTATCGCTACCATGCAAGCATACTCTGCTTTCGTCTGAGAAGAGGACGGAGCTCCATTGTTCGTCAGTCCAATCAACGTGTTCTCTGGCAAATCGTAGGCGGGCTGCTCGGTGGGCTGGGGTTAATTTGGGGCCAGTAGCTGGCCTTTTTGGCTCAAGGCTAGCTGCCTTAAGTCGTCTTCTGACTGTCCAGCCACTAACAGCCACTCCTCGCGTTTCTCTGAGCTCTTGTTGGACTTGAACGCCAGTGAGGGCCCGATTTCTCAGCGATGTACTGACAATGAAACGGTCATCTCTCTCCGATGTGCACCTTTTTCTTCCGGAACCGCGTCTTCGATTAAAGTTACCAGTCTCTTGGTAACGACGGTAAACTCTGGAAACAGCAGACTGGCTCATGTTCAACGCATGTGCCACTTCACGCTGACTCTGGCCTTGTCGCAATAGGGTGACCGCTTGAGCAGCTTCATCACTTGTTGTGTCCATTTTCAGGTAGAATTCTTGTTTGTTGATAACGGAGATGTGTATCGGTTGACGTTTGACGGCTAACTGATAAGGGTGGGTCAGGTAGATAACCTTTTATATGGGTAAGTAACCCTTAATTAGCACTATTGTAAACAAGCGCAAAAAGGGTGGTTACTGATCACAACATGTTGTTGGGTTGTGTGAGCAAGAAACATTACAATATTTTATATCATTTTGAAGCTAATAATAGGAGCTTTATGATTTTACTATGAAAAAAATATTTACACGATCAGTTTTTTTGCCAGTGACTTGCGACTGCAGGTGTGTCGCCTGAGTCGATTTTTTTGCTCTCGAGTGTATATATAACAGTTCTTTACTTAGTTTTTTGTCAGTATGATCGCACGTTTTGGAACCGGCCCTTATGTCTCATTAGTACCAGCTACTTGCGATGCGTAGGCCGTGGGAACAATTCCTGTATTGTGGAAAATACTGAATGAAATATTAGTAGCAAATCTGTTTCACCAACATTTAGCCAACAACTTGACGTGTAAAATGGCGAGATGTGTTTGGTCCATTCCATTTGATAGTCACTTATTTGACGACGCTCGTTTAGCATGATATTTTGTGATATCTTTTGAGACCACAGACCCGCTCTTTTAAGAGCTTACAGTATCTCAATTTCTCATTTTTGATCCCGCATATCATTAAAAGTATTGAATCAATCATTTTGAAAAAAATATATATTACAGTTGAGAATATTTGTGATACAACTTGGATTTGAGCTGGAGTAGTATACGCTCTTAAGCTATCTACTTGAATTTACAAATCTGTGGCTGATTTGTGTGATGATTGTGTGATTTATCTGCTAAGGACTACTTACGCCTTACGTGTTCAAAAACATGCCTTATATGCTTGAATGATAAAATACGTCATGCTAGTTGAAGAAAATTATGGTAGTGAGGTGGATGCTGCTGTCACGTATTTGCTTCAGAATATTTTTTTGTAATCTGAGAAACATTTTGAATGTAAAAAAACTGACGAAATATCAAGTTCACATGCAAGCGCTATTTAAACTACATCCTCGATGCATTGCGATGTAATGCGACTGCTATATATATATATATAGTATACTATTATATATAGTATAGGTAGAGGTAACCGCCATATCATCAGATGTGCCATAAACTAACCGCGCTACATTTTCACCTTTAAAAAGTTATAGTATTGTACCTTTGATATATTTTCTGGAGTCTTTATAAGCTGAACTGGCACAAGTAAGCTGTTTTGGTTCAGTTACAGATAAGTACCGTGATGGGAAGATGGCCTTTGCAATCTCGGCCAGTGCCAAAAGTATGGCCAGCAAAAAAAGTGTAGCATTCAACTTCGTTTGAATCGTCCTGAAAATTATGATCTTATCAACTTAGCATTTTATGCACTTACTCTTTTTATTTTCTTTTATTTCGTCTTTAGATCGCAAATGTACAAATGTATCCGAAAATTCAGTAAAAACAGCCAAAGCGGTGGGGGTGGGTATAAATAAATAAAATGATATTTATTCAGAAAACAAAATCGAGTTATAAGTTTTATAGTAAAATCGAGATTTATTCAAATATATCGATACTTAATTATGAAAAGCATGGTATTAACAAGTTACCATGAAAAATATTCTTCTAGCGACGATGTATTCAGAAAAAATTGGCTTATTAGGTAAGTAAAACGGTAAGTCAGTTTGCACCACGACGACGGTGTAAATACTACGAATGTCTGTCAAAGGCAAAACAAACTATTTATCATCAAATCATTTACTTCGAATTTCGAATACTCATATCTTTTTTAAACTGTTACACTTTTTCTGCCATCATTACATTAATCTGATCCGTCCTTGAACTTTCTCGGTTAGGCAAGCACGCACACATGTATACATCCATACATACACTATACATGTACCTACATGTACATACACGGTATTTACCAAAAACAATACAAGTTGATATGATACACTGTTATTACTGCGAGATAGCATCAAGTGAAACATCTATTATTTTACGCCCTTATGAAATAAGCGGGGCTCTGAAGAATTGACCTGAATCAACTATATCTATTCTGTTCAAATCTTCAAACATTCTGTTCTTGTTACTTGAAATAAAATAATGATAGTAATGATGAACAATCGCGGTGATAGTTCGTTACAATAACTCAATACGCGGAAAACAAGATGGCACAGATCAACATTCGGCATTGCATAACGCACAAAACAGGATAATTAGACATCGTAACAAACAGACACGTCGCAAAGTTCTCAAACGTATTATTGCGATAATTGGCAGTTCAGTGTTTAGGTACTGTCGGCTATAAAAGTAGATAGACATTGCTGGTGCTCTAGCCAACTTCACATCAGTTTTACAACAGCAGGTTCAGTTTACTGAGGAACTTTGCTCAACTCTGAATCGAGACCCAAGCATAATATATTTTACAAAGACTTTGCTTGAAAAATGTTTAAAAATGTATGTATAAGAAGCACGATTTTCATTGAAAAAGTATAAAAAATTAATGTTGAGAAGCAACTTGAGAACTTCAGCAAACGAGACTTACAATACTCGTAATTGGAACCTAATTTGATGAAATTGAAGCTACCATTTTCTGATAAATTCAAAGTGACCTCTCAGATTGCAAGTCTGCTTTTCTCACTGACTGTAATATTACATTTGCAATATTGTTTATTTGAGAAAAAGTAAGTTAAATCTCTATCTCATCAGTATAACTCTAAAAACTGTTGTTCTCCTTGTTTTTGTGAATTTTATTAATAAGGTGGTATGATGGCGTTAATAAGTGTGCCACCCACCCGTCATGTGGTTCCCACAAGAAGTATAATTGGCACAGAATACTGCACTTCTACACGATAGAGCACGATATTTTCATCCATAGAAATCAAACAGCCAGCCGTAGAGGAGCGCGTTGAAGTCTTTTGCAAGTAAAAAATAATTTCTTAGTCAGTTTTTAACCCCCGACGCAAAACGACGGGGTGTTATTAGTTTGACGTGTGTGTGTGTGTGTGTGTGTGTGTGTGTGTGTGCGTGTGTGAGGTAACGTAGCTGTTGAACGGATGAACCGATTTTGTTTTTGTTTTTTTTTTATTTGAAAGTTTTATTAGTCGGGAGTGTTCTTAGCTATGTTTGATGAAAATAGGTCCGAGATTCGGGGGTTTTTTTAATTTTTAATTTACTTGTAATTTTACTTGTAATAATTAGTTTTCATTTTGACTCATTCTTCAAGCATTTTGTAGAAATTTTGTGGGTTTATAACATATGATTATTAGGTACTCAGTGTACTCACCTATGTACTTTGTATGTATGTACCTATGTACCAGTGTATTTTCTGTTTCGACTTGTTGCGTGGGTGAATAAAAATATAAGTTTTGCAATTTAGTTGAACAAGTTCATAAGTATACAAGTAGGTAGCAAGTAGGGTTTAAACCATCTTCTACTTTCATATTTAAAAATTTTTAAAGATATAAACTCACTGAATATAATTATGCAAAATCGCAAAGCTTCACGATTTAGAGAATAACAATGCAAAGGTTTAGCAAAAAATATCATGTTGTTCCAAACAAGTTATTTGGTCAAAAAATTTGCTTCAATGTGACCAACCTTAGCGCACCTTTTGTGAGGAAAATTCTGTCTATAAGTAAAAAATTGGTACATTTTTATATCTCGTGATTGTAATAAAGTCAAATAAGTTCACTATCTTTTGTTTCAAGTTTGAAAGTTCAAGTCAATTTTTTCCGCGCCAGTACATCTTCAGAATTACATGTAATGCAGAATTAGTGCTTCTTACTCAATGGAACTCAAATCATCATAGTCATTATGTACACAAGCATCGATCAACGAGATCATGGGAAAGATACTTAATACAAGTTTCTCATTCTTATTTCCGTCGGTAATGTCGAATGATAATCAAAATGTTCGACAAATCTCACAATATCAAGCTTGTAAAAATACGTGTTTATCAATATCTGATACTGAACATATTTCGGTAGATAAAACTGTAAAAAATAAAAAAAGTCCCAAAAACTTATAACAATTAGTTACCTACTCATTTATCGTACGTGCCTACTAAGTGACTGTCTCACGTTCTCACGTTTTATCCTCAATATTCTTTGATCCGGAAGTCATCAAAGATCGCGAAATCCATTAAATTGTGCTAGATTTCGGTTTAAAATCAACCTCGATAACTTTAATAAAAAAAAATCTGCAATTATGTTCAGCTCTGCTAAAAGTGTCCTTGATTTTTTTGTTGTAGTGTCAAAATATCGGTGTAGAAGTAAAAACTAAGTAGTGTTTATCCTACTAATATTATAAATGCGAAAGTTTAGATGTTTGGATGTTTGTGTTTCAATCACGTCTAAACTACTGAACCAACTTGGATGAATCTTGGCATATATATAGTTCGTAACCTGGATTGACACATAGGCTACTTTTTATCCCGAATAATTAACAGGATCTACAGGATAAATGAACGAAAACGATTAGTAGCGCCAATTGGCAAGAGGATTTCATTGTCATGTCATGTCACGTCAGTTTGACAGGGCGTAGTACTACCTCTTTGGTCTAACAACTAGCGTTTGACATTCCAGTACAAGTTCAGTGTAATGAGGTGTAATGTCAAGTTTCTCAAAGTATCCGCTCGGTACACGCACAGATACCTAATAATAATACACAGATAATGTAATGTACACGGGAACTGTAGACGCGTACGAAGTCGCGGGTAACTACTACTTAGTAGAAAATAAATGCTTATTGTTAATGACTTACCTCGTGACTCGAGAGACGCTTTTTATATCCGTTACTCCAATTCTAGAAAAGACAACAATCAAATTAAATTAATATGTTACGTATATGCAATACAAATAAAATAAAATTGTATGTTTCTGCTAAAACTAAGTAAGCCATTTGACTTTTGCCTAGTTACATAAATAATGTTTAAAAAGTAAATGAAAACAAACGAATAACATCTTAGATTAAAAAAATCGTAAAGGTGTCAAAATATTTATAATCTGAATGTCTTGAGCTATTTCGTTCAAACGATGAAGACACTCATTGAATCTCAAAGTAGATAAAAATAAAAGTCACAATTTGAATATTTCGTCAGTATTGTCACGAACAAAGATTCGATCCTGCGACCTTTGCTGGTAAAGAACATCCTAAAGATTGCAGTGGTCGCCATTTAACAAAGGTATTTAGAGTAACCACGCAATACAAAGTGAAAAAACTAGGCTAGATTACTAGAATAGTATGTATTTATTGCCCAATAAGTATTTTTATCTAGGTAAAAAATAGCGTTATTCGGATTTCGTCGAATCCAGTCTTGATAAAGTAGGTATATCTACCTACCTATGCAGAGAGATTTTCAAAAATATCTTTTTTGCTGCATTTTTCAGTTACTCTTAGCTATTTACAGGCGTCACAGCTCAGTCGGTAACCGCTCTGCCTGCCGTGCTGTGGGTCGTGGGTTCGATCCCCACTAAGAAAAAACATTTGTGTGTGCCAAAAATAGATGTTTGTTCTATGTCTAGGTGTTACTATGTATTATAAGTATGTATTTACAACAAAAAAAAGGTATATAAGTATTCTATCAGCATCTAGTTACCATATTACAAGCTTTGCTTAGTTTGGGACTAGAGGCGTCGTGTGAAATGTCCATGAATATTTATTTAATATTTTATTTATTTGATAAAATACAAACACCGTGGTACCACAATACCCGCAGTCTCTTGATTATGGCGGTCAAGCAAAACGTGTTGTCCATCGACGAGATCGAACTCGCACTTCTTTCTTCTCACCCATTCACTTTATGCCACTAAAGTCTACAAATATCAATTGATTACGATATATTCACCGTTCGACATCAAATTCTATCACATTTTTGATCTAAAGATGCAAGTGATTTTATCTTCATAATGACGATGACGACCCACTTAGAACAAACATTTTTATCTGATATGGTCACTTAGAATATAATAATTATAGTTATGTACACAGATAGCTAAACTGTTATATAAATGCAAATGGTTTCACGATTTTGAGCATTGAACTTTACAGCGTAGATATCAATATACATATTTGATCAAGCGTAAATGTCGTTACAAAGTCGCAAATCTAGGGCTCAATTCTACTAATTTACAAATGGTTCTCAGCTGACAAGTGTTATGATAACTGCAGGGGTATGCCAATCAAAGTTGAACTGCAAAGTTGAACTGCAAAGTTGAACTGCAAAGTTTTAAATCATGGTCAGTTCATACTAACTCATAGTTATTCTGTGACTAAATAGTGACATTATGACATCATTTAATTTGTTTTCGCGCATATTTTGCTGTCAAGTGTCTAAAAAGAATGATCACGTGGTACAAAATTGTACCACGTGACCTGAAGAAATTACACTGGGCAGTGAAATATAACTTGACAGCAAAAGATTGGCATACGAGGGCTGAACAGCCTTGGAGCTGCTGTAACGATCTGTTATTTAATTAGTGGGTTATGTACCAATAGTTGTCACCTACATTTGTTCTTTTAATGGTAATATCGTAATCTTTTTATGTAGCTATTTTTTTAAAGTATATCAATTATTTTTTCGGAATTTTTAAATTGCATATTAAGAGCTCCAATTATTTTTTTTCTCATTTTGATTCACATTATTATAAGTCTACGTATGCACTAGGCGACCAGATATGCGGCCAACTGGCATTATAGCTCGTATTATCTTATTCCATTTCATTTTGACAGATTACAAATCTTTACCACGTCGTCGTGATATACATAGTTATGTCAATATTTTAATTAAGTAAATCTGAATACGCGTTTCTTTGCCTACGAGATTGGGCGTTTTCGCCAATATCGTTGGTTTTCGCTTAAGCCCCTTAGTGGATCAGAATTTGTCACTAGGAACCAACGATTGCTAGGAACCCTAATAATTGGGTCAAGCTCCTCCCAAATCAAAATCCTGGATTTGCTACTGGTCGCCACGGCTGAAACCTCCTCAATAAAGTCCTTTGCATCTAATCTAGATGATTTATACAGCGTCAAGAGCCACTTGTTCCCCATGCCCCGATGTACGGGAGGCTGCAGTGCCTGTGACATGATTTACTCTTAGTAATATGGAGTAGGCTTACTAGCTGCAGCCTCCATCCTCCTAGTGCGTAACTAATCTATAGGAATACCATCGACTCAATAAAATGTCTGTATTGCGCTACTCTCATTTCTCTGACAATAGCTAATTTACGTATTCACACCATTCCCGCCTGTTTTATAGAGGCTCGAACAACTTTATTTATTTTATAGTTATTGGGTCTTTGTTTCTGCATTATGTCACTTTGTCATAACCGTTGACAGACTCGTAACGTGGCTTCTAACATAAGAAATGAGTTTCCTTTACTTTTTGCGGTAATAATAATTCGTCATGATATATTTTAATATTTCTAATATATAAAAGTAATGGCGATAAAGGCCCATAATAATAAGGAAACACAAGTTCTTTTTAACATTCTCTGCACCAGCTTATGGTAAAATCTAAAATTTAGCCGCTATCGGAAATGCGTCCTCATCTAACGTTGTTATTTAAAACTAAACGAAGATTCTTTAAATATCTAAGATGGTATTTTGAGGAGTAATAGTTACGACTCTAGTGTTTTATGTAAATCAATCACAGATATATACTTACTCTTTTATGAGTATTGTCTTCAGACAATGCGTTAAAAAACTGTTAGCACAGTTATTTACGCCTATCATTTGCCTGACTGCAACTTTCAATTATTTCACAAAAACAAAAGAGGTATTACTTTTGCTATTTTGAATAATGATTTGAGAATGTGTACCTACTTACAAAATTACACGGACAATACGGGTATACATCTAATTTAGCGTCCAAATTGCAATAAACAAAACTATCATCAATTTATACGCATTATAGCAATTAGCCGACAATGAAGCAGGTACTAGCGAAGCGCGCGCGCAGTCGGCATGCAAGGCTTTCACTCCACTCAGATCAACGATTATTAAATAACTATTGTGTTATGAAATCTATTTAAGAAAGAAATAAAGAAAACCTATTTATTAAGCCTAGTATACATAGGTACACAAACATAAACTGCGCTGTGCAGTAACTGTGTTTGAGTGATAACTTTATTACTTTACGGTAATTTAAAGTATTTATAAAGTAAATTATTATAAAGAAGGGTCTAATTGGGCACGTTTATAATTTGGCTTAAATTCTAGCTAAAATATTTTTGTGCCTTTTAAAAGAAATGTCAAGAATCTAGTAAAGTGCTTGATTAGAGTAAATTTAGCGTATTTTGCACAACATTTAGCAGATTTTGTGCAACATTTTGATGTAAAACGCTAAGATTGTGTTATAATTGGCGGCTAAATGCCGTGACAATTATGGCCTGTTTATGTGTTAGGTCAAAGGTCTAAACGTGTGTGAGCTAGGTCGTAGGGCCTACTGAAACATAGATTTCGTAATATTCCTCTAAAAATACTCAGTATGTTTAATTACTTTTAAATATAATTCAGGCGGTTTGCAAATCTAAAAAAAAACACTCTAAAATACTCCCTTGTCCAAAATGTGTCACACTATCAGACCCAATCTGTAGAGTGTAGATAAACACACTTAGGGCGGATTGCACCAGAATCGCTAGACGCGTGTTGTCAAGTCATATAAATACGTCAGATTTAAATCGATTTAGCTGTTAAACACGTTTAATGATTCTGGTGCAAGCCGCCCTTAGATTATAATCTAGTACCTATTATTTAATTAATTTTAATTATTGTTCTCTCAAATTGACGTCAGCAGGGGTATGCCAATCAAAATTGAACTGCAAAGTTGAACTGCAAAGTTTTAAATCATGGTCAGTTCATACTAACTCATAGTTATTCTGTGACTAAATAGTGACATTATGACGTCATTTGATGTGTTTTCGCGCATATTTTGCTGTCAAGTGTCTAAAAAGAATGATCACGTGGTATAAAATTGTATCACGTGACCTAAAGAAATTACACTGGGCAGTGAAATATAACTTGACAGCAAAAGATTGGCATACGGATCCAGGACACGTAATCTGACAACCACTGACCATGACCTTTCCCAACTGTCCATACATTTGCACACTGCCCGATAACAATATGCCGATACGATGCGGAGTAACGAATAGATAGATAAGATATAGTACGCGGAGTACTAAATGCACAGCCCCACGACGAAATTGTCGTGTCGTGTCGTTAGCAGTGTGAAAAAGCCATACTCTATATGGAAAGATCAGTCTTGATCCTTTCATTTTGTGACATTTGCTACGTATTCTTGATACTCCAATTACAGCATCGCGTTTATGCATAAACGTACTTTAAAGATTTATGAATGTATATTATGGTTATTATTATATTATTTTGACATTTATTGCGATTTGCTGTCTGCAGGGGTAAGCCAATCAAAGTTGAACTGCAAAGTTGAACTGCAAAGTTTTAAATCATGGTCAGTTCATACTAACTCATAGTTATTCTGTGACTAAATAGTGACATTATGATGTCATTTAATTTGTTTTCGCGCATATTTTGCTGTCAAGTGTCTAAAAAGAATGATCACGGTCAGCTTCAGGTCACGTGGTACAATTTTGTACCACGTGACCTGAAGAAATTACACTGGGCAGTGAAATATAACTTGACAGCAAAAGATTGGAATACGGGGGCTGATTGAGTTTGCTTATAAAAGCTTATTTACTTAGTTTGATAACTAGTTGAAGTAGCTAGATACTGAACGTGTACCTAAGCTCTCTAAAACATAGGTACCTACTTATACTTACAGTGAAGCAGTCTTGTATTGCGTGAATGTAGTGCATTGACCTTGCCGAACTGAGATGGTCACGAAGTACTGATGGTATGCGATTGAGGTTGAACTGCATACAATATTCCGATATGTACCATATTACGCATTATCTTATAAAAAAATAGCTTCCGCCGGCGTCCCGTTTGATCCTGTTGGTTTCCCGGGATAAAAAGTAGCCCATGTGTTAATTAATCCAAGTTACGAACTATGTATGTTCCAAGTGACAGGCGTCACAGCTCAGTCGGTAATGCTCTGCCTTCCGTGCTGTGGGTCGTGGGTTCGATCCCAACCAAGAACAAACATTTGTGCGTGGAAAACATAGATGTTTGTTCTATGTCTGGGTGTTACTATGTATTATAAGTATGTATTTACAAAAAAAAAAAAAGTATATAAGTATTCTATCAGCCATCTAGTTCCCATATTACAAGCTTTGCTTAGTTTGGGACTAGAGAGCGTTGTGAGTAAAGTCCAAGAATATTTATTTATTAAAATCGGACCAGTATAGTAGTTGCGGCATGATTGAAACACAAACTTCCTTTTAAATTGATGTACCTAATGCGTCGAGGGACTAAGTTGCGTTATGATAAACTAAATATACCAAACTATGGAAGTTTAAAATAATTAGACTTCATAAGGGCAATATTGCACTTATTCAGTAGGTATGTAGGTACCGTCTTGCCAAATGGTCCCCACAATGCATGAAAAATAAAGGTTAAAGAAAATTGCCTTACAACACAGAACTGTAAACTTTATTGTGTGAGAGGTAAAGGTTAGTTTTCATTGTGCAAAAAACAATTATTTCTGGCAATTGGAGCAATTATGAGATGTGTAGTATGCGAATAACTTTATTGCGAATTGCGATGTCACATTGTGACATCAGTAGCCAAAACTCCTCCCTGTGAATATGTATCTCACGACAGGTTCGCGACTCGCGACATACACACAATTTATAGCCATGTCGTACGACTAATTGTTGAGCTTGGAAGGTCAGTGTAAATAAGCTACTGAGAACTGTCACGTTTTGTAGAGCAGTTCACTACCGGAGCAGTCTACTGTAGTCAGTCGTTCGGTGGCGGATAGCGACAGTGGTGAATGCATTGCAACCCCTATTTATTTACAACTGTTGCGACCCGTCGTCGTCACTTACGTAATCAGAGTGCTGAGGTACGAGCCACTTTTAGAAGCATTCTGAAGTCCTAATTTTCTGTCTCATTGTTAATAATTAATAGAATGAGAAACCTTTCTATTAAAGTTAATAAACACACCATTTTTTTCTGTATTTATTTGCTCTAAATTTATTTATGAGTGAACACCTAACATATTTTTAAAAGATAGATATGGTCAATCAAATTATTCGTAGCAAAAATATGCGATTCTCGCTAAAAATGCACTTATGTACTTACATAACAAACAATTAGTTTTTATAACGGGCATCAGAGGTTAATTGTCCAAATCGAGATATGTCCGTTTGTTCGTCCAACATGTTATTATACACGATTATGAACTAGGCGCATACATGGGTTAAACATATGTTTTTGTGTTTCCTGCTCCCGTATGCCAATCTTTTGCTGGCAAGTTATATTTCACTACCCAGTGTAATTTCTTCAGGTCACGTGGTACAATTTTGTACCACGTGATCATTCTTTTTAGACACTTGACAGCAAAATATGCGCGAAAACACATCAAATGACGTCATAATGTCACTATTTAGTCACAGAATAACTATGAGTTAGTATGAACTGACCATGATTTAAAACTTTGCAGTTCAACTTTGCAGTTCTACTTTGATTGGCATACCCCTGCTGTCTTATGTATTTTTCGACGTCACTTCCGAGAGAAGTTGGTGCAGACTTGCTTTCGATCTTAGGGTAGCGAGTTCGAATCTTATCAAGCACCAATAGGTTTTACTTTAAAAACAATATTCACGTAATGCCACCGCTTTCAGACGGTGAAGGAAAACATCATGAAGAATCCTGCACTCCACATACTTTGACTACCATATGTGTTATCTCTAGATAATGCAGAGTAGACTGAGAGGATGCGAATCTGTCTCGATCATCCGGAGCGTTGTGGGCTGGCCAAGGCTACTTTATCTAGTCATGCTGCAGAGAAATTGAAGTCATGCTGCAGAGACTTCAGCATCTCAACTACGTACGGGGTTAGACGAGAAAGTTGCGTATGACGCTATATTAATATATATTATGTGCTATGTTAATATAGCACACACACCAGCAGGGGTATGCCAATCAAATTTGAACTGCAAAGTTTTAAATCATGGTCAGTTCATACTAACTCATAGTTATTCTGTGACTAAATAGTGACATTATGACGTCATTTGATGTGTTTTCGCGCATATTTTGCTGTCAAGTGTCTAAAAAGAATGATCACGTGGTACAAAATTGTACCACGTGACATGAAGAAATTACACTGGGCAGTGAAATATAATTTGACAGCAAAAGATTGGCATACGGGGGCTGCCCAGCCTACCTACCTAGTACTTAGTAATTGTGTAGGTGATTATTGTTTTCTTTCTTCTTTTTATACTTGTTCTGTGCTGTACCTGTGTTGTAATTGTGTGTCAAATAAATATATCTCTATCTCTCTATCTATCTACTGGTTTACCTTGTTTTTTTTAATTACGTTCGATCTATCTTGTGCCTTGCGTTATGAGTTTACGACTGAAGCGTGCGTGACCATGTATACCTGTAAATACTCGTCAATGTACGTAGTAGGCAGGTATATCTACTACGAGAGCGTACGAGTGTCGTGTCCAAGCATCAGTCAATCACCCTGAGGTGTCGGTGAACTCTCATAATAAAATCTAGTAAATATGTAATCTGGATTTCTTCAAGGCAAGAGTGAATAGGTGTCTTCTACTTAGACCTTCTTACTCCATCGTCGGCTTCATCGTCATTTTCCATCAGGTGAGATTGATGTGATGTCAAAGGATGGTTATGCAATAAAAATTTTCTGATTTATGAAAAAAAATTGGGAGTTTTTGGAATGTCACTATATTCCCAAATTGGGTTCCATTTTATAACTTTTATTTTATCAAATTCCAACAACAAAACCTGAATGATGTTTTTACTAGATTTGAAGACGAGATCATCATCAGCAGAGGTACAGAAGCCAGGTTGACAGCAAAGAGGTCACCATAATGATCGGATACATCGCAACACCATGGTTAATCCAATGACCACACAAAGAACATAATGATCATTACAATACATTCTGCATTATTATGGACAAAAGCACCGCAACCATTAACCGATCTTAAAACTAGTTGTTCTGTGAGAACAGTACACCTCGCGAGTCCTTATAAAATAAACGACACTTTCCTTTTTCCCGTAGTTTGGTTCAAAGGTTCAAAAAAAAACTCAAAATTTCTCGTCTTTTCCCCCTTTGGATTTTATTTGCACTATCTGGTGTAGAATGAAATCCATAGTGTGCTTCTGAAAGATTTAAATCCAACGATAAATAACGCAACAGCAAACTTCACCCATCCCCCCCTCGCCCCTATTTTCCGCTCAATCAAAAATCACGATCGACAAAAAATTTATTTAAATAAATCAAGGAACCTGTGTGCCAATTTATGTCAAAATCGGTTGAAAAATGCGACCTGTAGGCTAGAACTGACAGACAGACGGACAAAATCAGTTTTGGCCAATCTCGAAACTGAGATGCTTCGCTCGCTTCGCTCGCTCGGTCAATAGTCTCCTGTCATTTTAGCAGCTTTAAAAAAATGAGTATATTTTATATTTTGCTCTGCTACGTTTTTCAATTTGCTAATTGACTACTAATAAAATTGAGACACGTCATAGCTTGGAACTGTCTCAGTTGTCGCGACTGTTAGCGAAAAAAATACCTAACACTGAATTTCAGGATGCGGGACTCTCAATCTACCAGAAACATGTAATTGCAAACCTCGTTTTGTATTTGTATGATGCGTTTCAAATTTTGATCATCCGTCGAATATCCGACCTTACAACGTGCGTTTTTTTTTTTCAAACTTTTTAAAGACTATGAATGAAGTAGGTACGTAACATATAAAATTGAATACAAATTATTATGATAATTCACGGGTGCAGCCACGCGTGCATTTGTGTCATGTGGAAAACTTCGACGAGCGCACACATCACGCATCGTAAAGTTTTATTTTTACTCAACAAATTATCGCCTTTTTACAGTCGTAAAAAAAAGATATAAGTACAATATTTAAAAGTTAAATTATTAATAATTTTTAAATAAAATTAAGTATACTTAGGGCGGCTTGCACTGCACCAGAATCACTAAACGTGTTTAACAGCTAAATAGATTTAAATGTGACGTTTTTATATGACTTGACAACTCGCTAAAAACTATTAAATAGTTAAACGCGTTTAGCGATTCTGGTGCAAGCCGCCCTAAAAGTTGGTGTCCAAATCAAAATTAAAATAAAAGATTTTTGCCTGCCAAAAGCAGCGTCAAAATGATTAGATTTTTACCTTCATGAAAGTAGCCCGGTATGTTAGTGTAATTAAGGACATGTGAATATTATACACAAGTGATTGTATTACCTGCGCAGAAGCAGCCCAAGGATATAATTAATGTCACCGTGAAGTTTGTAAACAACTATGTTTCCTGCTCGATGTCAAAAACAACAATAAAGGAAGCTTGAGGAATTGTTGTTTTTTTTTAAATACTACTTAATTTTTTTAAATACTTTGTAGAGATAACTAGAATTTTTGAAAGTTTTTGTATATTATTTGCAATATGCATAATTATTTAGCAGCATTAAAAAACCTACAGAACAATTAATTATTACAAATATTTACACAATTGTAAAATTCTCAGTATAAATAGTTAATAACATTGCGAAACTTGGGCACCACCATGTCAAAAATATAAGTAAAGAATAAAGTAATAAATGTAATCACTTACCTAAATCAAACCTTCTCACAGCCGGCGCATACACAATTAAGTTATGTCACTTGTCACACGCCCAATGAGCAATTTATTCTTATTTTGTTGACTTTCAAACTGTTTAATTGTGCTTGAAAACGCGGCTAAGTTACATATGAAATTCTTTTTATTTTGTAACATGGAAAATTTATTGTTACTTTGTAATTTACTAAAAATTTAGTTGGTACTTAGAATGGGATGTTTCCACATGGTTTTATTAAGAGTAAAATATGTAAATTTCTGCAATAACCAAGTGTTGTTAACAATAAAACAGGCTTAGGAATATTTTTTATACTAATTTAAATACTTTAGAAAAATTGGTAATTTATAAAATTTTGGTTTAACCAAAATCTACTTACAATATTTTTATTTAATATATTTTTTGTTACTGACTATTATTAGACATTTAACACACTTAACAATAAAATTCTTAAATAAATGCTTCCAAGTACATACAGAATTTAGTTTGATAATGAAGATTCATAGTACTTTTGCTGTCAAAATCATCAATTTTAATTACATTGTACTATCGGGTGTCAAATAGCACAGTTCCTATATTGTATAACGGATTCATAACTGGGGTACAAAAAGTATCGTCTCACAATGCTGTCCCACGGTGGATAAGCGATATATATCTTACGCAAACTCCACGTAATTATACTCAACGTTTTTCTAAACTTTGGACAATGGGTTTAATAGCGATAATGCTAGTTTTGCTATCTAGCTAAACTTCTGTAAAAATAATAAACATCTAACGAAGAAAATTAAGAGATGATTGTAGTTTTTTTTAAAAGTGACGAATAAGCATAAATTTTTGTGTGCTTTTCAGTGATGAACTTATTCTATGACCTAGTGCACTCTTCAAAATTAGAGTATAATAATCAAATTACTATATATTTTTATCTAATATAAAAAATGTAAACTTAAATTTAATGACCTAAATTATAATCTAGAAAATGATCTTATTGTTAAAACGAAGGTGATCCTAGATACGCGACTTGTGAAAAATAAAACAATTAAACTTAATACTATTGCTATGTGCGCGTTTGGTGAGAGGGACCGGTTAAGGTTAGATAAACTGTTGGTAAGAGGTTACACGCTGAAAATAATGAAAACTCGTTCAATCTAAGACTTGATATTAAATATTTATTTTCCGAGATATTCATTTGTTTAGAGCATCCAACAAGGAAATCACACTGAAAATGAACTCTGAATTCTAAATGCTAGAGATAGAAAACAGAGTTCAAATCACCGACTGCAGGCAGGGTGCCCAAAAGGCTGGCAACGTTACCTCTTTGTATGGCAATACTAATTCTCTGTCCAAGGTAAGCGCCAGCCCTTTGGTCATTTGTCACGTCCAAATCAGTCAAAAAAAAAAGACTTGATTGAATTCCAAGCTGCTAGAATATGATTGATTGATACTTCCGATGCTCCTCATTTGCAAAATCGTTTCACTTTAATACATAGCTTATGAATATGTTGTGTTTGTGTTTTTTTGTACTCTGTTCTATTTTTATCCTGAAAATTATTAGTATTTGAAGAAGAACAAGATGTCTGGGATCTTGTTCTTGTTCACAGGAGAGTAAGTGGGTGTGTAAGGGTTGATAATTTTGTTTTTATAAAAACAAGCTTCTTACCCGTAGCAGCCGATGCCAAACTTGCCGGAAACAACTCTAAAACGAACGTTCACATTCAAACCAAAACTTGCAAGTTTTAAGTTTCCGAACCGGAAGTTAACCCTTACTCTAAAGCACAATATAAAAAGTTACTAAAACATTTAAATAGAATTTAAGTAATTTTTTTTCTGTGTTTTTTTGAGTGTTATTTTTAATTTTGAAATGTACTTTTTAGTCACCAAATAATAAAGTTACAGTTTAAATTCTTTTTAAATTGTGTTTTAAGAAGGGTTAAAAGTACCGAAGAGCACGCGTGGATGAGCTCGGTTCGCGGACGATGACTGGCGGGCTGCGCCGGCGCATCGCGAAGGTAGCTCGGTGGGGCGGGGTGGTTGGCCAACTCAGGAGATAGGTGCTGCTCATGCGCTAAAGGTTTTAGGTGACGATGTCAAGACGGAGTTTAGGCGTGACGAGTGACCTTGAGATAAAGTTTTGTGATGCTCATCATGATGATGAGACGTGAGGGTCGAGCACCAACACTGATGTCTTAAAGCTTGTGTGAGATGTGGCAGGACTTTCGCTATTACCGTTAAGAAAGAAACTTTTCCCTTGGTATACTAGAATCTGACGGTGGAGCTTTTCTCTACAAACTTAACATCTTTGTCTCAGAGTGATGGGCGCAGTGCAATGCATCACAGGGTACGTTTTCAGAGGAGGTGCTCAGTGAGGCAATGCATCGTCATAGGCAGTGGTTACCGCTTAACACCATGCCATGGGCTTGTTCAATCATTTAGTTGTATGAAAAAAAGGCGCAACGAACAAAAGTAGAGCTATGCTTGCATGCAGACCTAGGTTTGTGTATGTGATTCTTCCTCCATTGACTATCATGGTCTACTTTTCAAATTATCCTCGTGATTTTACTTAGAGAAGCAGATAAACTACGATTAAGACTTTTTTAAGCCCCGGCCGACAAATAAAGGGGCGTCGAACTTACTCGTCAGTTTGACGGCGTTGTGTTACTCCGATTTGAATGTGTTTTTGTTTGTAAGAAAGCTGGTTTATCTGGGATGGTTCATACTCATGTTTAGTGAAAATTGGTAAAGCCGTTTTCAAATTATGAAGACACCTATTCAACAGCTCTGAAAACCATTTATAAGAAATCTCAGGCGTAAGTGCAGTTTGAAACATTTAGTTCATCTAAAAGTATTATTCTTCAAGATCTGATGATGACCAGAAATGATGAAGAGGATCTAAGGAAATTTTCATGATCGGGGGTTTTATAATCATTACTAACATGCTTATTGCTCGCTACTATACTAACTGTTATATGGCTATGTAATATGTACCTTCTTATTACTATCTGATAATTTATCGTGAGAATCCAAACCATTAAATTGCCCATACATAGCTTCATGCAATATTTTGGCAAATGAAAGTTTAGTCAAACTTCAGTGGGCGTTCGCCACGTTTTATGAGAAACGAGTTGTATTTACTGTATGATGTATGGAAACAATCTAATGAATGTAATAGATCGCATAACTAAGCTTTCTAGAATGCTGAAAGAGATTGTAGAACCCGAGGTTAATTCTCTAATTGAATCCGAGGTTAATTCTCTAATTATACCCAAGTAAAACATCATTGGAACTGGCACCTAGAATCACCTTAACTAGGTATAAGACTCTAAATGATCCTTGTGATTTTATTGAATAAAGAAATTTTGACTTTGACTTTGATTGCGATTTTGTTAGGATTTTATAAAAGTAACAAAGGTTGCAATTTTATGACTTTTATGATATCTGACAATATAAATCAATGATATTTTTACTCTTAATCTGTGTTTTTACTACATTTTAGAGAATTATGTACTCCTCTGAGCGTGAACTTCATCTGTCACATGAAGTCAGTGATTTTCGTTCGCGCAATCCGCTTGTTCTCGATTATGTGATGACCACCGGAAGCACTTTGCTGGCCTATTGATTAGGTAGAAATATTCCTAACATACCATATTAGCCTAAATAGGTAAGTAGCATAGTTGTAGATAAGTACCTACCTACTTAGCTTACGAAACGACTATACGCACTGCAAAACGCATTTCGTGGCATTTTCATTATTATTATGTGGCAATTGCATTACCTTTCAAATCAATGATTTTCAAAAGTCATTGATTTAAATAATAAACTTTGGCTGGCTTCGTCTTATGAAAATGTGTATAGGAAATAAATAGTACTTAATAATCACAGTTTGTTATTGTCATAGGTCAGTTTCTCAATGCAGCGAGTCATTATGGCAACTACATAGGTATAGTAGTCACAACGGATGTGTGTCCCTGAAGTATCTGCGCAAAACCCATTTTGGGTCGAGTTGGAGGTAAGCGAATATTTCCGCACAACAGTACATGCGCAAGCATTTGTTACACCTAACTTAAGAGGGGAAAAGATTCGTTGTGACTTAATTACCTACCTATCTGTATCTACCTGTTAAAAAGAGGAATCTTTGTACAATTTTTTCAATACGTATTCATAGGAATCTTTTTTAATAAGCACTAAATATCATTGTTTTCAAAATGATCTTCATTGACTCTATAAGTAATTTATTAAAAAACCTCTAAACTTTACAATATTTAGACCTACTTATTTAAAACCATCATTAGTAAGGTAAAAAAAAAAGTATATAAGTAGGTATTCTATCAGCATCTAGTTCCCATATTACAAGCTTTGCTTAGTTTGGGACTAGAGGGCGTCGTGTGAAATGTCCATGAATATTTATTTATTTAGTTAAAGCTATGTGTTTATGGATCAGGTACATAGAACCAAGTCTTTATGATTTCATCTATTGGCTATAATGCACCATGACGGAACACACCAGCCACAATGAATATCAACATTGCATTTTGCATTCAGCTCGATGATGTGCAACATTATGTTTGTATGAAGTTGTATGAGATGTCGATCAGTGAATAGGCTATTGCAATGTTGTATACTAGTAATTATAGACACCTGAAAGGTTTAGTAACGGACTACTAACAAAATAGTTATGGAACCCTACCAAAGAGTAATTTTATAAATAAATAAAATATTCATGGACATTCATACAACGCCCTCTAGTCCCAAACTAAGCAAAGCTTGTGATATGGGAACTAGATGCTGATAGAATACTTATATACTTTTTTTTTGTAAATACATAAAATACTTATTTTAACGATTTTATATTTTTTTGAACGCGTAGCGACAAACTAAGGCTTATATAGATGTGTACAAAACCATAATATGCAAGAGAATAATATTTATTTATGTCATTCCACTGCCGGGCATAGAGATCTCCCTCAAAGACTTCCAGTAAAAATGGCACATTCATTTTCAAAATAAATGTATGCCGTTTTTGCAGTACTTATACGATTTCTTCCAGATTGACATCGATAGCACGAACATCTCGCGTTGACAGACGACAGATGCTGCAGATACCGAGATTTATCACCGAGATACAACAATAGAGAGCATGTACCTTTACTACATACTCGTAAGTAGGTAAGGTACGTACGTAGCATGTGAGAAACAACTATGTACTTCACCAAAGTCTGAACACAACGTGAAACGAATTTCGGATTTTATTACTCAATTTGTTTGTTAGGTATTTTATTTTCCCACGTATCTATGATCATGTTTGTAGCGCTAAGCTAGAGGTGTTGGTTTGAGTCTCACTGATAGGTAAGTATTTAAATAAAATACGCTTAGAAATCTTAAGATAGCTCGACATGAAAAATCTTTAGGTATGGGGATGAATTAGTCGATGAGGTTTAGTGGATGCTTTTGTACCCACCCGTACAAACGTTTGCATCGTTACTTCTGGGTTATTGGGTCACCATTCAGTTACTTCAATATTGGTGACACCCAGTTACTACTGACAGTTACGATACGACCGATCACGCGAACTCAAAATCGCCATCTTGAATATGCAATAGACCAAAATCTTTACTGTTTATTTTATTATGCTGTAAACCATAGATTAAAGAGGTTTTCACATATAAAGAAAGTTTACACAATAGTTGTATTGTGTTTGTGTGTAACTCGATAGTTCAAGGGTGGACAGACAGGCATTGCAGTTTGTTATTAGCTATGGGCAATCACGCTGACGGCTTGTCGTCTGTCCATCATTTCATTTTTGTAACTCTTAACGCGTGGGTTCATTTGTTTGTTAATAAGGGCGATTTAATTAAATAACTGTCGTGCAATACATTTGAATTGTGCAAGCTCATTAAAAATACCTATGATGCTTTAGTAGGCAAGTTCTCGTAGATGGAAGGTACTGGTATCGATTCTGTTGTTGCATTTTTCTTTGACAGCGCTAAAATTATAGCTGTCTTTGTCGTTTCAGTTTATGAGAAAGAGATGGCAACATTTTTAGTGCTATTTTTAGGGCTCACCTGATGTTTATTGGTAACCTCTGCCTATAACAATACTTACTTACCTACTTATTTATCGCGCTTTTCCAATGCATATTCCATTATGCAAAGTGTAAATCTAATCTAAATCTGTTTTTACAAAAATATAAAGGCTTTAGATAACTTTCCATAATAATAGTGATTATCAAGTAATTTACACTTGGAAATTAAATTATTTGGTTTGTGGTTGCCCGTCAATGTCACTAGATTAGATGCTAGTAGGTACAAATAACAGTTATTATGAGAATAATAATAAAATTGCGATATTTGTCCTTGCTGTTAGAACTATTCGTGACTGTTTTGGTCGCATTTTCTTATAATTTTACCAGTTTAATTAAAAACACATTTCAGTGGTCGCGAAACTCGTCTCTAACTTCCTGAAAATAAAGAAGCTTATTCAACGAAAGCCGAAAAATTTTAGCAAAGTTTTGTTTCGTGCTTTTATGTTTTTGCACGTTATTTTCTTTTGTAATGCAACTCACATAAAGTTGAAATTTCCGTAGCAGGATCCAGGAGCGATGAATTAATTTTGGTAGCCGTTGAAACAGTAAACGTGGGTTTCGCAATCGATGGGGAAAGAAAAGCTCGGCGCAACGTGATGGCTTTGAGGAATTTTGATGAATGGGGTTGAATACATTATTCTTAATGTGAAAGATACCAGAGTTTGGTTTTTTTTACTAAGTAGGTACTTACTAATGTTTTACTACAATATGACTTCACAAATTACCTACCTTATAATTAATAGCAGTCTATTTTATTAGGCTATTTTTTAATTAAATTATTTTCATAGACGGATGACATTCTGTGAAAAAAAAAACTAGTCTTATTGGAGATTCTTTGAGTGCACTCTGACGCCCGAAAAAAAAAAGGGTTTTATAGTTTTGAGGCCTAACTGGGTCTGTCTGTCTGTGACCTCGTTATATCTTTATTGTGACCTACAATCACAGAACATCAACTTCTGTGCCTCATTTTCCATGGGAAATGGCCTAAAAATACAATAATAAACCTTAATAAAGCAATACTCATTTGCTGACACATTCGCGTGCTAAAATAGATTTATGGGATTTATAATTTCATAAATAAGAAACGATCTCGATTCGACACCAGAAAAAGGTGTTTGATATAATTTTACCTTCGTTTGAGATGTGGGAACCTTGTAGTGGCAGGAGTAGTGTTGTCCGATACCTGCACAACCGTAACGCATCTTACCGTCATACGTATACGTTAGAACCCTACCGAATAATTAACGGTTGTTACTAAACTCGGTGTAAACTAGATACAAGATACGTTGATTTGCTGAAATAAGTGTCACAATTTGGTCTTATGCTAAACGTGGCACTTAAAAACTTATTCACCTTTTTCGGGTACCTCTGGCAAAAAGGAATAGGAATGGTTACAAACTTACACCGTGTTTTGTCTTTTGCATTGACATGCTGATTCTAATTCGATCGAAAGAGACAGATACCGTGTAACAAGCATTCCAAGCATTGTGTCGAGCCCTCTAGGGAGGGGCCCTGGATCCACTAGTACGTACACAGAACGTTAGGTAGGTATGTACGTTATCGTCAGTAACACAACAGAATAGTCGCACATCCCTAGCGCTGAAGGCTTCGCGGGAGGGGTGACACGAATCGCGCATGCGCGTAATCATTGTTATTATGACATTTGTGACGCAAGCCAGCGCCATCTTGCGGGAAGCTGCGGTTTAGCTTAGCGTTTTTATATCGATTGGGGCGAGATTTACTGTTCTTTGGTAAATAGGTAGGTACATCTATCGTCAGTTATTCTGAAATCTATATTTTTTTAATCTTAAATTAGGTACTGATTTGGTAGGTTAGTCAGAACCTGACTGTGTCGGTTTACCACCTTACTATCGCCAGGTACAGTCAACAATATTACCTAGTGCTTATGATAATGATGGTGATGAGAAAAAGTTTCAAAAATGCTCTATGTTGGTGGGGACTATAAACTTTTCATTTTTTTCTCCGACTATGGTACTGAAGTAAGTAAAATTAAAACTCCATCTGCCTACATCTTGAAAAAATTAAAGTACTGTGATGAAAATATGTATTACAATTTCAATTTATCTAATTAAGTGCTTCAAAAATTTAGAGGTAGGTACACTTAGCGCTGTTGGGTTAGTCTCAAAATCCCCTTTGAGCTTTTCCCTTTATTTTAAAATTTTTGAATCAAGGGTAGAGTTAACTTTTGATGCTAACTGTATCTACCCTTCCTGACTATCACCTATCATCGCAGTCGCACTCCGTGTTCCACCCCGTTAGATGAGTAATGGGGAAGTAGGTATAATGGTGCCCTTCCGAAAAGCGACATTATTGTGCAGCACTGTGAAAGAGGCCTTAGTTTTTATAACAATGCGATAATACTATGTTCTTGTTGTATAATAGTTATCGTCTATCGGATTAGGTTATAACGATCAATCGCTCACCGCCACATTTATCTATCCATCTTTCTAATAAGTATTCTCTTAGATACTTAAGTTTCTTTTTTACCAACCATGAGAACGAAGTTAGGAACCTAGCAATATCTAAGTTGATAAGGTTACCAAAAAATTTTATTTACAAAGAAAATTATGACTAATATAGTATTTACAATATTTATAATATGTACAAAATACACATGAAGCAGTTGAGATATCTACACACCGTTGCACAAGGTTACCTAGGCCTCAGTAGGTACACTGTGTCATCAGTACCTATATTTTTGACAAAATGATTGAATGAGTGAACACTTTTTTTATGCAGGGTCAAAGAAATAATTTAAGCCTTTTTTTTAATAAAAAAAAACTAAATTATTAAGTAAAATTATCACAATCTATGGCTGTTTGTAGACAGTAGACATCCTCTCAGATTTCTCAACAGGTAGGCCTCAAGTGGTCTCCACTGGAGTTCAATCAGCTGTCATCATCAGCATTCTGAACAACCCACTGAACATTTGAAGAACAACTTTGAAACAAGACTTACGATTGTCATCTGTTCCTAGAGAAAGCCGGTCTACCTACTAGGTGTCTTAGTAACCTTTATTCAGATTTATATATTCCTAGGTGTCTATTATAATCCAAAATAACGGTAAAATCGCCTACGATGCCCAGTTTATCGTTGCCCAACGATTAGCCCACTGCACTGATGCAAATGTATCAATTTGTTCAACACAAAGGAGAGTAATGAGCTATCCTACGGACCACTGCAGCCTATCTATTGTTAACACCTAATTTCATTTCGTGTAGGTGGTCTACAAAGATCAATAATTACAAGTTCGCCTTTACTGTGCGATATTATTGCGATATATTTTATAGAAGACGCAGCCAGTGTCTTGATTACAATAATTATGCACCTATGTGAAAGATACCCTTTCCGATAACTCGGATACGAGATATAGCTACCTAGGTACCTACTAAAGTCCGCTGCCGATTTATGATTTTTTATTTTTTGGTCAGCTCAGCGGCTGCGTATCAAACATAGACATACCTACATTTATTCACTGATTAGCACACAACATACAGAAAAGATTAAATATAAATGAAATAAGTATGAACATTGAAACATAAAAATTATATAATGAAAAAATTACACAGAACCTACCTAATAATATGTAGTGTGCTTCTTCTTCTTCTTTGCGTGTCAATGGTATGACTAGACGAAGTTTGAGTAGAACTTCGCCACCTTTACCCCCTCGTCTGTGGCATCAATGAGGTCATCCCTTGTGCAGGTGTTAGGGCACAAGGGGCAAACGAGCAAATGGGACATCGTTTGGATGGGGACCCCGCAGTCACATTGACTGAAAGCAGGGTCGCAGGGTCAGGGTTGCAGTGTGCTACAACCAGCAAATGGGTCTTAGCATGACTGCCACCAGACTCTGTGTAATATTTACTTCTGCCTATAACAATGCAAACCTCGCAGAGCACGTCCACTGATAAAGTATCGTGCGCTGTGCTTGTGCGGCACACAGCGTCCATTACTTCGAGGCGTAAGACGGATGGCTTATCCAACAAATCATGACTCGTTTCGATTTAGCAGTAGGTACAGTTAGTTTTTAGTTTGGTACAGTTATTTAAGGGAGAACGCAAACCAAAGACAAAACGTCTTGTCGAACAGTTAGTGATGTGAAACTTCTCAGTAAAACTTTTTTAGTTAAGATATGCTTCTTTTTATTTGCTGTTTTCGTTACTTGCTTATTTAATGAGAATCATCCTAAGTACTTAATAATAATATTAAGTACACTACATAATTACTCTATATTCTTATTTATTAAAAAACACAGTTCATTCTCTAGGTATGTGCGTATAAAGCAATGTTTAATAGGTAGGTATTAAACAATGCTATAATAGATAGGTAAACATACTTAAGAAAAGTCTGTCGTGTCAATTGATGTGAGTTTCGTTACAACTAAAACAGCACATGACGAGGAAGCATTCAGCATATGCTGTTTTCGTTATAACAGAAAATTTATTTTCACGTCACTAAGTACGCGACAAAACAGTTTTGTCGATAGATGTGCGTTGGCCCTAAGAGTCTAATATTCAGTAGGTCTAAGTACAGTCAGCGTCAATAAGATATCTACAAAACATAATTTTCATATATAAATGTTGTGGTACAAAATTTCATAAAAATGTATCGATGAGAGCTCTAGTAAACTTGCTAAAATGTTTCTGTAGATCTCTCATCTGGTGAACTTTATGTTTTTTTTATTTGGATTTATTGACATCTTATTGACGCTGAACCTACTTCTAGGTATTGTTTAAGGTTGCACGCTTTATCAATCACCTACAGTACATAATTAATTCAGCCTTTGTAAAACTTCATTAGGATTTGCCATTCGATATTGTCCGATCGCTTACCTAACAAATCACTTATTGTTCCTCCCACAACTTGTACCTAATTCTTTTTCATCGCAAAATGAACCGTAAACCTTTGTATTACAAGCTACAATGTAAGCATTGTAGTAAAATTGTTGTACAAGACAAAATTATAGATGTTTTGCGACTCTCGAATCAAATTCGAAAGATGAGAATCGGAATATTCCCACGGAGACTGGTCTCTTTGGCTGATTGATTTGATATTTAGAGTTGGTTGAATTAGCTGTTGCCCTTGGCTTCGCTCGCGTGTGAATCGAATATTTTTTTCTTAGTGACGAAATCACATGCCTAGAGCATTTATGTTCACGTTGTTTTCTTTATAATAATCGTACGTAATCGTAAACTCTGGGCTGGTCTTATTTATTTATGGAATTCCATAGATAAATCCATAGAGATATTCCATAGAGCTGATAGTAGCAAAAGTTTCAACAACCTACTTATTTCGAGCGTACAATATTTTATACCTAAGTATCGGTTATGTATCTACTTAAGTAGGTACCTACTATCATGGACCAAAAATATTATTAATCGATGCTACTATCTACCTACCAAATTAATAAAGAGAAGTAAAAATACCAAGATGCTTTGCTCCAATATTTTATTAGCTACCACAATGTAAATCTCCATAAAATTAACTAAAAAGTAACAATTTATAACAATTAAAGCTATAAGTGAGTACCTACTTGTACTTTGACACATTAATTTGACACATACAACAACAATTTTAATGACTAGAGGACATTTGGGGGCCGCTTTAGGGAGCGTTGGGGCACGAGGGGTCAAGGGGAAGTCAAGGGGTATTGGACAGCACAATGCCTCAATCGAAGTACCCCTTATGTACCGTCATTGTTTGACTGATATTGCGCACATAAATCCTAGTAAAAGTGTACGACCGCATTTGAACCCACGACCTTAGGATCGGAAGGCGGGGTCGCTACCACTAGACCACCGGGTGCTCTAACGTTCTATATAAAGTAGAAGGAATGAGGTTGTAGTTCCAACTGCGCCATCTTAGCCAGCAGCCGATGTAAGCGACGCTGCTGAGGGGATACCGTCCCGGGGGTCGTGGGGGGACACGGGGGGGGCACGGGGGCTGCGGGGGCCACGGGGGGACAGCCCGGCTCGGGGGGGATCTCGCGGCATTGCGCTAGGCGAGAGGATACGTGACGTGGCATCTGTAACAAAGTACAAATCCTACTAATATTATAAATATCAAAGTTTAGATGTTTGTTAGGCTGCAAGTACTGGTCCGATTTGGATTTAAGTAACCTGGATTAACACATAAGCTGTTTTTTATCCCGAATAATGAACAAGACCTACAGGATAAAATGAACGAACGGGATTAGCAGCGCTAATAAAACATACTTAGAGACGAGGATGGCGTCACGTTAGTTGCTCCAAAGGGCCTAGTACGAGTGCCGGTGTACAACGTCTGACATGCGAGTGTAATGTCAAGCTTCTCAAAGAATCCGCTCAGAAAACGGTAGATGCGTACGAAGTCGCGTGTAAGTGCTAGTTGAGAATAAACATGATCTCACGTTGAACAATGGTGAGTAGAGAATGGGCGTCCACAGAGGCAGCAGCTTGTTCAGCACCGTGGAGTTGCACTCCAGCAGAGACTCCAGCAGCGACAGGAAATGCAGGTTCACTGTCTCCGCCAGCTGCGGGCAGAGGGTAACCATTAATTAAATAAAATAACATTTTTTCGTGCTATACTTCCTCTGTTTAACCTATCCTATCCTATCCTACTAATATTATAAATGTGAAAGTTTAGATGTTTGGATGTTTAGATGTTTGTGTTTCAATCACGTCAAAACCGCACTGAACCAACTTGGATGAAACTTGGCATATACAGCGTGTAGCTACAATGGCGACATTAAATAAACACACGGGTAGAGCTACTTATAAGTATTCATAAAAAAAATAAAAAAATAATTATAGTCCAAAATAGAAATTTCGAATTTTTCAAACAAACTTAATAATAAAATACGCAACAAAAATTAATCACCCTATGAGTGTCTTTACCTACGTGTTACCGCGCCCGCGCCCGCGCCTGCCTGCCCGGGCGGCTCGGTGGCGGCGGCGGGGCGCGGGGCGGAGCGCGGGGCGGGGAAATCAAGCGACACAAGGAATTCAAAGAAATCAAATAATTTCACTTCACCTTGTTCACTTTACTATTAATTTTATTGTGACCTATGCACCTAGCGCCTTACACTTATTAAATCTTCAAGTTCTCAATGTAGCCGCCGCGCCGCCGCCACCACGTCGGACACAAAGATGTAACCGGCGGCGCTGAATATTTGCCCTCGCTTTTGATAATACATTTTATTTTATTTTAGCATGAACGTCGTCTTTCACAAAGCCCCATAAAAAAATCGAGGGGCTTGAGGTCAGGTGACATTGGGCCACCTAAGAGCTCCGTGTCGTGTCGTCCTATCCAGTATCCACTGAGCACCAAACATTTAATTTACCCGCTCCCTAGTCGCAAAGGTAGACAGATAAACAAATAATAAATCAAAGCGTCTTTATCGCTGTACCTACGTAGACCTGATTGGGTACTTAGAATAGAAAAGCTAAACTAACAAAACCAAGCGTCTTTTTCGCGAAACATTGAGAATAGGTAGATAATTAGCAAAATTATTAAAATAAAGTGTGTCAAGGACACCGGCCCGCGTATCACTGACTAGGAGGCAGGACGAGTCGGTCGAGCGAGCGGCGCGGGCGGCGGCGCGGCGGCGCTAGCTATCCCTTTCATGCACAACGTCGCAATTTCGGGTGTCCCATTCTAACAATACTTTCTTGCTCTTCATACGCGGTTACACGCGGTTATGACCCGTGAACCCGACAGATGACCTCTGCTCTTACGTACAGGTTGCTCCGAGGCGTTATTTAAGAAAATTGATTTATTTCGATAAATCTTATGTTTAATGAAATAAAAAATATGTCTATATTCTGAAAACGCGAAACCGGATACGCTGGTTAATTTAATGTCGCCATTGTAGCTACACGCTGTATATAGTTCGTAACCTGGATTGACACATAGGCTACTTTTTATCCCGAATAATTAACAGGATCTACAGGATAAAATGAACGAAAAGGATTAGCAGCGCCAATTGGCAAGAGGATTTCATTGTCATGTCATGTCATGTCAGTTTGACAGGGCGTAGTACTACCTCTTTGGTCTAACGACTAGCGTTTGACATTCCAGTACGAGTTCGGTGTAATGAGGTGTAATGTCAAGTTTCTCAAAGAAGTATCCGCTCGGTACACGCACAGATAATATAATGTACACGGAAACTGTAGACGCGTACGAAGTCGCGGGTAACTACTAGTGTCAAATACATTTAAAACTAGTTGTCCTGTGAGAACATAGACCTCGCGAGCCTTTATAACCATGCAATAACCGACACTTTCCCCTTTCCCCTGGCTAAATCAAATTTCAGGTGCTTCAATTTTCCAATAGGCCCTATCTATGTAGACTTTTGAGCAAATTAGGGGTATAAGTTTTAGCGATTACTCGCGTTCCCTTGGTCCTAGGAGGTCGAAACTACCTATTGAACAGAACCACTTTAGTATAATCACTTACTACTTTAGAGTGCGTAGTGAGATGTAGCACAGTGGGCACCAGCTTGCACCAGAAGTCAAGCAGCACGGAGATGGCGGCGGCATGGGCGTCGCTGTGAGGCCCGCAGGCCCCGCACAAGGCCTCTAGGTACAGGGTCCACAGTTGGCAGAGGACGAAGGCCCCTAAAAGGGCCCCTAGCCGTCCTCCGCTATTGGCCGCGGATTTGTTGCTGGCGGTACTTGGGCCCCCTTCCACGTACGATGACATTATTGTCTGTGGAGAACATGTAAGTAATCATGGTGCAATTGAAAAAAAATGTTTTTACTGTTTACGTAACCCGTAGCGCCATCTAGCACGCTACATGAGAACAATACTGAACTGCGCTCGAATCTTGATAGATGGCGCTGTCACTAATCGACACAGATAAATCCTAGATCGTGTAGGTACCTAAGCAGGTACCTACACTGAGCGGAAGCTTGACGAGACCAAGCTTCTCAAAAAATCCGCTCAGTGTTTCCATACCAAGCAGCGCACACCGGTGTACTGGGCGTCAGACGTATTGCACACTGTAAACTCTTACTCGCCCCTCTGTATGTAGAGAGTGGTATAACAGTCAGTAACCTGTATGTGGTCGGTGATGTGGCAAGTCGCGTCCTGCGGTACACATGTCTTGAGAGGCGCTCCGTTGCGGCAGTTACACAATGCACCGACGACCAGCCACGACACAAGTCGCACGCGAGATATGCACTCTAACACTTCTCGATTACTGTCAAAACAAATACACATTTTAGTGAAACACAGGAGTACAGCTAGAGGCAGGCCGTTCTTGTAGGCTCTGGTCGCGTGGAACGGGCACCTAGAACCACCGAGTAATTTTACTGAATAGAAATTCGGATTATGACTAAGAACCAGTACTGCGCGAGCGCTTGTTGACATTGCGCTAAATAGTGATATGTCTCTTAAAGAGTGGTGATTCTACAGCGTTTATCGGAACCATTCTTGAACAATATGTATGATGTATGTTGTAGGAGCTGTATCCTACAATCTTATAAAGTTCGTGGTTGTAATAAAATAGTTAGTTTAATTGTTTTGTAGTATATATTTGTTAAGTAGGTAGGTACGTTATGAGTTGTGTTGTGATCGCAGATAAGACGTGCTGTCGATCTCAGTTATAGTTTTCAACTGGTTTGGTTCGTGGTTTGATCACGACATCACGCCACAGCCTAAAGTGCTGACCCGCGAGAACATGCAGGAATATTGTGCGGTTTGCTTAAACCGTTAACCCGTTAACAGTTACCCCGGCAGCGCGGAGCTGACCCACGGCGTGAGATGGCGGCCGGGCTGGGCGCGGTCGGGCCGCAGCCCGCCGCCGTGCTCCAGCGCCAGCTCCATGGCCACGTACTGCGCGATGCCGCCCTTCACGATGGCGCCCAGCGTGTCCTCGTTCAGGCAGATCAGGTTGCGGTTCACTATCGATTTCGAGACTGAACCCTGACGAAGAAAGATAAACGTAAACGTATCGTACCGCTAGCGTATCCAAGTTACACTGCGCAGTGAAGCTACAACATTCGGCAGTCGAGCTGGCGTTGACGCGCAATATGATTCGAATACGTTAGGCTTACGTATCACGGCGACTGACAGATTTGTTCGTGATCAGTTTTGTACAGTAATTACCTTGATCTTGTTGAGTAGATGCGGGTCCTGCAGCAGTTCTATCATGTCGGGTAAATGTGGTCGCATGCAGTCCAGCGCCCCCGCGCTCACGTCCCTCACCTCAGGGCCCCCCGCCCCGGCACCCGCACCCGTCAGCAGGTCCCCCGTGTTCAGTTGGGGGGGCAGGAGGAGGTTGCAGCCGTGACCTGAAATTTTTATATGACTAAATGGAACCAGCCGATGGCCCATCTGATGTTAAATGGTAACCACTGCCGGTAACGATGCATGTAAAGGGTGCTATACCGCGTATCAGCATCATCATCATCTTCATATCAATATCAGCTTTTAAAAATCTGGACATACCTCTGCCCCATAGTATTCCAGAGAGAGCAATTTTAAGCCCTTCACATCCATCGACTTCTTGTGATCTTAACAATATCCTCTGTCAATCAGGTGGGGGTCATCCTACACTTTGTTTTCCAGTTCGTGGTCGTTATTCGCGAACCACTATGAATATCTTACATAGGTACTTCTTCTTCTCTTATATATGGCCTGAGTCGTACATTTAAAGTCCATCCAAAGGTTGCCTGGAAGAGATCGCTCATAGCGATACGGCCGCCCATTGTACTTCGCTTTAATATAGAACTATGTCTAATATCTAATTTCCGGTGCAGTACAATAAAGAGTTTTCTATCTATCTGTGTCCGTCATTTCGACAGTCAATTTTGGCAGTGTCAAGTTGTTATCTGACATAGGTAGAGGTAGAGGTAGGTAGAGGTACCTTGTAATATGAACTGGATGAGTATGAACAAGTTGTCATCAGGCACCGTGGTCTTGGTACGGAGAGCGTGCACCAACTCGTACACCAACACGCGACAGATCAGTAACTAAAACAATTTTTTTTATCATTTACATTTTACTAGTAAGTGTTTACATTTAGTTTTGCGTGATCTAGGACCGGAGCCAAGACGAGCCCAAACTCGATGTTACGTCAGGGGGTTAGTTGTCCCCTGGAGTAGAGTAGTTAAGTAAATAGTAAAGTAGAGTAAAGTAGTAGGGGTGGAAGAAAACCCAACCCGATGAGTGCTAGTTGGCAACTGAGTTTATTCAAGTAAAATATAAAACACGTAATTACTAAAATCTAGGTTAAAAGACAGCGAGCATTGACCGGGCGTCAGATGCCTACGCTGCAACTTTTAGTAGGTAGTTAAGGCAATGGCTCTGACACTCGAAGTGGTTGCGTCGTTTTATGACAGAGATCCTATGGCCACCTTCCTGCTCCATCAGATCAGCATCGTTAATCGTCATCCATATTAATGCATCGTCACCGAAGACTAATAAGTATGTCAAATTTCAGCTGAATCGGACATCGGGAAATGGGTTAAATCTAACTTGCAAGATTTGACATGAACAAACAAACAAACCAACTTTGGAAGTTAAATAATTTATAAATTTAAATAACTAGAAAAACCGACTTCAATTCGACTACCGACTTCATCATTAGACGATGATTATGATGGCAGTTGATTGGGAATGTTCTGGTGACTAAAAACACCACTTAAAAGTCACAGAAAAGCAAAATACGCAATTTCGTGCACGTGGTTGGCATATTTTTATTCAGTTATTTTTATTTATAAGCCAAACTACAGAACCGATTTCGAATTGGACCAACCTGGAAGTACCTTAGTACATTACCTAAGTACATTCATTCAGATAAAAAAAGAATTTTTGAAATCGGTTCATAAAAGCTTGTAGAAATAGTAAGAAATGCGTGTCCCGGTATGTTCTGTACCTTATCCCGGTCCCGCGAGTAGGCCCTGAAGCAGGCGACGCTGAGCTCCGTGATGACGGACAGCTTCAACACGAAGTTCTGGATGCCGTAGCTGATGATCTTGGATATCGGCTCCAGAATACTCTGCGATTGTACTAATGTTTACTACTAGTGCCACAGGCGTCACAGCTCAGTCGGTAACAGCTCTGCCTTCCGTGCTGTGGCTCGTGGGTTCGATGCCCACTGAGAACTAACATTTGTATGTGCCAAACGTAGATGTTTGTTCTATGTCTGGGTGTAAAAAGAAATATATAAGCATTCTATCAGCAATCTAGTTCCCATATTACAAGCTTTGCTTAATTTTTAACTAAAGGGCGTTGTATTAAATGTCCACGAATATTTATTTATTTGTATCGAATTTGAAAATTTTCAACATTTGTACCTTCAGCATCCAGCTTCGTTCACTTCGAGGTGTACCTGTGACCTGCTAGACTCCTCTCCAGCTGCTGCAGCTCACCTTGTGTTGTCCAGCGGCGGGTATCCTCAGCGCCGCGGTGGCGGCGCGCAGCAGCGGCAGCACGTCGTCCAGCTGCGGCAGGTGCAGCGCGATGTTGCGGAACAGCGTCTCCAGCTGCTGCAGCTCACCTTGTGTTGTCCAGCGGCGGGTATCCTCAGCGCCGCGGTGGCGGCGCGCAGCAGCGGCAGCACGTCGTCCAGCTGCGGCAGGTGCAGCACGATGTTGCGGAACAGCGTCTCCAGCTGCTGCAGCTCACCTTGTGTTGTCCAGCGGCGGGTATCCTCAGCGCCGCGGTGGCGGCGCGCAGCAGCGGCAGCACGTCGTCCAGCTGCGGCAGGTGCAGCGCGATGTTGCGGAACAGCGTCTCCAGCTGCTGCAGCAGCGCGCCGCACGCGGCCGCGGGGCCGAGCACCTCGGGCGCGAGGCACTCCAGGTACATGCCTATGTTGCCCGCTATTACTGTTATTTGCTGGGAAGGTACAAACTATAAGTTATCCGCCGCGGCCGCACTCATCGTGTCGCAAATCTTCACTTTGGATTTTAAATACATCGCGCCACTTCGCCGCTACTGCCTCATTGTTATGCTAAACTAGCAGTTACCCGCAACTTCGTACGCGTCTACAATTTCCGTGTACATTATATTGTCTGTGCGTGTACCGAGCGGATACTTCTTTGAGAAACTTGACATTACACCTCAGTACACCGAACTCGTACCTACTGGAATGTCAAACGCTAGTCGTTAGACAAAAGAGGTAGTACTACGCCCTGTCAAACTGACGTGACATGACATGACAATGAAATCCTCTTGCCAATTGGCGCTGCTAATCCTTTTCGTTCATTTTATCCTGTAGATCCTGTTAATTATTCGGGATAAAAAGTAGCCTATGTGTCAATCCAGGTTACGGACTATATATATGCCAAGTTTCATCCAAGTTGGTTCAGTAGTTTAGACGTGATTGAAACACAAACATCCAAACATCTAAACTTTCGCATTTATAATATTAGTATGATGATTCGCGATAAGAACTTTAAGATGCTAGACAAGTCTAAAATATGCAGGCATGCCTATTTAATTTAGTTTAAAAGTAAATAATACTAAAACATACATCCAAAGGCAAGGTCTTCTTGCTATTAAGATGCTCCACCACCAACTGCAGCGGGCCGCACGGGTACAACTCGTTGAAGTCAACAAACGCCTGCGCTATACTCTTGAAGAACATCTGACGTTGTTTCTCTGTGAAAGTACATTTAAAATTCCACTTTGAACAGTCCACTCGCCACAAGCAAGGTGGTACACACTGTTACAAGCACCTAGCTGTAACAGTGTGTACCACTTTGGATCAGTATGTATCATTTTGGACCATTTTGTACCATTTTGGTCCACTTTATACCAGTATGTACCACTTTGTACCACTATCCATGCACTCACCCGGCTGATGATGCAGGAAGATCTGCAAGAAGACATTATGTGGCGCTAGTTGGTGCAGTACGCAGCGCAGGAACTGATGCGCCACGAATACTGCGCTGCCGGGCAGGCGGGTGTTCGTGTCCGCTTGCCACGAGTAGTTACCTAGTTGGACCACTCTGGAACACAAATTAAAATTAGAAGGGTCTTGAAAATTCTTAAACAGCACGGAACACAGCAATGCGAGCATCACTGCTTGGCGCATGAAATAGGTACGGTGGTAGTATTTCCCCGGACGAGCTCGCACACAAGAAGCTCTACTACTATTAAATAGTTCTTAACGACAATTTATATGGTTTACTTTTCTTTTTCTTCACTTTAGTATTATATTCTCTGTTAGGCTTCTTACTTTTGCGAATTTAACTCGCATCTTTTTACTCGTACTATAAGTGAAAACTCTTTTAGGCTTTTTCGTGCTATACTTCCTCTGTTTATACTCTTATTTAACAAGCTGTTTGTTTTCCACATAAAATAAAAATAAAAATAAAATAAAATAAAATTAATAGATTAAAATCTAATGAAGTTTAATAGTCTTGGAAGTACATTTGTTCAGTGGTAGTACCTAGTAACATTATGCAGTAACGCGGGCAGTAGCGGCGCGGCCGCGGCCGGCTCCCGATGTACGAAGGTAGCCAGCACTATCACACACAAGCCCAGCTCCTCGTCGCTGTACTGTTCCACTGCCGTGCCGCATTCTCCACCTGCAGTAACACCAGCGTGAGACCGACACGACATTTCACAATCGTAATGTCTGTCTGTCTGAGACAATTGACACACAATCCTATCCTACTAATATTATAAACTAGCAGTTACCCGCGACTTCGTACGCGAGTAGCGTTTCCATGTACATTATATTATCTGTGCGTGTACCGAGCGGAAACTTCTTTGAGAAACTTGACATTACACCTCATTACACCAAACTCGTACTGGAATGTCAAACGCTAGTCGTTAGACCAAAGAGGTAGTATACGCCCTGTCAAACTGACGTGACATGACATGACAATGAAATCCTCTTGCCAATTGGCGCTGCTAATCCTTTTCGTTCATTTTATCCTGTAGATCCTGTTAATTATTCGAGATAAAAAGTAGCCTATGTGTCAATCCAGGTTATGAACTATATATATGCCAAGATTCATCCAAGTTGGTTCAGTAGTTTAGACGTGATTGAAACACAAACATCCAAACATCTAAACATCCAAACATCTAAACATCCAAACATCTAAACTTTCGCATTTATAATATTAGTAGGATGCGAAAGTTTAGATGTTTGGATGTTTGTGTTTCAATCACGTCTAAACTACTGAACCAACTTGGATGAAACTTGGCATATATATAGTTCGTAACCTGGATTGACATATAGGCTACTTTTTATCCCGAATAATTAACAGGATCTACAGGATAAAATGAACGAAAAGGATTAGCAGCGCCAATTGGCAAGAGGATTTCATTGTCATGTCATGTCACGTCAGTTTAAATCTGAGGCCACATCTTGCGGCTTAGAGCTGTCGCAGCCTGGCATTTCATGACATCTGCAGCAATGGCTCTGATCGTTAGTTTTTTTTGTGTAAACTAGAATTCTGTTGTAATCATCTGACGATTGCTGACAGCGTTACCGGACTACTGGTGAGTGCAGGCTCTCGACCATATCAAATGGTTTGTTGGCAACCAACGCAAGGGCACCACTAAGAACGAACCTCGACTTCAGCTGTTGCCAGATTGGGAGGGAAATGATCGGAGGGGCACGCCCAGAGGATACAAGATACATTTATTTGCCGAAATAAGTGTTACAATTTGGTCTTATGCTAAAGTCAAAGGCACTTAAAACTTATTCACCCTTTTCAGGTATCGCAAAAATGTTATATTTGGGCGCATAAACTTATCTTAAGTAGGTACATATAACAGTATTATTCTTTTTCAAAATATTCTTCAGTTGAGTAGAGACATTAAGGGCGTCTTGCACCAGAATCACTAAACGTATTTAACAGCTAAATCGATTTAAATCTGACGTATTTGTATGACTTGACAACTCACTAAATACTATTTAAGAGTTAAACGCGTTTAGCGATTCTGGTGCAAGCCGCCCTTAATGACTAGATATGATTTTAATCTTCTTATAAATTTAGTTATTTCTGATTCATTTTTAATATCATTTGGTAGGTTGTTATAGAGGTGGCGGCTACGGGAGATTTGTACGTCAGTTTGTATTGAGTGTACATACATCTGTAACAGAGCGTGGTGTCTGGTCGCGGCGCGGTCGCGGCGTGCGCGGCGCGGCGACCGGCGCGCGACCCGCCCTCCCACCACGGACCTGTCGCCTCGCTGCCGCTGTCGCAACCTACGTAATACACCACACCATCATTACATGACATGCACCACACATCGCATACACGCGACAGTGAACACACCTAGAGAAAACACCTGAGACTTTATGCTCAGCTCGGTAGAGATTTTACTCTAATAGATAAGATAAGATAAAATTCTATTTGTCCCCAAAAGTTACAGTAGGCACTTACAGGTAGATACAGAATAACATTATGGTAAGGTAGGTTTATCTACAACTAAAAGTAAAACTAACTAAACTAATAGGGATCGGAAACTCGTTCTAAAACCGCAGATGTAAAACCGCAGACATACATTTAGATCTTATGAGTATGTCTGTACGTAAAAATAAAATTTGTATTGTTTTTGGGTCGGACAAAATATTTATTATTATGTTGAATGCTACACAATACCTTTTAAAAAAATAAAATAAGAGAAAAATATATATTATAAATATTGTAAATACTTTATTAGTCATAATTTTTTTTTTGTGAATAAAAAAAAGTATAACATAAATAAATGTATAGAGAAAAATGTGTATATTTGTAATAAAGTTGAAGCATTGTATATTTGGTCTTGACAGCCAAGAGCTACTTGTACAATTCCATTAAATTGTTTGAAATAAAGTTTATCTATGGTCTGGTCTCAAAACTCACCCATATTGAAGGGCGCATTAGGGGCCGGCGGGGACCCTAGCTGAGCGGCCTGACGCGCCAAACGACGCGGAGACACGCCTCGCTGTCTGTTCATACCAAAGTTTAAGTGAAAAGTTATTAATTCAATAAAATCACAAGGATCATTTAGAATCGACTTATACTAAGGTGATTCTATGTGCCATTCCACACGACCAGCCTACAAAAACGGGTCATAATAAATTTTACTCAATAAAAAAAGTTGCAACTCTAGATAAAAAAACATAAGATGTCACTTACTTTGCGCTACCTTCCGGGGGTTTCCTATTGAGCTCTTGTGGCCTAGTGGAAGGCGTAGGTGTGGGTTCTTGTTCCGAACGACTCGAATCTGTCTTGTCTGTGGAGTCATCTGTGATGTGCCATAGATTAATCAATGTTAAAAATGATTATACTATAATTCACATCCTAAATTTTTAACAATGTACAGTGCGCGCAACGGATCTTTATCTCTCTGAAGTTAGGTGCCACAATAATCGCACATGTAGTGTTGTGCGGAAAAATTAGCATACCTCCAATTCGATCCAAAAATCGGTTCTAGGCAGATACTTCAAGAGGGACAAAGATCTGTTGTGACTATTATAAACACCTAATACATGTAATTCAGCAGAAAAACCAACTTTCACTTAGACCCAATGAAGTGACAATAAACTAAATTATAATTACTATTTTATTCAGAGATTAAAACTCATAGAAATTCCTAACAAAACTAGACAATCGAATCAAGTAAAATATTACCTGGCGGTAGACTCAGTGCTTCCCTGACTCGATCGACCAGTGCGTTGAACACGGGATACTGCTCCTTGTTCGGCTTGGGACCAATCGGGAGCAAGCTGGAATTAATAACATCGAGTTAACATTTAGTATAGCGTCATCTAGCCCCAAACTAAACACATCCAGTACCTTATTCTGGAACTAGACACGAATTTGAATCCGCTTGTCAATGCAAATGATAAAAACCGCTGTAACTGTTCCAAGCATGCATCGAGTTTATTAATAACAGGATTATATTTAAAGTAATTAAATAAAAAATACCTATAATTTATTAAACAAATTTTTCTTCCTTCTGGGGATCGAACCCGCAACCATAGCGCAGACGGCAGAACTATACCAACGCTGTGAATGCAGTCATTAAGGGCGGCTTGCACCAGAATCGTTAAACGCGTTTAACTCTTAAATAGTATTTAGCGAGTTGTCAAGTCATACAAATACGTCAGATTTAAATCGATTTAGCTGTTAAACACGTTTAGTGATTCTGGTGCAAGCCGCACTCAGTGTATTGATATTACCGTTCAGTGGGGGGTATGTGGAAGGGGTGCGGGGGTGCGGCGTGGGGCGCGGGGTGCGCGTGCCACGCCACCTCCATCTTCGACAGCGGCGACTCGGGGGACGCGTACGCACATACACCTTTCACTGTCGACACATTACATTACGAGTACATTCATATTATCGTTTATGGTCTATGTACGATTTTATTAATGTGTGCAGTAATTTTGTAATATAATCTAATGATCAGCAAAATTTCTACCTTACCACCTTAAGGGTGCATTTCCTGTAAAACGACTAGCCGTTCATTTTTGAACACCAATAGACGTCAATTATTTCGGGTGTAAAAGTTATGAAAACAATGGAACGTCATAAAAATAAATAGATGTTTAGGTCTCTGGTTGGTCAAAATAAGAAGACAAAAGACGAAGGCGGGGGTAGCTAACTGCTTGCAAGCGAAACAGTTTCAAAAGTGGTAAGGCGGAAATTTTGGCGATAGTACCTGGGCTTTTAATATGGTGGTGTGTGGGTGTGTGTGGATGCGGCCAGCCGGCGAAGTGACCGTCGCCGTTAGAGGAGGGCGCCGTGTCCGGGGACGTGCTGCTGCCCACTGGAACAACGAGTCTACTCCATCAATCGCATTCCTCATATCCTAGCGACGTGACCACCTCCACGCATCACCCACTCGATCCCGGCTCATTGCAGGGCATCGTAGACGGATATATGGATTTCCAAGTTTCATCAAAGTTGGTTTTGTTGTTGGTTTATTACTCTTTCACGCATAAACTACTGGTCCGATTTGGATGTAACTTGGACTATATATAGTTCGTAGCCTGAATTAAAACATAGGCTACTTTTTATCCCGGAAAATCAACAGGATCAAACGAAGTCGCGGGCATAAGCTGGTGCTTCAATAAATAAATATTCATGGATATTTGACATAACATAGATAGATAGATAGAAAATACTAGGTGTCTAATAGGTGTCTTCTAGACTGTCCTGCTCCATCGTCGGCCACATCGTCACTTACCATCAGGTGAGATTGTGGCCAAAGGACATTCTATATTATATAAAAAAAAAAAAAAAAAAAACTTTATTGCACATCTTAACCTAGCGACTACTTTAACATACAAAACAAAACTTAACTAATTGTACAATGGGCGGTCTTATCGCTAATGAGCGATCTCTTCCAGACAACCATGGATAGCATAATTAGTTACCAAAATACAACAGACTGGCAAAGGATGGAGGAGACTTTCATTTTTTTTTAATTTATTCAACAGTGGATGGACCCTGAAAGCTAGAGTAATTAAATTAAAATGCAATTGTAATTATCTCTATAAGGGATATAAAGGCTCTTTTTATTTTTATTTTATTTAATTAGTTACCAATAATTCTCTTCTGCTTGCCGAGTATCTTAGCGCGTGGCGACGTGCTGCCGTGCAGCTGCTCCGGCCACAGCTCCACCGACTGGCCGCTCATCGGCGTCGATTTCCTATCGGTATATACACTCACTGATTGGACAGAATCGGACAACCATTCATCGAGCACAGCACTAGCAACGCGTCCCCTCCTTATAGAACGGACCGGAATGCGTGGAACGTTCACTCCACCTTCACTCAAGACTCACTCTTTACGAGCTCCGAACGGACACCTAATTTTATAATAATTTAAATTCCTGTTTCTACCTAACAAATGATACAAAATTATACGCATAAAGTCTTGAAATATTTTTATTGAAAAGCCAAACAGGAGTTAGGTAGGCAGGAGCCCTTATCACTGATACAACGTCAATTGTAAACAGAGCTTTGGATTTCATCTAAATCCTACTTCCTACTAATATTATAAATGCGAAAGTATAGATGTTTGGATGTTTAGATGTTTGGATGTTTGTGTTTCAATCACGTCTAAACTACTGAACCAACTTGGATGAAACTTGGCATATATATAGTTCGTAACCTGGATTGACACATAGGCTACTTTTTATCTCGAATAATTAACAGGATCTACAGGATAAAATGAACGAAAAGGATTAGCAGCGCCAATTGGCAAGAGGATTTCATTGTCATGTCACGTCAGTTTGACCGGGCGTAGTACTACCTCTTTGGTCTAACAACTAGCGTTTGACATTCGAGTAGTTCGGTGTAATGTCAAGTTTCTCAAAGTTTCCGCTCCGCACAGATAATATAATGTACACGGAAACTGTAGACGCGTACGAAGTCGCGGGCAACTACTAGTGATTTATACAGCATCAAGAGCCACTTGTTCTCCATGGCCCGATATACGGGAGGCTGCAGTGCCTGGGACATGTTTAGATGGAGTACCATCTTCGCAGCATAGTCCACACAACCCACAGGATACACAGGCTCAATACGTGCGGAGCTGATTAACCCAAGGGTTTCCTCACGATGTTTTCCTTCACCGTTTGAGAACACTGGCAATTCGATCGAAAAATTCATTGGTGCACGAACCCACGACCTTAGGCAACACATGACTATATTATTTTGACATTATTTTGGGAAATATCGTACTTTTTTTTTATAAAATATGGCTTTATTCACAAAGAAAATTATGACTAATACAGCATTCACAATATTTACAATAAGTACAAAACACACATGAAGCAGTTGAGCTATCTACACACCGTTGCAAACGATTTATAGATAGCTCAACTGATCCAAATATATATACTTTATAGGTACTATCGGCAAAATTTCCGCCTTACCACTTTTGAAACTGTTTCGCTTGCAAGCAGTTAGCTACCTGACCTCGCCTTTTTCTTTTGTCTTCTTATTTTGACCAACCAGGGACCTAAACATCTATTTATTTTTATGACGACCCATTGTTTTCATAACTTTTACACCCGAAATAACTTGCTTCTATTGGTATTCAAAAATTAACGGCTAGTCGGTTCACAGAAAATGCACCCTTAGGGTGGTAAGGCAGAACTTTTGCTGATGGTACATGTAACTTACAAGTTAGAAGAATCGCTTCCGATAGAGACTGATGAACTATTGGACAGCTGTTGTCCCGAACGCGAACCAATCGTGGGCTGAAATAAATATTATACTAATTAATTTGACAAAAAGTTCAAAACCAAGAAAATCTCCTTGGATCCTCGTCATCATTGCTGGTCATACCAGCTACGAGGGCACAGACAGACACAACCGTCAAACTTATAACACCACTTCCGTTTTACGATCGTTAAAAATAAACACAACATTAACATTATTCGTATTCTATCAGCATTTAGTTCCCATATTACAAGCTTTGCTTAGTTTGGGACTAGAGGGCGTCGTGTAAAAGTCCATGAAAAAAAAATTCATTGTTACTGATCGAGGTTACCGCTTAACATCAGGTGGGCTATGGGTTTGTTCCATCAATTAGTTGTGTAAAAATTTGTATGATGCTCACCATTTTGGTGAGCGGAGGATGAGTGTTGCAGGCGGCTGCAGTTTCTATCTTCGGCGGGTCCTCGTAGTGCGACGGGTCGTCGAACGAACCCTAAACAATACATATTTTAAGCCTCGATTACACTGCGCGTTCCATTTTCACGGACATCTTCTTCTTTTCTTATTTATGGTCACTGCCGACATTTCGACATACAATTTTGCCAGTGTACAGTTAATAAATTGATATATTATTTAGTAAAGTCGGCTGTATTTTGATTTGAACATGAAATGATAAATTTTCTTTTCAAAACGTGGATTTATTTATATTTATTCATACACATTTATTCTAATGGCTCACACTTTATGCTCATAATAACATAAAGAAACACAATTAACATAATTATGTTATGTTGCTTCTACAAATTTCATAGAGATATTTATGAGCTGTGACGTCTGTCACTGAGTTATGACACCTGGCACTGAGTTATGACACCTGTCACTGAGCTGAGATACCTGTAACTGAGCTGTGGCACCTGTCACTGAGCTGTAACGTCTGTCACTGAGCTGTGGCACCTGTCACTGAGCTGTGAGACCTGTCACTGAGCTGTGACACCTGTCACTGAGCTGTGACACCTGTCACTGAGCTGTGGCATCTGTCACTGAGCTGTGGCGCCTGTCACTGAGATGTGGCACCTGTCACTGAGCTGTGACACCTGTCACTGAGCTGTGACACCTGTCACTGAGCTGTGACACCTGTCACTGAGCTGTGAGACCTGTCACTGAGCTGTGACACCTGTCACTGAGCTGTGACACCTGTCACTAAGCTGTGATAGAATGATGATTACCGGAGCAGTGCTGCCGTGTACTGTGGTGTCAGACTTGTCACTGGTTTCCGGAATAGCAATCAGCTCGCTTTCAGACGACTCCTGTTCTAAACTCCATTGTTGGTATCTGTTGAAAACCATTCAATATTTGAATAAGAATACTTGTATGAGAATTAAATTATTAAAAATACACGAGATTATTTAAGATTATTATTATTAATACTCAATTTATTAATTAACATCTTTTCAACATATATTTCAAGCAATAAATATACTTTGACTTTAAATAAAGGGGTAACTTATCTCATGAAAGGAGGGGGTAACTTAAGGTGAGAGTATTTTTTACATTGATGGGGGAGAACTTATCTAATGAGGGATCTTACAGGGGGGTAAGGTATCTAATGGGGGGGTACAAGTTACTTAGTGGTATGTTCCTCCCAATGCGTGTGCATGTGTCCGGGGGACTTGTGCAGCTTGTGTTTGTGCTGCGAGGGGGAGGTGGGCAGCACGGAGCCCCCGGGGGGACACATCGTGTCCGTTCTTATATCTTGCTGTTCTGTTTTCAGGGAGGGTTGGCTCACATCTGCAAATGGGTTAAGTTGGTGCTCATGTCAAGAATCATTTTATTATCAGCATGAAGCAATTCACTGGTAAATTACGTTAGTATAGAAAAATGCAACAACAGAATCGACAGCATTGTACAACTGTACTTATGTCCAAACTCCGTGTTAACATCATCGATGCCCAAGATAAAGGCTTGGTTACAATATTGGTGCTGCTTGATTTTTCACGGGCTTTTGACGCGCTAATCCGCTTACGCGATCTAGAACAGTTCTCATGTAGCGTGTATAGATGGCGCTACATTCGGTAAGTCGTCATAAATTACATCATTGTCATCGCTTTTTCCAAATACACAGTCTATGATCCAAACCAATATCAATATTAGCGTCTGTCCAAGTGACATTAGTATTTTTTAATATTTGTTTTTGACGTATATTAATGTGAGTGCTTTTAAAAGCGGAACAATGGCCACAGTGAACTCTGTTAGCTATATTATTGTGAATCCGAAAGCATCCCCGCGTTGGCACAAGTATTACAGGGTGCAGTATATCTATACAGGGTTTATTTTAGGGTTCCTTACCCCGAGGCCTGGACATGACGATCATAGGCGGAATCCGCTTGCATTGGTGGTACTGCGCCTCTACTGAATTCAGCACTATTCTGATGAGGGACTGGATCTGGGTGCAGAGGCCTCCGGCGCCGTAGTGGTACTGAAGAGTCGCATAAAAATATATTTTCGTATGTTCCACGGAATATATTTATAGCGCATAATATTTTTTCTAATAGTTAGTACCTACTTAAACAAATAAAATAAAAATAAGACTCAAATGCAAGAACATTATCATTTCATTTATCGTGAAAAATACTTTAGTAAATAATCAATAACTGAGGGGCGAGTACGAGTTTACAGTGTGCAATACGTCTGACGCCAACCACACCGGTGTGCGCTGATTGGTATGGAGACACTGAGCGGATTTTTTGAGAAGCTTGGTCTCGTCAAGCTTCCGCTCAGTGTTTCCATACCAATCAGCGCACACCGGTGTGCTGGACATCAGACGTATTGCACACTGTAAACTCGTACTCGCGCCTCTGTAACTAAATTTATTTTCTTGAAGCAAATGTAGCAACATCCATGTCTACTAAAATGACGGTAGGCATTTTTTTTTGTTTTCTTTGCGTGTAGTAGCAGAATAGTAGTTATGAGTTACAATAATAATAACCAATGATGTTATTATCAGACATAGCACCACCAGAATTACTGAATAAACTCTCTATTTTCCAAAAATAGGAAATACAATTTGGATGAAAAAAAAATGGGATGTTGCTACCTTTGCTTCTATATGACTCATATATGTCTGTCAATGATTGAATATTCCATGGAAAGGATGTTCTCATGATGAGTGACCTTGTACAAGAGCACGAGTAGAGCCATCAGCCAGTGCCGGCGCACGTGCGGCTGCAGCGCCGCCAGCGAGTGCGTGCTCGTGATGTGGCTGCCGTTACTGTTAGCGGCCCCGCTGCAGTACTGTATATTACACAATATTTATATACTACTAATCCTATCCTACTAATATTATAAATGCGAAAGTTTAGATGTTTGGATGTTTGAATGTTTGGGTGTTTAGATGTTTGGATGTTTGGATGTTTGCATGTTTAGATGTTTGGATGTTTGTGTTTCAATCACGTCAAAACTACTGAACCAACTTGGATGAAACTTAGCATATATAGTTCGTAACCTGGATTGACACATAGGCTACTTTTCATCTCGAATAACAGGATCTACAGGATAAAATGAACGAACGGGATTAGCAGCGCCAATTTAGCAAGAGGATACTGTCACGTCATGTCACGTCAGTTTGACAGGACGTAGTACTACCTCTTTGGTCTAACGACTAACGTTTGACATTCGAGTACGGGTTCGGTGTAATGTCAAGTTTCTCAAAGTATCCGCCCGGTACACGCACAGATAATATAATGTACACGGAAACGGTACTCGCGTACGAAGTCGCGGGTAACTGCTAGTAACAAATAAAACATTCATTACTAACAAGGTTTTAACCAAAATAATATATGATTATTATTATTATTTATTTATTTTAAATTGCTTAAAAAACTAACAGTATGTAAAACCAGAACGTTTTATAAGCTAGGATAGCAGACAATTAGTTACTTAGGTATATGCTTAGAAAACAAATAGAGAAACGAATTAATTGTCGTAAACTTGAGTGGAATATATCCACTTCAGGTGTCTGAGCAATGAGCGTGTTGAATAGTGTGAGTGCGTGCTGCGTAGGCGCATATCGGGCGGTGTTGGTGCGATGATTACTCTATAAAGGTATAAAATGCATGTGTTACCTGCAACACTTGTAATGTCGGTTCGGCAATGAGCGCTCCCATGATGTGGTTTTGATCCAACACCTGTGGTAGATTTGCCATGAACGCGTTGAATATTGATGATTGTCTGGAGAAAATATCAAAGAAATATATGCTGTGGGTCGTGGGTTCGATTCCCACCAAGAACAAACATTTGTGTGTGGCAATCATAGATGTTTGTTCTAAACATAGAACAAACATCTATGATTGCCACACACAAATGTTTGTTACTATGTATTATAAGTATGTATTTACAAAAAAAAGTATATAAGTATTCTATCAGCATCTAGTTCCCATATTACAAGTTTTGCTTAGTTTGGGATTAGATGGCGTCGTGTGAAATGTCCATGAATATTTTTTTTATATATTTTCTTGGTATAAAAAGACATTTATTACAAAAATAATTATGACTAATACAATAAAATACACATAAAGCAGTTGAGCTATCTACACACCGTTGCAAACAATTTATAGATAGCTCAACTTAATACTTGGTATTAGGAATATTTTGAAGCAAACAATTCTTGAAAATACATCCATTTAATTTGTAGAGCGCGAAAATCTCCTAACACGTATAAAAAGAGTAGAGATAGTACCTGAGTGTGTACGGCGAGAGATGGAAGTATTTCTCTGAGATGCTGTAGCCGAGAAGTAGGAACAGATGCTTCAGCACCATCTCCTGCGGCTTGCCAAGAACCTTGTCCTCGATCGGGTGCGCTTGGTCGGCTCTGCAATACAATCAATCTTATAAGATATGTACAAAAACGCGCGTCTTGCACTTAACACAATGTAAAAAAAAATATTTATTTCGGACAGTTTAATCTATATTACACAACAAAAATTCCAAAAGGAAATCCCACTACTATTATAAATGTCAAAGTTTAGATGTTTGTGTTTCAATCACGCTGTAACTACTGGTCCGATTTGGATGCAACTTAGAATATATTCCTTCATATAAACATAGATGTTTGTTCTATGTATTTACAAAAAAAAAGTATATAAGTATTCTATCAGCCATCTAGTTCTCATATCACAAGCTTTGCTTAGTTTGGGACTAGAGGGCGTTGTGTGAATTTTTAATTTTTTTTCTATAGTTCGTAACTTTTCCCCCTTTTTTTTAGTTTTTTTTCTTGAACGAAGTCGCGCGTAGCCGCAAGTTAAAACAAAAGATAAGTCTAAATCAGAGGACGAGGCTCTTCCACAGTGGAGATGTGCAACTGTCTGCAACAGCTGTCTGCATAACTATAATGCCGCTGGTACCTAGATAAGAACTGCATCAGTAGAAACACCAGCAAATTGGTAGTCTCTTTGTCTGTTTCCTCCAACTCCATCTTCGGCAGAGCTGTTGATAATGTGTCTTCTGTAGAACGAGACACCGAGTGGAACGCTTCTGTTGACAAAATTTAATTAATTTAAGGGCGTCTTGCACCAGAGTCACTGAACGTATTTAACAGCTAAATCGATTTAAATCTGACGTATTTGTATGACTTGACAACTCGCTAAATACTATTTAAGAGTTAAACGCGTTTAGCGATTCTGGTGCAAGCCGCCCTAAATGTTCTTATTTTAGTAGTAAAGTTTTTATGGTAGCGACTTTGCCTTCTAATCCTAAGGTCGTGCGTGGGTTCAAATCCAGTCGAGCACCAATAGATTATCTATTCGGAAAATTGATGTGCGCAATGCCAGTGCTCTCAAATGTTGAAGGAAAACACCGTGAGGAAACCCTTGGCTTAGTCAGCTGGGCACGTATTGAACTTGTTTTTCCTGTGGGTTGTGTGGACTAGACGGAGAGGATGGTATAGTGCTACAAGCGTACTGCATCTAAACATGTCCCCGGCACTGCAGCCTCCCGTACATCGGGGCATGGGGGACTAGTGCCTCCTGACACTGTATCATCTAGATTAGATGGAAAAGACTGATTCCTTATTAGGTAGGCCTATCAGCTTGTTCAATCAATAATTTTAATAAAAAATTATAAATACCATTGAGTTTGTGTGGGTGTGAATGTTGTGCTGCTAATAAATGTCCCAGTCCAAATCGTGACGATTTACGCTTCAATAGTGGCGCTGAGAACTGACGGGAGTAGATGCGCTCGCGCTCTGAAACAATACCATTCTATAAATAAATAAATAAATATTCATGGACTTTACACACAACGCCCTCTAGTCCCAAACTAAGCAAAGCTTGTGATATGGGAACTAGATGGCTGATAGAATACTTATATACTTTTTTTTTGTAAATACATACTTATAGTACATAGTAACACCCAGACATAGAACAAACATCTATGTTTTCCACATACAAATGTTTGTTCTCAGTTTCTTTAAACACATGCATCATCATGACCACGTGACCACCACCGTGTCTCCAATTGTACAAGTTCTACAATCTAACAGTAGTTGTAAAATAAATGGAGATAATACACAAAAGAAAATGGCTAATTATAGTTCTTGTGAACGCGACACTTGAAAAATTGATAACCCTTTATTCATTACTTCTAGTTTTACAAATTTAAAAACTAAACAAAACAAAGTAGGCAGTACAATAGGCAGCCTTATCCCTGTATTGTTAATAATAAAGCACTTTTTTAGTGGAACAACATTTGTTTATTATTTAAGTACTTCAATCTTGCGTGTTTACATTTAGCAAATTACAATCGATGATAACCACGCCGCGTCCTATGTCATTGTTCTACAAGTGATTATTCCAAGACCGTCTGTACTAGCCAACATACATACATGTGTCATTACTCATTACTTAGCGTCTCTACATAACGTTCGGAAACACGCAGACGCAGATACATTACAATCCCTAGTAGCGACTTCTACCTGTGATACGTTTGGTCACATATTTCCAAAATGGAGGATCGAGTTCTACTGTCGCGATGGTGAAGCAATTTCTTCATACCTGCCTAAAGTCGATCTGCGATTTTTTTTTATTTTTTTTTTTATTCATAGGACATCCAACAAAGGTGACACGATAACAACCGAAATGTCATGGCAATGGGCTTAAAACTATTGTGTTCCTTCAATTAGAGGATGGCACAGCATGCAATTTTCATGCATTACTGCTATACATTATGTTACCGTATTTGTATGTCACGTTACGTAAATATAAAACAATGTGTTTGTACGGACACTTACCGCAGAGAATGACACGGAATGGTTATTGTGTCTGTGGTTATATTACGGAGTGGTTACGTTACCGTGTCTGTGGCTACATTACCGTAGATGGTAGCACGTTACAGTGTCTGTGGTTAGCGGGCACTGCACTGACGGCAGCGGGCGCTAACAAGGAATGGTTATATTACCGTGTCTGTGGTTATGTTACGAAGTGGTTACGTTACCGTATGTGTGGTTACGTTACCGTGTCTGTGGTCAGCGGGCGGCGCGCTGACGGCGGCGGGCGCGGACACGGTGCGCTTGTAGGGACACTTGCCGCACAGAGAGGCGGACACGGAGTGCGCGGCGCCGCCGCCGGCCGGACGGCTGCGTCTCTGTCCCGAACCGGACACCAGATCTATGGGAAACTTACTTCAAACCTCTATTTAAATTATACCACGTAGGAGAAACAACAATACACTCAGTAAATGAAAAAAAAAATGAAAATGAAAAAAATTATTTTGTCACAAAAAAAATAAGACATAAGTAAGTAGGTACACAAAGAAAAAATAAAATAAGAAAACAAAGAATAGGTACAGGCAAGATACAGAGATATTATAATTATAATATGTAATATGTAGGTAGGTATAGGTAGGACACAAACTTAAATAAAACAAAACAAACAAAGCAAAAATAAACAAAAGCGGTCCTATGCCAGGTAGGTGCCTAGGTATGCCAAAAAAGCTTAGTCTCAGCAGTAGTAGTGAACTTCTTGTGAAGGAGCTCGTCCGGGTTCAGTACTAGCACCGTACCTATTTGATGATGTGCACAGTGATGCTCGCATTGCTGTGTTCCTGTTTGAAGGATGTAGATGCTTGTGTAGTTACAGGCACATGAGACTTAACGCCGACATATCTCAGAGTAAGGATGTTTTGTTATAGGAAGCGGTTACCACTTAACAGAAGGTTGGCCATCGGCATGTCCCATCATATAGCACGTTTTTACTATCAAAAAACTTAGATTTGAAAACAACTCGTCAACAGGTTTTCGTAAACGAAAATATACTTGTAAATCCAGGTAGCTCCAAAACAGTGAATGGAAACATCGCAAGATATGAAGTTACGAGCAGCATGCCCAAGAATTAAATATTCACAGGCGTCAGTTCCTTTTACAAAATCTAGGTTAATCTAGACATCGTCAGTCCATCCGGTCAAAACTAGGATAAATAAGCACGATATTATTGACGAAAACTTTGAAACATCTTAGAATTTAAGTAAATCTAGGAGTTTTACACGAACAAACGTAGGTATATATATGTGCAGAATGTGCTGATGACGTAGCAAAATAGGTGTGTAGAATAGTAGTGCCCGGGAAGAGTGAACGGTAAAGTGCGTAGGTGAACTAATCCTATGGTATTTTATATCACAGACACGGTAAAAAACACATTGTAGTTTCAGAGGGTCAAAAAACGTACAAGGAATATATCAAAAACTAGATATATATTTTTATCATGCCATCTAAAGAAGAAGGTCAGACCTTCTAAGGTAAATTCTAAGAGGGTAGTTTATAAAACTTTTAATAACTTATGTTTTTACTATTTTAAAATCAATCCTAAGGCATGCACAATTTTATTAATAAGTGTATCATTCTACAAACAGTTTTTATATTGACTATGTACTTATTCAATCTGGGAATGCTACAGAAATAAAGAATGAACAGAAAGAAAAGAACTGAACCAAGCATGAATGAAACGTGCAAAATCATTCATTCAAATCGTGCCAATCTAATTTTGAAAAACAGAACATTTATTTAACATTTATCTATGGAAAAAAAAATAGTTTGTTATGCGTTCAAGAATTATAATGAATCTCTACAGCTATAGAAATACCTCTCAAATTAGTCAAATCCACGGTATTGTTCGAGTGTATCTGAGCCTCCATCATGAGAGCATCGAATCTGTTCAGGAAGAACTGCCACGTGAGGATGTTTCTGTCGCTCAGCGAGTTGTGGAGCTGGTACACGCATTGCAGGATCATGGGCCGGTCGACTACCACCAGGTCGAACTGACTCTCTAAACAGTACAGCAGCATCTGACAACAAATAGACAGTTCGCTTTCAAGTCCACGATTTGTTCTACTGTAAGTGGACCCTTGTGCCGATTCTGCTGTTGCATTTTTAACCCCCGACGCAAAAACGACGGGGTTTTATAAGTTTGACGTGTCTGTGACTGTGTGTGTGTGTGTGTGTGTGTGTGTGTGTGTGTGTGTGTGTGTGTGTGTGTGTGTGTGTGTGTGTGTGTGTGTGTGTCTGTTTAAATATTTAATTTAATTACTTGTTACAAATTAGGTTAGTTTAAAAAAATGCAACAGATATCTTGTAGAGTCAGTATCATACGCTATGCCTCAGTCTTATTTCATATTTTTGACGTAGATATAAACCTCTGTTGTTGATGAATAAGGAGTGCAGCATTATCACATTCCAATAATATGAACGGAGTTTATTACACCACTCTTAAAGTCGTGTGCCCTATTTTTTGGGCCCACATACCTATAATTACTTAGAATATTTTGAAGTGTTTGAGTCGCTTAGCTCGTTGGTTTAATCAACATGAAGTCAGCATTTGTTCGATTGATAGTGACCAGAGGGGTAATCACGAACAAATCTGATAATCGCTGCGTTACGTAAACCTAACGTGTTCTAATCATACTGCGCGTCAACGCCAGCTCGACTGCCGAACGTTGCAGCGTCACCGCGCAGTGTATCTCGGATACGCTAACGTTACGATACGTTTACGATTGTCACATTTATTCGTGATCAAGGCACAGATCTGATTGTCGAAAGCCCCGTTTGAATTGGCAATTCGTTTCACAGAATACCTGTATTTCAATGTAACATTCAGCCACTGACCTGTATAGCATGGTCGTGTATAGTTCCAAGGTAGAGCGTGGCTCGCTGCGCCACATACACGCAGGAGTCGTCCATGCTGCAGATGAGGTAGCAAAACGCAGTGGCCATTGCTGTCTGTAACGGCAGACTGGACACTACCGGGGCTCCGTCCATGAACCTGCACGATCAAACGTATATAAAGGCATGCTTCAGAAAATAAAGATGCTTTTCAACCGACGTTAAAAAAAGGTAGAGAGTCCCCTAGATTTTTTTTGTAAGAAAACGCTGTACATTGGACGCTGTATTTGAATCATAATGCGCGTCAACGCCAGCTCGACTGCCGAACGTTGCAGCGTCACCGCGCAGTGTATCTCGGATACGCTAGCGTTACGATTGTCACGTTTATATGTGACTAGCAGTTACCCGCGACCTCGTACGCCCTGTCAAACTGACGTGACATGACATGACAATGAAATCCTCTTGCCAATTGGCGCTGCTAAACCTTTTCGTTCATTTTATCGTGTAGATCCTGTCAATCCAGGTTACGAACTATATATATGCCAACTTTCATCCAAGTTGGTTCAGTGGTTTAGACGTGATTGAAACACAAACATCCAAACATCTAAACTTTCGCATTTATAATATTAGTAGGATAGGATGAAGGCACAGTAGTCAGTAAGCCTGAGTGCGGATAAGTGCTGGAGCAATAAGTGAGCACTCTGGTGTACGAGTTTGTGAAGCAGTTGTGCCGCGAGTCTGACCGGATGATGACGGCGACGCGCTCGACGGCCGCGAAGCGCACGCTGGGCTCCTGGTGGTGGAACTGGTCGCGCACGAGCGCGCAGAACACGTCCGCGCCGCCAGCCAGCGTCACGCAGTGCAGCAGCACCGGCACGCCCACCATGCTGATGTGCGACGCGGACAGCGTGCACACGTTCCACAGACTTAAACCAGTTTATAATACGTCACTGAAATGAGCACTGGCTTAGTAGTAGTAGAACTTCACAAAGTCAAAGTCAAAGTCAAAATTTCTTTATTCAATAAAATCACAAGGATCATTTAGAATCGTCTTATATAACTAGGTTAGACACAAGAAGTTCTACTACTACTAAACCTTATTAACTCAGAACTCAGCCATCTTGAATAAGCTGATTTGAAAGAGCTATACATACACATTCCGTAAATATTGAACTATCAACAACCCTTTCCGAATAATCTATAGATACTTCAACTGTTTCAAATCAGTGGCAATGGGATGCGCTGCAGACACTGATTATTCTAGTTAAATGACAAAAGAGTTACTTGTCAATAAGCAGGTTCTCCTGGCACCAGATAAGGAAGCCCCTGTGGTCAGCCAGCGCGTCTGCATTCAACACCAGCACTTGCAGGCATTGCAGGAGGTGGTACAGCACATCAGGACGAGATGTGTTCTTCAGCTCCTGTTATTGTAAACACCAGTGGAAACATTGTGTTTATAGCCGCACTTTGTAGCATCTACGAGTATGTATTACTAGCAGTTACCCGTCTACAGTTTCCGTGTACATTATATTATCTGTGCGTGTACCGAGCGGATACTTTGAGAAACTTGACATTACACCTCATTACACCGAACTCGTACCTACTGGAATGTCAAACGCTAGTTGTTAGACCAAAGAGGTAGTACTACGCCCTGTCAAACTGACATGACATGACATGACAATGAAATCCTCTTGCCAATTGGCGCTGCTAATCCTTTTCGTTCATTTTATCCTGTAGATCCTGTTAATTATTCGAGATAAAAAGTAGCCTATGTGTCAATCCAGGTTACGAACTATATATATGCCAAGTTTCATCTAAGTTGGTTCAGTAGTTTAGACGTGATTGAAACACAAACATCTAAACTTTCACATTTATAATATTAGTAGGATGTGCTTAATAACCGTTATTTTTGTACTGATTATTGAGAAGAACACGGTAGGTAGTGTGTTCTCCATCGCAAATAGAATATCTTCCTTGCTGAGCGACCTTTGTCTCGGGCTCCGAGGACCAGTAGATAAGTATTGCATAAGTTCTAAGTCTATGATAACTTCGCTTGCTAAATCCTAGAGGATTTGTCTACGTCGATTAGCGACAGTACCGTAATTATTAAAAACCAAACGTAAAAAAGCATAAAAGAGCAATTTTGTTTTTCAAATCGACGTTTTTAACAAATATCTCTGAAATTATTATTATCGTGAGCAGCCTGTGCTACTGCTGGTCTGAACTGCTGGAAAGAGGGGAGATATCCCCAATCTTTTGTTCCATTTAATTGTTTGGGATAAATGCCGACCATTTTCTATGAGATTATTAAAACAACACTCCTAATAACAAACCTGAAGCAGCTGATGGATGTACTGCAACTCCTGGGGCAGGTCCTCGATGCAGAAGTGGAATTTTCCAGCAGAGGTCGGCCAGAAGTTGGTCATGTCTTCTTCAACAGATTCAGACTTGCCTTCGTGATCGCACACCAGGTGTGGAGTGGACACCTGGGTTTAGGATGAATCTTTACACAAAGATGTTTGTAATCTTACAAATATTGTGTGTAAAGACGTGCTTAATGTTTATGAATGCCCCTCTTAAACATCCCCAACGGTATATTTGCCAAGAGATCTGGAATCATCCTATCAGATCTTTGGGTAGATCAGTAGGGTAAGGCTGGAACTACATGACATCCGGAATGCCATGTAGTCCCAGCCAACATGTTTTGATACTCACATCAGCGGTAGCAGTGGCGACATCTGTGTCGGTCAGTGTATGCGAGTGCGCGTTGCAATGCGCCGGCGCATCCGATGGCGGCAGTGACACCGCCATGTCCAGCTGTTCCGTAATCGTCTCCACGGTGGCTGTCATTATCTGAGGGGTTTTGTATGTTGGCAACACTGGCAGACGCAGTGTTGTTATAATTTTTGGTCTATGTAGGCAACACTGGTAGATGAAACTGCTTTTACCCGACTTTTCGTGTATATTGGCAGCACTGGTAGATAAAACTGCATTTAATTTTAGTAAACATTAATAAGTTTTCATGTTTTAAACCAACGAAATAAAGGAGGAACACTGAAAAGTTTAAATCAAAGTTAACTTTTTTAGTCTCATGGGAGTTAAAGTTTTTTCTCGAAAATTGAGAATCGAATAATATAAGAATACGAATAAGAATCGGCGGGTACACGCCGGCCCAACCACAACGGCATAAGAGGTGTTTGTATGAAAAAAAATTGTTCCCAACTCACTCGCTAAAGGCAGTTATCGTGTTTCATACAAAAAACTTCCTCGATATTCGAAACTGCGTAAAAACTAAAAAATTCAACAATATTTTAAGCGTTTCAGTGAGTTTTTATATCTTTTTTTTTGAAATTATGAATTTTTATTTATTTACGTAAGTATTTGTATGGTGCAATATTTCTTCTAGTTGTAAAAAAATCTAGTTGCATGCTTGTGTGTTGTGTAGTAAAAACTAAGGATTCCCAATTTGAACTTAAAATGATGATTTTAGAACTAGAACATTCAAAGCATTTTAACAGCTTCACTGAAATCTATCAGTAAAGTTGCTCAGCTGATGTTTACACTGTCAAAATGTTGCCGTTCAAAAATTACTGCAAAAAGCTATATAACTCCAATAAAATATTTAATATTTATTTAATAAAAATTGTAATATTTTGCAATGAACCGCCATATTGGTTAAGCTTATTCGTAATTGGCTAAGCGCAAAAATTTCCTCAAACCGTATTTTGAATTCTATTTTCAAATCCACTTCGAAATTTAAACTTTGACAGTGCAAAACCAGCCATCTAACACCGACAAACGAAACCACAACACACACGAAAGAAGCGGCACTACTAATAGAAAGAGATAGACGTACTTGCGTATCGTTGGAGGACTTTGTCGTGGCGTCCGAAGCGACATCGCTTATGAGTGACAGTTGCATGAAATGAACAAACTATACAACTATTATACAGGGCGACTGGTGACACTGCAATTTTAGACCTAAACTCAAGAGCATTATGACTGAAAATCTAATGTAAAGGGCTGAATACAACAAAACGCATGTTGGCGTATTTTTTTTTTGTGTTTTATAATTTCTAGTTTTTAAATATTCTAACTGTTTAATCATAAAAACTTGATAGATTTTAAGTTTAATTAACCCGTTCACTTCTGATTGTCGTGTTTATTTTTATATGATGTAAAAACAGCCACCCTGTATAAGATAAAATAAAAATATCCAGATATATTTTTATTTCACCCTGTGAAAAACACATTGATAGACATAGTTTTATAACAATTTCAATATCTTAAAATAATAAATTATTTATAGCAGAGTTGGAAATACGGTAATTATAAATTTTAAAATATTGAAAATGTCTGAAATTAAGAAATGAAGGGTAAGTACTTTAGTGAATGGTCAGTATTGTAACTTTAGATTAGAAAATAGAGATAATAAAAAAATCACTGACAAAGATTGACTACAATTAGATTAAAAACCGTTAACAATCGGTGATGCACAGTAAAATGTTAGAATATGAAAAAGACTAACAATATCAAAATATGGACTTTGAAAAACATGTAAAACACATAAAGCAAAATTCGCAAAAGAAACATAATTGAAATAAAAAAACCTTTACATTCAAGACCCGTATCTATGAAGAACTAGATTTATGTTATTTTTCTTTAATATCCCATATTTAAAACATGCAAAATGCAAATTGCATACCACAGAAATTAAAAGAAATTATATGTTCATCTAAACTTATCCTACACGATTGCCTTCAGGAACGTTAACCATCCCTTCTTTCACCCTTTTCAATTCAAAATAAGTTTTTCATCATTCATGCTCAGAAAGTCGGCCATAAGTAGCTCAAAATACGGGCCACTACCCCCCCCCCCCTCCTTCACTTGACCCCCTCAAATGATAAACCCCCCGCGGCTCTTTACACCTCACTTGACCCTGCAAATTACCCTCTGGCGACTCCTTTCCCCTCACTTGACCCCCCAAAATTACCAATTAGTATTACCCACACGCAGCATACGCACCAACACCCCACTGCCCCCTTTTAAATCACTTTTAACTTTCTTAAAGACCTCCCCCCTATTTTATTCCACAAAAATAAGTATTGTGGTAGTGTTTATAGTTGTTGATACCCCCCCCCCCAAAATGACCAATTAGTATTACCCACACGCAGCATACGCACTAACACCCCCCTGCCCCCTTTTAAATCACTTTTAACTATCTTAAAGACCTCCCCCCTATTTTCTTCCACAAAAATAACCATTAAGGTAGTGTTTATAGTTGTTGATACCCACATGCGGCATATGTACGAGCACGCCCCCCACTGCGCTGCGCTCCTGCAGATGGTGCGAGGCTAGCGCGAGCAGTGCCTCGCCCCCCGCGCCGCCGCCCCCCGCCACCGCCCCCGACACGGCGGCCGCTATGCCGGATGAGCACATCTCCTCCTCGGACTGCGACTTCTTGCACGCCTCGTTCCACGGCTCTTCGGCCGGCTACAACAATGTTGGTCGGTGTCTCACGTACAGTTGGCAACGTTCAGCCCCTCATCTCTATTTTGATACAATCCCACTACTATTATAAACTAGCAGTTACCCGCGACTTCGTACGCGGTTACCGTTTCCGTGTACATTATATTATCTGTGCGTGTACCGAGCGGATACTTCTTTGAGAAACTTGACATTACACCTCTATTATTACTCATTACACCTATTTGTGTTTCAATCACGCTGTAACTTCTGGTCCGATTTGGATAAAACTTGGACTATATTAGAGTTCGTAACCTGGATTAATACATAGGCTACTTTTCCCGCTTTTTTTGTTTTATTAGGTTATATTTTTTTGTTGACGAAGTCGCGGGTAACTGCTAGTTGTAATTTATTATATTTTGATGGAATCAAAAATAGACAATCGGGGGGCTGCTTCACTTAAAAATTCGTTTATAATTTTTTCTTTCATTTGATATAGATTATAAATAGAGAAATGATAAAGCCGTCCTGTGCCAGGGTACAAATAAAAAGAAGAAAAAAGCAATAGTACCTCCATAAAGTTGGGCTTGTCCGGGACGAGAGCCCGCACCAGTTGTACCGCTAACTGGTGCCACAGCGCCGCCGCCTCGCAGTACGAACAAGCGCCTTGTGCCAGGCACGATGCTGCAAGTTGTACACATTTTAACCGTTGATCGAAAAATACAAGTGGTGTTATAAGATTGACGGTGTTGTCTGTCTGTCTGTGCGACAGTCTGTGCCCTCGTAGCTCTGTAAGTAGGGCTCCGATTTAGATGCGGTATTTTTTTCGAAGCACATTGGTGGGACCTGGCAAGCCAACGGAAGTCCTGGAAGGAAATGGGGGAGACCTTTGCCCAGCAGTGGGACAGTATAGGTTAAGAAAAAAATAATATTTTTTTCCAAGTTATGAGGATATTCGTCAGCTCTGAAAACCTGTATGGACTGAAGTCCATACTCCAAGGTCTGATGATGACCAGCAATGATGAAGAGAATCTAAGGAGATTTTCGGGAGTATTTTAAATTCTTGTAAGATTAACCCATTACATTAACCAATACAATGAAAGATTACGGATGCCCGTAAAATGCAGAATCCCAAGTCTTTTCAGGTCATCTCAGGTCATCCAGGTCAGGTCAGGCATGTTGGCTCTTGCATCTCTCTCTAGAATAGTTCATACCATGTTCAATAGTATTGGATTGGTTGGATTTCAACATCAATCGAAGTAGCTTCGTCGCTTGGCTGCTGACGTTCTGAATGTTGATCCGACGCTGTTGTAGCTCCATCTGGAAAAAATAAAACAGTTTTTTGTGACATAAAAAACATGTAATGTACAGTAAACCATACATGGTCGACATGCCACACAAATACACTGCGCGGTGACGCTGCAACGTTCGGCAGTCGAGCTGACGTTGACGCGCAATATGACTCGAATACGCTAGGTTTACGTAACGCGACGACTGTCAGTTTTGTTCGTACCCCTCAGTATATCCTATCCTACTAATATTATCCTATCCTAATAAACCTACTAATAATATAAATGCGAAAGTTTAGATATTTGGATGTTTGTGTTTGAATCACGTGAAAACTACTGAACCAACTTGGATGAAACTTGGCATATATATATAGTACGTAACCTGGATTGACACATAGGCTACTTTTTATTCCGAATAATTAACAGGATCTACAGGATAAAATGAACGAAAAGGATTAGCAGCGCCAATTGGCAAGAGGATTTCATTGTCATGTCATGTCACGTCAGTTTGACAGTGCGTAGTACTACCTCTTTGGTCTAACAACTAGCGTTTGACATTCGAGTAGGTACGAGTTCGGTGTACTGAGGTGTAATGTCAAGTTTCTCAAAGAAGTATCCGCTCGGTACACGCACAGATAATATAATGTACACGGAAACTGTAGACGCGTACGAAGCCGCGGGTACCTGCTAGTCTGTAATATACCTGTTTGAGTAATATATCGAGCATCAGTATACAGCATGTGAGGTTCTGCGGCTTCATCTGATCATCTCGGTCCTTCTTCTCCTTGTCGTTGGCGGTCGGGGAGTCCCGGCTGTCCTTGGACTTCATACCATCTGCAATAAACACGCATTTGCATCTTAATCTAGATGATTTATAGCGTTAGGAGTCACTAGTTCCCCATGCCCCGGTGTACGGGAGGCTGCGGTGCCGGGGACATGTCTAGATGGAGCAGGCAATCTCAGGCATAATTGCAACCATCTCAAAGTATTAGGATTTGATAAGCTGTATTAGGAGTCCATACTCCATGTTTTACTGATGATTAGCAATGATGAAGAGGATCTAAAAAGTTTTTCATGGTTGAAATATATAGGATGCGGAGTAAAACACCATTTAAACAAGACTGATTTATTGTTAGTTTGCGGTAGGCAGCGCAAACCGTATTTGCGAGTACCCACATACCTAGGTACTATCTATAAGTAAACATGGATACATTACAAGGTCAGGGGGTTTTTTGGTAAAATTAACTTGTGAAGATAAGATAAGATAAATTTTTATTTAATTTTTTTTTGAAGTATTTGTTAGTGGTGTTCACTGTATTATATATTTTTTAATATTTACCAGCGGCATGTGGGGGCTTGAATATCTTCTCGGGCATGTTGACGACGCAGTGGCTGAACAGATCGAACAGCTGAGTCAGCGGCACCTTCACCTCTAACAGAGATATCGTCTGCCAACAAACACTACCTCTTACACAATATACTTTGTGATAAGTCCTGTGTTACTTTCTTAGGTTCCTCTATGCAAATTAAACTTCAGTTCCATGTCAGTTATCAAATCAATGCTGTATTCATGTTATCATTCAAAACATTAGCAACACAAAAACAATACAATTCGTAATCGTAAGATGGTACAAGGATTCTCCTAATCTTTCTTCTTTTCCCTCTATTTTTCTATCTCCATTTGACAGATGACATTGAGTAATTAAAATGACATTACCGCGAATGACGGAGTTTAACATTCTACCAGTACAATGGAGTGGTTGTCTCTCATAGGTAATAATACCTTTTTCTGGTGGCGTAACATTTGTTATTTCGATGTCTAAATTAGCTGGATGATAAGTAATAGATAAACCCTGTAACAACTTGGAGAATAAACAGGAGTGTCTAGAATAGGGCACCAGATGGAACAGCTCCTGAGGAAGTATACCTGGAACCACTCTAGCACCGGCAGCACAGACTCCGGCGTGGGCTCGTCCATGACGCGTGCGGATGCAAACTGGTAGAGGTTCTTCTCGTCCACGCCCATCATGGCTCCGTCCGGCTCCAGGATCTTGCCGAGTGGAACCTTCAGCTCGATCAGCTCCTGGGCAAGTTAAATAGGCAACATTAAATATGTAACCATATTTATGTATCATTTTAATAGCTCATATATAGTTTTTATTTTAAATCCGTTCACATCATGGCATTTTTCAAAAGAACTTCGCAAAAAAATTAAATAGTTACCTTTTCGGGCACATCCGTGCAGATGGCTTCCATCCACGCCGGCATTATGTAATCCCAGATCGACTGCGTGATGATGCCGTACGGGATCAGGCAGTATAACCTACAATGAGACAGTCTATTACAGTTAAAAAGGGATATAAATGAACAGGTAACTTATGAATATCAGTAGCAAGTAACGGATTACTTTTTTTTTATTCAAAGTTGAGTTAGACTCAGGTTACATATTAAGAGACAAACGAAGCTACTTATATCTAAATGAAAAATAGTGTAGATAGATATACCTAGCGGTAAATGCTGCAAAGGTATTACATATTTAAAGTATTACATTCAAATCAAGTTTTTTTTTATTTTATGCTAGCATTTGACCGCAATCTCACCTGAAGTTATATTGTAAAACTACTAGATACCTAATAATGGCGCATGTTACATGTCACATGTCGCATGGCACATGTCACATGGTGCATGTGCATGGCGCATGTCACATGGCACATGTCGTATTGGCGCATGCTACATGGCACATGTCACATGTCGTATTGGCGCATGTCACATGGCACATGCCACATGGCACATGTCACATGGCACATGTCACATGGCACATGGCGCATGTCACATGGCGCATGTCACATGGCGCATGTCGTATTGGCGCATGTCACATGGCACATGTCGTATTGGCACATGTCACATGTGCCATGCGCCATGTCACATGTGCCATGCGCCATGTCACATGTGCACCTGTTAAGTCCGTCCTTGAGATGTTGCGTCTTGGTGGCGAGCGTGTCCCAATGTCCCGCGTGGCGCGTGTAGTGCGGCGGGTGCGGCAGCAGGCACGCCACGCACACGGCGCGCCGCGTCGCGCACACGCCGCGCACCCACGCACACACCTGCTCCACCTTCAGCTTCTCCACGCTCGCTGCTGTTTCACCTGATTCAACCATTTCAAAGGGAGTTATGGAGCGCCATCTATCGCGCCACATAACAACTACGCCCGATAGATGGCGCTGTCGCTAATCGACTAGACCGATCCTAGATCGCGCAAGCGGAGATATTTTAAAAATATCGATAGAAGTATGGCTATTTAGGCCACGTGACTTACGGATTTGAGATAATAACCATCCAAAAAAGTTCTAGGAACAAAGCCGATAGTTCTAAAGTTTTTAAAATTAAGTTTCAGAAAAAACTTGCACCTAGATTTTCGTACTTTTAAGAATGTAAATGTATATCTTGATTTGGAGTTTTTTAGCCATTCAGAAAGTCGCATTATTATGAAGATTTAACACATTAAACTTAGTTTTAGAGTGGAAATCCAGAAGCTAAACCCTTACCTTGATAAGCATAAGAAGTGACGTGGAACCAATGGAATAGTACCGAGAGCAGACGACCTAACACTTCATCCGGAGTATCCGCATTCGGAGTACACAGCCCCACCATCAGCCATACTCCATACCTTCAAAGGAGAACAATACCTTATTGTGAAACTTGTTGTCAATAACTTATTGTCCCTCTGAAGTATCTGCGCAGAACTTATTTTTATGTACAGTCGGCTACACATCAACCTATCCACTGTTTGAACTTTGAACTATTATAATTTGAATGTTGCGAATCAGGGATCGCAACAGGTGTAGGCGCGTGGCGCGCAAGCAGCGAGTCTCATATAAAAACATATCGTCCCTCTCGCATGATTCGCAACATTCAAATTATAATAGTTCAAAGTTCGAACCGTTGATAGGTTGATGTGTAGCCGACTGTACGACTGGCTGCAGTACCTGGGACATGATTTAGACGGAGAAGGTAATAAAGATATAACAATAGAAATGAGAAGGTTGACTTTACCTGCCCAATAGCTGCCTGTCTTCAACAGATATGGGATCTGGGAGCTCCACACTTAAAGGTGGCTTCAGGTGCTCAGTGGAACTGTCAGGGTCTTCCATGCTGAGTGGTTTAGCGTCCTTAAGCAGGCTGTATCATAAACATGGCTCTTGTTCTGATAGGGGGAAAATATTTAAGATCAGTGGTTTTACAACATTTATCATGGAGACTGCCAAAGAATGGAACTCCTTGTCGGTCTGTGCTTCCAGATGCTTAGAATTTGGATGTTTTAAATAGGAGAGTGAATAGGTTTGTTCTCGGTAAACGTGCTACACCGGTGACCACATCTTCACTTAGAATCAAGTCGTCCTGAGGGTTTTATACCACTATATTTCGATTAGTTTCTTTCTGTACATTTACTGGCAGCGCCCCTAGCGGAAACTTTCAGGAACTACAAAAATCTATGGAAGAAAACGAAATGAAATATAAAACTATCAAATCTTATACCAGACCCACTTGATAACCTTATAGGGCCTAAATGTTTTCATACTTTTCAATCCATCAACTCTCGAAATAGTGTTTCGGGCGCTAATCCCTTCTCTCGCCTAAAAAGCCTGTTTTAGAAGGCCAGGTTAGTGTTGATGACGTCATGTGGTGATGTGTGCATGTGCATATTATACCTTAGATAACTATATTAATGACAAAACTGCATGGCGGGATGTCGCTCCACCCATCGACAGCTAACTACTCGACTTGCAATGTCAGTGCTATTCTTGTGTTCTATGTATATTTCTCTGTAAAAAGGATCATACATAAAAACGCTAGGAACCAGGCCGTAGTTTCTTGCCCGTTCTTCTAGGCTCTGGTCGCGTGGAACTGGCACCTAGAATCACCTAGTTATATAAGACGATTCTAAATGATCCTTGTGATTTTATTGAATAAAGAAATTTTGACTTTGACTTTGTACCTGAGCACTGCCTCGACTAGGTTGGTGTGCATGTCTGCGTGCATGTGTGCGGCGGGCGGCAGGCGCGCGTGCACCACGTGGTCTCCGCCGCGGCGACTGTTGTGTCGGTTGCCGTGGCACGCCACGCAGTATCTGATGAACACACGCTACTGGGATCGTTCCTACGTTTTTAGGCCCCTTAACGACTGCTAGAGCCGGGACAGTTTAATGTGCCCTCCGAAGCACGGAAGCTCAGAGGGGTAATCACGAACAAATCTGACAGTCGCCGCGTTACGTAAACCTAACGTATTCGAGATATATTGCGCGTCAACGCCAGCTCGACTGCCGAACGTTGCAGCGTCACCGCGCAGTGTATCTCGGATACGCTAGCGTTACGATTGTCACGTTTGTTCGTGATCAAGGCACAGTTGTAAATACCACTAGCGGTCACCCATCCAAATAACGACCATCATATCATAGCTATAACATTAACATTATTCTTACCGGATGGGATGATTTCCGTTGTAGCTCGCGCATTCATTAGAGAAACAAATGGAGTACGCAGCCTTGTCCGACGAGCGACAGTTCTAGAAAACAGGACATTATAATTTAAACTTTAGTTTCTTAAAACACACAGGGCATGGGTAGTCTAGTGATGTGGTAGTAACCTTGATTTTCTAAGGTCGTGGATTCGAACCCGGTCGAGCATCAATGGATTTATCTATTCGAAAAATTGATGTGCGCAATGCCAATGTTCTCAAACGGTGAAGGATAACATCGTGAGGAAACCCGTGGCTTAGTCAGCTGGGCACGTATTAAGCTTGTCTGTCCTGTGGGTTGTGTGGACTAGGTTGCGAGGATGGATTTTTACGTTACCTTATTTTCACACACCATCGAGACCTGCTGTTGAGGATGCAAGATATCAAAGAACCTTTGATTTGGATGTTCTCTGAAAACAATCAGCCAATATTACTAATACATAGTTCTAACACGAGATATTAAAATAATATGTGTATCTTCGTATGGAAGTGTGTGTATATTTACCTAATTCTGTGTTGGTTTGTATGGAAGTGTGTGTTGAGATATTGACGGAGAGGATGAGATGATTATGAGTGTCTATTCCTATCAGAAGGTTCGGGGTAGGCACTTGAGTGGAAATTAAAAACTTGTATAAAAATTCACTTCATTGTTTATTCTTACTTTTCTTACTGTTACATAAAATTGACATGTTATTTACGCGGGAGGCGGGAAATGACTGACGGAGCGAGTGAGCGGGGAGCTACACATTGTATATATAAACTGCACGCTAAGCAACACTCGGTCCCTACAGTGTGTGTATATTTACCTTAATTTGTGTATGTTTGTATGGCAGTATGTGTTTAGTTACCTTATTTTGTGTCAGTTTATATGGAAGTGTGTCTTACCTGTGAATCTCATTAGCGCATTCGATACAGAGATAGAGAGGCGGCGGGGAGTCGGACGCGAAGGTGACGCTGATGCAGTGATCGTAGCACACCTTCGCCGCTTCCGCTGAACCCGCGTTAGGACACATGTCGCGTTGGCACAGGAACGGCACCAGGTCATCTGTTTCATGTTATATTTTACTTTTTTTTTAAATAATATTTTAAACTAGCAGTTACCCGCGACTTCGTACGCGTCTACAGTGTACATTATATTATCTGTGCGTGTACTGAGCGGATACTTCTTTGAGAAACTTGACATTACACCTCATTACACCGAACTCGTACGTACTGGAATGTCAAACGCTAGTTGTTAGACTAAAGAGGTAGTACTACGCCCTGTCAAACTGACGTGACATGACATGACCATGAAATCCTCTTGCCAATTGGCGCTGCTAATCCTTTTCGTTCATTTTATCCTGTAGATCCTGTTAATTATTCGGGATAAAAAGTAGCCTATATGTCAATCCAGGTTACGAACTATATATATGCCAAGTTTCATCCAAGTTGGTTCAGTGGTTTTGACGTGATTGAAACACAAACATCCAAACATCCAAACATCTAAACATCTAAACTTTCGCATTTATAATATTAGTAGGATAGGATAATACTACGTAATAAATACCTTGCATTGACTTTTAATATATTAACCTGACATTATTTTCATTCCACGCGTAATAAATTTTTTATATTAAGGTTATTTACATTTTAGACGCATTTAATTCCTATTTAATTCATTAATTTACTTAAACCTAGTTAAGAACAAATTTGTACGCCTTAGGGCAAATCACAGTGCACAACAATATCTATTATGTCACCATTTTACTTACCTTTACAATTTCAATTTATTTATTTTACTTACAAATAAATAAATTAAAATTGAAATATAGAATGTCCTTTGGCCACCATCTCATCTGATGGTAAGTGACGACGGAGCAGGACAGTCTAGAAGACACCTATTCACTCTTGCCTTGAAAAAACCCAGATTATATTTGTCAGGAAAGACAGAAGACGGCAACGAGTTCCATTCCTTGGCAGTTCGCATAATGAATGTAGAATGAATGTTTAGGTTCTATTTCACCAATAACAGGCAAGACTACTCTCTTACTGAAATTAAAGGAATTACTGGATTAAAATAATTACTTACTGGAGAATTTACAAAGCAGTCCTTTCCTATCGAAGAGTTTAGCATCAAACGGCGGCCAGTAGTAGAAAAGTAGCTTTGCAGCGGAGAGGCGCGCCCCCCACGTGCCGTACGCAATCACACATAGCACGTCCTTCACGACAGACTGCTTCATCGACATTAGGCATTCCAGGAGCTGGCAGTGGTGGGCTGGAAAACGACATTCTAGCTCAACCCTTGAAACATTTTTTAATGATAATAAATCATAGACAAGCAGATGTCAGCAGCAAAGAAACAAGTAAAACAAACAACTTATCCACTGAGGACGTGCCCTGTAAGACATTGCTCTGCGATATTGAATGCTAATTGAAATTATGCTACTTGGTACCAATATTGGTGGAAAACATAGATGTTTGTTCTATGTCTGGGTGTTACTATGTATTATATGTATGTATTTACAAAAAAAAAAGTATATAAGTATTCTATCAGCCATCTGGTTCCCATATTACAAGCATTGCTTAGTTTGGGACTAGAGGGTGTTGTGTGAAATGTCTCTGAATATTTAATTATTTATTTAATTTATTGGTAGCAGTAAGGGTAGGCAGAGGCACTGCTGGGGATAATGAGGATGAGAATGAGGATGAGCTCACCAGGGTTGTTGGAATGTTGGAAAACCATCATGAGGATAGCGGCCACTGACTGTGACGCTTGACTCTCCTCTTCCTGCCCGGCATATTTACGGGCTGCAAGATAATTACACAATCAAAATAGGCCTCCGCATCAATTCAAGATCTGAACAGCGTCAGATGCTCTCACTCATGGCTTTATATACAACTTTACAAGACGTTGTAGTGTCTGGGACATTATTTCGATGAAGCGGACATAAACCCAGCCGTTTCTGTACCATTCTCTCAGCTGGAAGAACGGCATAGCGAATAGGTACCATCGGCAAAATTTCCGCCTTACCAGTTTTGAAACTGTTTCGCTTGCAAGCAGGTAGCTACCTGACCCTGCCTTTTTCTTTTGTCTTCTTATTTTGACCAACCAGAGACCTAAACATCTATTTATTTTTATGACGGCCCATTGTTTTCATAACTTGATAGTACGTGCGAATAGAATTTTCTTACCTACTAAAATTTCCGTTTCCGCTCTGCTCATATTACTGAATAGAATATACAAAGTCAAAGTCAAAAATCTTATATTCAATAAAATCACAAGTCGTTTAGAATCGACATAAATATCTAGGTAAACGGGCAAGAAACTAAGGCCTAGTCCCTAGCCTTTTTGTAATCCTTCTTACAAGAAATATTCTAAGTACCTATGTATACGCGATGAACTAGCACTGAGAATAATTTAGAATCGTCTAAGTATTGACTTTGTTTTTTGTATCACTGATAATGTACTTACTGATAGTGAAAGGCAGTATGTAGTAGCACAGTAGGTTCAATATCTCCTGATGCAGCGCCACCGGGAACACAGCCACGCAATACGCCACTAGATACGGCAAGTTGTCTATCATGTCGTATTCCAGGAACGGAAGTAGGCATCCTAGGCATTGCAGGACTGCGGCGCCGAACGCTGGAACATACAATTACATACGTTTATAAAGATATTTTAGCCATCAGTATCCGCCACTGACCCGTCGTACAACTGGTTGTACAAACGAGAAGTAAAATGACCCGTCGTACCACTCGGTTCTCAAGCAGATGGCTTTATGAGAGCTTCCGCTAGCGGTTTTGCTCGCGCGGTACGCTGATCTAAAATTTATGAGGATACATCGTAGACAAAATGCTTTTTCAGCACACGAGCTAAATATTCTCAGACATTGATATAAAAGCTAGGTATAACAGAGTGATATGCTAATAAATACAGTGATCAACTATCTTATGGAATAACCACATTGAAATTAAAGCTCACGTTTTAGTCGCGTACCTATGCGGTCCTAAATAGTGAGACCTCCAGGTGGACGCGAGAAACTACACCTGTCTTTTTAATTGGGGAATAAAAACACAAATAACACCGTTTAAGATGATTAGAAAATACCCAGATGCTAAAAAATATAGAACAGACTAGAAATCAAAGGTCTTACGCTGGATGCCGTACTGCAGATGCGGTGCTGAGTCTACCAACTGCGAGATAGCGTTGAAGAGTCCCTTGTAGTCTAGGTTGGGGTACAGAGCCATCCGATCACCGTCGTTGTCAGCATCACGGATCATTTCAAGCGGCGAGCGCGGGACATCCTTCAAGACGCCTGGAAGTACGCCAATACTCACATACCAAGTACCAACACAGAGAATGCATATCATACCATCTCGACTATCTAGTAGCACACAAAAGCGCCGCTATGCGAGTCAGAACTGCAGGGGTATGCCAATCAAAGTTTAACTGCAAAGTTGAACTGCAAAGTTTTAAATCATGGTCAGTTCATAGTAACTCATAGTTATTCTGTGACTAAATAGTGACATTATGACGTCATTTGATGTGTTTTCGCGCATATTTTGCTGTCAAGCGTCTAAAAAGAATGATACAAAATTGTACCACGTGACCTGAAGAAATTACACTGGGCAGTGAAATATAACTTGACAGCAAAAGATTGCCATACGGGGGCAGAGCTTGCGGCGTTCGTATGAGCTAGTGGCCAACTCTGGTGATGGGAGTTTTTAGGTCGCTTTACAGCTTTCTTCGTGGCTTAACGACTGCCAGAGCCAGGACCGACAGTTTAACGTCTCTGAAGCACGGAAGAGCTCAGATGCTACTAGCGATTACCCATCCAAATAATGACCGCGCAGAACGTTCCTTCTAATCGGTGAAGATTGACTAAGCAAGCCGAGCCACAAGCGCTTCAGTGCTGAGCTTACTAGTAAACCCATAGACACAGTCGACACAGAGACGTGATTTCTATGTCTATCAAAATCCTGGAAATCTAACTGGCAGGCCTATCACCAGATGTTCACTTCTGCGGGCTAGTCACCGTAAGCTTCACGTCAGCAGAGCTATGCTGTGAACACATTTCAATTAAATCCTCAGAGCTTTTAAACGCTGTTACAAAATAGCCCTGTTAGGATTCAAACCTGATACACTCCTCTCCGTTTGTATCTATTCCAGCAGCAGTTCTGAAAATAGGTACCTGTAGGTTGGGTACTCACTAAGTAAGGTCTGCGAGAAGTACTTGACGGTGTTGGCGATGTCGACGCCAGAGGGCAGCGGCTGGATGTTGTGCATCAGACGCAGTTGGCAGTCGTACAGGCTGCGGATCTTCGCCGTGACTGTCAGGGCAGAGCGTTAGTAATCTGAACCTTCACGTTAGATATCGAAGCTTTAGATTCGCTTGGATAGTGCTGGGATGACTGAGGGCAGTGCTAGTAGTAATCTCGTTCGTCACAGCAAGGCGCTATTATAGGTCTATTTATCTATGTTTGAAGACTATATGGAAGAATAAGGTCTACATTCAGTTTACAAACGTAGGATAATCAATCCTACATTTGCTTGGCGAATCTAAGTCGCGTCAGTTTTTACCTAAAGCCCAAGAAAGCACTAAACATCTGGATATAGCATCGCACTTTACCGGCTGTCGTGTCGTAAAACGCAATCCAAGTATTGGGTGTTCAGCTGGAAAGTAGTAGGTACCTAGTACCTACCTTTGGCATAAAAATAAACTAAGATGTGAGGTAGGTATACCTACCACTTATCTATAGATCTCATCCAATAATCTCGGGTACAGCGAAGACCTTTTACGTAATTTTATAAAAGAGAAAAGTTATATTTCTACAAAATAAAACATGAACAGTCATAATAACATACAGAGAAACAGAAATAACACAAAATAGAAAGCATGGGTAATACAGATATACAGTCAGCCAATGTTAGAAAGGTGAGCCACACAGGGACACGAGAGGATATGGGAGATGGTCCTGCTAACTCATGAAATAAACATTGCTTTAAGTATTCTCCAAAGATTTCATCATCCTGCACATTCCCACATTGAGTGCATGCTCACAGAATATATGTCATCGGATTGGTTATTGGATGGAACGTGAATGACGAGCCATAACCTATTAACTGATTTTCTGAAGCAATATGTGATGGTTCAAAGGACCATTAAACTATCCTATGAGGGAGCTGCATTATCCTGACGCTTCTGATTTTTCAAGCAACTGTGTAATTACTACTAATAATTTCTGCCGTCAAGCTGTGATGCTCGCATAGCTGTGCTCCGGTTTGAAGAGTATGGGTGCCATTGCTATTACAGGTACATGAGACCTAACATCTTTAGGTCTCAGATTGATGAATGCAGTACATTGCCCTATAGTTTTTTTTAGGATATGAATGTGCGGTGACCAGCTTTTATTTAGATAATGATTGGTACATGTTTATTGATGATGTGGAAATCAAATAGTAATCAAAATAAACAGTTAGCAGAACCAGACAACATTCAACATTTAATACAACATTGCATGAGGATCCAAACAACTAGAAACACCAATATACATCCAGGGTCAGTCAGGAACTGAATAACAGTGCCACATACATTCCAAATATTGAACACCGGGGAAGTCAGGGCAAGATGCAATCTTGTCAGGGTTACCATCTCCTTTGAGCCACCATCAGGCACATGGGACCATCAGAGTGATGGATGCAGTGCGATCCCTCATAGGACACATCCTCAGTGGATGTACTCAGTCAGGAAACTCATTGTCATAGGCAGAGGTTACTACATCAGGCGTGCCATCTGATTGTCCCATCACTTATTCTTATAAAAAAAACCTAGCATCCATCCAGATCCTGTGACTCGCTTAAACAAATTTTTGTAGGTATGGAAAACTTAAAGTTTCAGATTTAGGATATAGGTAAGTTAAGTACTATAAATTATTCAACTAGAATTTCTAGAAGTGTTTCATAATACTATTTATTTGACTATCAATAAAACTAACAAGATTTGCTTAGAAACTAAGTAGGTACTGAGATAGATAAATTAATTAAACTATGACAGCATGAATAAAAAAGCCAGCTTTAAACATGTTTTTAAAACTTGAGTTTTGAAAGAGGAAACTAGGTAGGTAGGTAGGTACTACCTAAGAATTCTACCTTGTTACATAAGCTATACCTGTTTGTCCTGAAACGCAGGTAAAAAGAAATTAGTTATTTACAAAGGCTATTTCCTAAAGAGCTATAATAATAAGAAGAGGGTAACCCTATTGAGGAGGAAGCATTATAATCACAGTACCTATGAAGATTATAACAAGTAGGTCATCTTCGGTCACTCTGGCCAACCAGAAGCCTCTTGTGTATGTTACCAGCTTATACAAGTCAGGTAGTAAGTATGACTAGTGAAGAATTCTTGTTTTCTAAAGGGGAGTGACCATAAGTAGTCCACTTATATACTGTGTACAGGACAGGGGTCGTGCGACAACAGAACACAACCAAACGAATGTTGTAGTTCACCTTTCTGATACAACGGCTCCGAAGTCTGCATATCGCATGAGGGCAGCATTTATAACACAAAAGCTTTCTAACCAACGACGGCCCGATTGTAACAACTCTGAAAAATAAACGCGTTTAATGTCCATGCAAGCGGGTTTTGATAAGTTTATCTATAATTCTACGCAGTAATAAAATGGTACTCACAAGCAGCTGCCCTCGTCCCCATGTTTATAAGCTGAATCTTGAAACTGCCCTGCATTGGCCCGCTGAATTACACCCACCGTTATCATGAACACAATCGATCGAGGTAGGTCCGAACGCTGGGCGAAAGAGATAAGACCTAGATCTAGATTTTTCCTTCCTTTTCAGATTATTGATCGGTTCGTACTTGGATAGTTACAGATGAATCAGAATGCCTGAATTTAAGTTTCAGGGAGTCGAAATCGATTTTATTCTGTTTGTTTTCAAATCAAACCGCTACCTACAGCGCATGTCAAAGTCCATCATGTGACAGTGACAGTGACAGTTCTTTGTGATTGACAGTAATACACAGCTGTCACAGTGATTCGAAAAGTGTTATTGTGTCCTCCGCATCGTCCCATGCTATGCATGGCATGCGCCACCGCGGTTGCCACACCGCCACCCCGTACCGGTTTCTTGCATAGATAAATACCAACCTTCACTACAATTTAGTTTATTATGTAGGTATATCTAAAAGTACTCCTTTCCACTTTGGATTTTGGATATTACTTATATAGGTAGTATTCACCTACAATTCCATTAGTAAACCCTAACGCATTTCAAACCATATTCTACAACAAATCGCGGGTGAGCGGTTGCCATGCGGGTGTTACCGTGCCGCCCAAACTGCGCATGTCCGGTTCCGGTAATGATATCGATTTCCATTTCCTGTCGAGATGTGCAGCGAACTAAGACAGTCGAACGAAACTCGAACACAGACCCTTCTCTCGACAAACCCTACGAGATGCACGGTTCGCAGACTTCAATGATAGAAGAATCTCTAAGCCATATGTTTACAAATTCATATTATGTACCTACTGATTGCATTTACTTACATTTACCTACAAACTTTTTACTAATATTAGTACTAAGCCTTTGGGCAGTAGTACCTAAGAGTAGGTATGTGCCTAATTGTTTATTCAATAAGTTTGTTGGTAGACCTACCTAGGATCATCATCATTACCATCACCTACCATTGGCTCATGAATAGTAAAAAATCAAGCGGTACAAAAAAGTCTCTAAAGAGGTTATTCGTTTATGAACGTTTATTGCCACAAAAGTTTTTCTCTATCACATAGACCTTAGTAGGTAAGTGCATCTTATCTTAAATAGGTACTTAACAATAGCTTAACACTCTAAGCAATCACAGTATCCCGTTCCACGTGCGTCTTATTACTCTAAATTTCGCAAAAGTCTATGGCCGGTCTAAAAATAGGCACATTTTGCAAAAGATAAACCGTGCCTATGTTCACGTCGGTAACATCTGATGCGACCAATTAGATAATACAATAAAAAACCATAATCTATTCGTAAGCCTAGTCCATAATCTAAAACTGCAAAATAATAACCCTTCTAGCTCAGCCGTTGTCGGGTAAAATATGACTGTTCTAAATTAAGTTCGCAAATCGACAATAGGGTCCAAACGAGCACACATACATACAAAATTAAATGTATGAGTCTCACCCGTAGTTTGTTGACATAAAGATCGCCCGCACTATGGTACAAGTCGCTAAAGTATCGCGACTTGTCGTTTGTCGTCTATGGTGGTGAATGTCGAATTTTGCAAGACAAGAGTGCTTATGTTGCCGAAACCTACTACCTACTCAGTGCTAGTTTTAACACCAATGTCAGGAACAAGTTGCGATAAACAATTTTGATGCACATCATAGTTCAAAAGTCACACCAACGACCGCGTTTGAATCACGACACGACACTCATATATTTCCCCACGGAAACTTGTAAAAAAATCCTTTACCTTTCACTGATTTGCGTCTTGTTATTTTGTCTCCTAAGTTTGCGACTTGTATCATAGTGCGTACGAGATTTTAGTCCTGCTGGCATTGAAACTAACTGGCTGCCGGCCATTATATCATCAACCGTCCATCACGCCGGACAGTGCCTGTTGGATCACTAGCTGCTGAGCGCTTATCAGATTCTTCAACTCTTTCACCTCTTGCGTCAACTGCTTCACATTTTCCGATGTTTCATCCACTTTTGACTGCAAGCTCCCGAGTCCAGAAGAGTATCCATATTCTCTATACCCAGAGTCATTGTTATTCTCGTACTTTTTGAAGCAGGAATAGGCTCCTGTCGTCGACCCGTTTGATGAAATCGTATGTCCGTATTGCTTCCTCATTTTAGCGATGTCGTAAGCGGCCATCATTATATCTCTAGGCAGTCTTTTCTCACTAGGATTCAACGGCTTCACGCTCAGTACGACTCTATACGCTTGTGGAGATACCAACGCTGACGAATGTAATATCTTTAGAAGGCACTTGGGCAGATATCCATTGAATAGAGCCATCTCCATGTAAGATATCAGTTTGGTTTGTCGCACAAGCTTGGACAGTCCTGCGGTTTTCCTTAATCCTTGGATATCGTGGACTGCTATACCGACTAGAAGGTTCATAAGGACCACTGTGACAAACATCAGGAAAAGCACGTAGGTAACTTGCGCAGAAAATTCCAGTAGTACCGGCGGATCGTTGCCATCCGGCTCGTTTAATAAGAGATCCAAATTCAGTTCTCCAATCATCATCGTCAGCACTGTTATAAAGCCCATGAACGGATTCGCAAACGATGACGAATCAGGAAATATAACACAGAAACTGATCGTGAAACCGATGAGTATACATGAGTAGGCCATCAGCAGCTTAGCGAACTCCTTCTGGACTTTCTGGTACATCGCGACGTAGGTTCCGAAGACTGGGAGTTGGCCGATCATCATCATGAGGTTGGTCCAGCCGGCGAGGACGGCGAACGCACCCACGTGGTTCTGCCACGTGTAAGTAATGTTCGTGTAGATGTACGATATTAGAAACACACTAATGATCACAAACCACTCTATGATGTTTTCAGATTGCATCAGGTATTGCTTCACGGTGGAATATCCAGCGATGCCGTACACTTTTCTAAATATTTCAAAAATTGTTATCCCGGCCAGAACCCACCATTGCATTTCGATGACGAATGGGTTTTTCCGCAACAAGTCCCCGAGTATGGATTGCTTTTGACAAAGCTCCTGCTCCTGAATGGTTTCCTCCATATCTTTACTTCCGTTGTAGCAGTTGTGCGCAAGAGCGGTGAGAACGTAAAGCGTGAGACACATTATGAAAATAAAACTTAAAAACAATCTAGCCACGTAATATTTACGTATTTTCTCCCATTTTATGTAAAGAAACGCCGAACAAAGGGGATGTTGCAACACTTCCTTCTGCCCCTCGTCAACGAAGGTGTTCAAGTAGCTGATCTCGCGTGGGTAGCAATGCTGCAGGATGCTGCGAAAGTCAAGTTCTAGTTCGACTTCTCGATTGCTCGTTTGCGAATGATGCAGCGTAATTGCGCAGTCCAATTTTCTAGTTATCATCGCGAGCGAGGCGGGCGTTTTTCTTGCGATCACATTAAGAGCCGAGTTTCCTTTTTTAGATCTCGTGGTTACGTCAGCGCCGTGATAGATTAGCGTCTCGACGCACGAGGAGAGCCCGTCCAGCGCCGCCAGGTGCAGCGGGGTGAAGCCGTACTCGTCCTTCTGGTTCACGTTGGCGCCCCAGCTGATCAGCGTCTCGATGATGTCGCACGCCGAGTCCGACTTGCCGATTGCTGCGTGCAGTGGTGTGCGCAGGTCGAAGTCGAGCGCGTTCGGCTCCGCGGTACCCTTGCGGAGCAGCGACTCCACGCACTCCAGGCTCGCGGAGCGCGCCGCTAGGTGCAACGCCGTGAACCCGCGGTGGTTCTTCAGGCTCGCGATCGCTCCTTTCGCAAGCAGCAGGTCAACGCACTCAACGAACCCTCCGTCGGCGGCCAGGTGCAGTGCCGTCGACTCGCGGTCCCCGACGCGCGTCCGCGCGTTAGGGTCGGCGTCCGGCGTGTCCAGCAGCAGCGCGAGACAGCGGATCATGCCAAGGTCGGCCGCGAGGTGGATCGCGTTCGTGCCACCCGGCTCGATCAGGTTGACGTCGACACCGTGCGAGACGAACAGACGCAGGCACTCGACCGCGTCGGCGCGCACCGCGCAGTGCAGTAGGCCGCCCTCACAGTTGACGTACTTGACGGGCGCGTGCACCGTGGCGCCGCGTGCGATCAGCAGCTCTGCCACCTCCACCGCATTCCCAAAGGCGGCGCAGTGCAGCGGCGCGAAGCAGCGCGGCGCGTAGTCCGGCGCCACGCCGCACGACAGCAGGTACGCGGCGCACTCCACGCATCCGCCGAACGCGGCCGCGTGCAGCGGCGTCAGGCCGAGCGCGTCGAAGCACAGCGGGTCAGCGCCGAGCCGCACCAGCACAGGCAGCAAGCCCGGCAGGCGCAGGAACGCCGCCCAGAACAGGCAGACGTTGCGCTCCGCCTCGGAAGCGGCGCCGAGCGCGGCGTCGCCCCCCTCGGGCCCGATCGCCCCGGACTCGAGCTCGTCCAGCAGGCGCAGGCGGCCGCCCACGGCGCGCATCTGCTCGTGCGCGCTCTGGCGCAGCGAGTCGGCGCAGATGTGCGCGGCGAGGTCGAGCGGCGGCTCCTCGAAGCTGTCGTACATGTTGGGCGCGCTCTCGGCCGGCGGCGAGGAGCCGGCCAGCACGTACTCGAGCTGCGCGGCGCAGGGCCCGCGCTCCAGGGCCTCGGCGTCAGGCGGCGGCATAGCGGCGGCAGTGGCGGTGGAGGCGGTGGCAGGGCGGCGGCGGCGGCGGCGCGCGCGCAGCCAGCGCGGGGACAGAGGACGCGGCACCGGGACCATGCGGGCGGCGGCCGGAGGACCACTGGCGCCGACCTATTGTGTACCGATTGTGACGTCCGCGAGCGAGCACCGCGCGGTAAGGCTGACCGTACACTGGACTCGGTTTGTTTTCATCACTGCCATCTGAATCGTTTCGAATGATGACGATGCGTTAAACAGCGACGACGTGACGAATTGTGTAGCTGAATTAGTGACTGAAAATAGTATGCCAATGTGCGAGGTTCGACCACTTTTGGTATCGAAGTGTGGGTGTCCAAGTCCCAAGCGACGACGACGCGACGATCCGATGCCGTAGCGTAGCGCCAGCAGTCTGGAGCTGATTGTAGACACCCCTTTATGGAGCGGTCAGAAGCGATTATCTCAAGAGGAGAGAGGTAAGGTGACTGTCGTCGCGTCTTGTTCATAACAGAATGTCGAAGTTTTTGTTTACAAATAGTTTTCAGTGATCTCATTTTACGGCTTGCTCTATCTTACGATTAATCTAAATGTTATTCTTTATTTTACCAAATATCATTGTCAATTAGCATGACCTTCCATTGTGTGTGTGTGAGAAGAATTCCGATTGTTGGTCGGATGATAGGTCATCTAACTGACTAAAAACTAAAGCAGGATGTGCTCAATTAGAGGAAAACCCAAGCTACTACCTATTGCATTCATAAGAGATGATAAATTAGATTTTTAAGTAGCATTTTAGTATATTAGCCAGTTGCCTAGGTTTCTAAATATTTTGCCAAGAAATAACTCGGAGACGAGAAATGATAAAGATGAGAGATAATCTCTAGGTACCTCTACCTAACTAAATGTGTCAAACGATAAAGACCGCAAAGTCAAATGACAGTAGGTAATTCACCGGATATCCGGCTTACTGGCTAACAATAAACCCCATGATTGGTTCCCGTAACCAATTGGATTTAGATCGCCATTGACGAATGGACCAAGAATAGCATGGCTCTCATGGTGGACACAATGGGATCAAAGTTCACATACTTAGTAGGCTAGGTGTACTATACATACATACACGGTACCCGGTAGGTACCTAGCCTAAGTTGCGATTCTTCTGGAAACACCAGTAAAATAGATAGGTACCTACTTACCGTCACCATCGTATATTTAAAATCCAGTCCATCCAAAGGTTGCCTGGAAGAGATCGCTAATAGCGATAAGGCCGCCCATTGTACTTCGCTTTAATATAGAACTATGTCTAATAACTAATTTCCGGTGCAGTACAATTAAGAGTTTTCTATCTATCTATCTACCTAGATTATTTTTTTTGCTTACGTAGGTACCTATAAACTGGTAGGAAGTAGATACCTAACTAACTAATGAGTAGATGAGTACTATTTTAAAATAAGTAAGTAGGTACCTACCTTTCTAGCATAGGTAAAGACTTCTTCCAATAAATATTTAGGGCTTAGATAAGTTAGTTTAGTATTTTTAACTTATAATTCTATTCGTTGATCATAGAGATTTAGGGCAAACAAGAGGTACCTACCTACCTAGCTGGAAAATTACCATGAATGTAGCTATTTACGTACTTATAAAACACTGTTGGTAGGTACTTACCCAGGTACCTAATCTTTGTTTTATTAGAGATCTAAAAGCGACTCAATTCCCACGCTACAATTTGCATTGATACTAATTACTGAGTATCTTGTTTCCAGGATTTACCTCATCTTACCGCGAGATTTTAAACTTCGTAACACGATACTGACAATTGTTGAACTGTTCTTTTGTTTTAAAAACCATATCTACTTACATGACTTCGTCCATTGAATTCTGTTTTCAGTTTCTACTGTGTGTCGCGTTAATAAGTTGTCAGTATATATGGAGAAAAAACAACGCTAGGTAAGTGAATTTATAGTTTCATAATTTATTTGCTAGTTTCCGTTAGGATCAAAATTATATTTTTGCTGAATCTTTGTATTCTCTAAGCATTAGCTTATTGCTGTTTTTCAAAATTACAAGGTCATAAGGCGATTTAGTCCAAACGCTATGTAGGCCTAATGCGATGTATTCATATCGAGATTCAGGCAGAGAGCGATGTAGTCATAACTGGTATCTAGTCAAATCAAGATGTAGTCTCAGAGCTTCTAACCTCATTCAGTACCTACAAAATTTTACTTATATCTTATGAGAAATTGTTTGACGGTTCATCGGTCAAACTACAAAATCAAAGTACCTACTAAGTATATTTATTTGAGAATTACATGTGTAGAGAGGTCTTAAACAGTACCTAACATCCATATAATCCTACCTACTTATGTATTTCATAAATTCCTACAAGCTGAAAACCCGATGCAGCCAAAGTTCCAAGAACGAAGTCAAAGTCAAAATTTCTTTATTCAATAAAATCGCAAGGATCATTTAGAATCGAACGAGGTAGTCTTGCCAGACAGATGCATTGCGGAAACAGCTCGTTATTGTCCACGTGTTGCCAGGATCGCTTCCATGAACTATAGTCTCGCATTGACCCGACTTCCTGAACATGTTAATTAGATTATGAACATGTATTACCTACTCATCTAGATTAGGAGAAGTATATAAGTCTGTGATGCGCAGTTTGAATAAATCTAAAAAAACCCACGTAGATATTACACCGGGTGTAGATAAGACTTCTCAAAAACGTGGGTTATACCCATCAATTTAAACTATTTTATGGAACAAAGTGTAAGCACGATGAGAAAAATCTGGAGTGATTTTGTTACACTGTTACACCGGATTTGTTGCTTTCCATGGTGCACTGTGCACAGTATTTTAAATACCTAAGTAAATTGTAAATATCCTCCGATTCCGACCCAGTGGACGCAAAGCATTACACCTGTAGCCACTTAGCCAGTAACAGACATGACACAGCTCAACTGGTTACGAAATACCTGTTTGTCTAAGAAAACCTACCTACTCAGGTTTGTATACTGATAATACTAGCACTAGCAGGTATATTTTCTTGTCTAAGTATTTCTTATCGAAAAGAAAATACGAGTGTAGTTGAAAATGTTTATTATTACACATTTGAGGGACTTAAACACATAGATAATGTACACATTGTTCAAAATTAACATAAGAAATTACGACTGTGGAAATCAGATCATGAAGAACTAATTAGGACAAACAAAATAAATCTCTCAATACAAAAATATGTTAGCGTGATGTGAAGATAGACAAGGAAAATAACATTCACAATTTTAACTAAGTTCAATAATCATACACATTTTTGGATTAAATGTTTTTTATTCTAAAATACGACTATTAAAGCTAATGTAACACGAATATAAATTAATATCTATTTACAAATATTACAATTCCCCTTTATCATATAAAAACTTAAGAAACATGTACTTTGATATAACCAGAATATGAAATGGCACAACACAGACCAAATTAACTTATTCGAGAAAAAACACTGCTTCCTAGTCATTTCAAACTCACGACGGGATTATTGACCGAGCGAGCGAAGCGTCTCAGTTTTGAGATTGGCCAAAAATGCTTTTGTCCGTTTTTGATCTGTACATCTGTATCTCTTAGAACTATTAGTTTATCTTGATACTTTATTTTACAAGTTTGACATTCACGCGCCTTCAAGTTTGTGTAGTTGCCAAAATTATCCGCTAGTAGCGCTGTACGAGTTTACGGTATTTTTACTTTAGACCTCTGTAACACTCTCAAAAAGAAGTGTTTGCGATAACTTAACCACTTTTTTTAATCTTAGTAACATCGACTTGGTTATAAGACGTTTTTATCTCATTTGTTTCTCTGATAACAAGACAAAAAAGCTGAATCGTCAAGTGACTAACACGACGTAGCACTCGAATTTCGGCGTGAGTTTGAAACGACTTTGAAATTAGAAATCGTGTGAAAACTAAAATGAAACAAAGCGTGCTGAAGCTTACTCAGACTAGGCTGAGTCGCCGAGACGTTTGAAATATACATTTACGATTTTGAAAGAATCAAAACTTAAATCTATGTTAAAAATACAAGTTTGGAATTTAACCGCACTTGATATATTTCCAAAAACAAAATATTAGAGATTTCACAAAAAAAAAATACGAAAATGCCTTTACCGTACTAGAGTAAGTGCCTATTTCACCATCTCATGAATATGCTATCCAAAATATCTCCATCTTTGCTTTAGACTTGTTAAAAACCAAAATGAATATATTTTTATCTGACAGATTGCGTTACTCAGATGGTGAATCAGGCCCGTGTATGTACTTCGACTTCGAGTAGTAAATATAGGTGATTTAAATCTAATTTTCTAAACAAACATTTCGATAATATTTTAAAAATATTAGGCAGTAGTTATTTACATATTTTTATTTGGCTATGATTAAAATTATTAATGAGATTGATTTAGGCATTAGATCTTGCCTCCGAGATTGCTTGCGTTTCAAACTAAGACAAGAAAACATCATCAAAAACGGTTTAACAATCTTTACTTACAATCATTCGTATTTTGATAAGTGAGATATTAGGTACAAGATCGGATGTCAACAAAATGTAACATTATGACGCTTTCTCGTAAAATCCATCACAATAGCTTTGTTTTCACTTCCACACAAAGTAAATAACTCCACTCAAGTGCAAGATGATCCAGTCTAGATAGCGGAATACTTGGTGTTGCAAGTCCTTATCTCATGTAAACTCTACGTTAAAAAAAGAGAAACAATTGGAGACACATTAACTCATCGGAGAGATACTAACTCACCGGGGAGACACTGACTCACCGGTGACTCATTAACTCACCCAAAACAGTAATTTATAAAAGTTACATCGTTTGTAAAGTCACTCACTTTAGACACATGTAAACAGTCACTGATTCTAAAGCGCTTATTAGATTGTGCAATCTCAAGTCAGACTTACTGATAGAGATGTGATGAGTTGAATTATTTCGAACTCGAATTATTTTAGTTAAACTGAACCTTGACTCAAGCCGCCAATTGGGTTGACTCAACTAGGTCCGTATGCAACGTAAGTGGTTAGAGAAATTGGTGCTAGATTTTCACTTGTATGACTTTATATGCATGCAAGTCCTCGATGCGAGTAAATTCAAATAACTTGAGTTCGAAATAACTCAACTCATCACGTTACATCTCTATCAGTAAGTCTGACTTGAGATTGCATAGTCTAATAACCGCTAATATCGATTTATACAGCGGAGTACTTGGTGCCGTCGTCCCCGTGCTTGCACGTCCTGCAGTGCAGCCGGCCGCGGCGCACGCGTACATCGACGCCGCGCGGCGCGCCGAGCCGGGCGCCGCACACGCAGCACGTGAAGCACCACACGTGGTAGCACAGCGAGAGGGACTCTATTATCATGGCGGCGCCGCGACCTGCAACCACATTTTATACAGTTTAAAAACTTTTTTCTATCAGGTTTGGTGGACGCTCTCAGGTCTCGGCAGAATACCAGCGCCTAGCTACCTTCCAGTAGCTAGGCATCATGCTGAGTCGTGGCCGTTTTGCTGCTGTAGCACACAAAAACGGCACTCTACCACCTATGTACCTACCTATATTATTCTTCACTAAGTAGTGTCATTGTTTTGTACTTTTTTTTGTGTGCTATGTAGTAAATAAATAAATGTCTATGTCTATGACGCTACACGATTAGCTATCATAAAAATGTCATCATCATCATCAACCTAAATTGGTCCACTGCTAGACCTAGGTCTCTCCCAAGACGCGTTATTGAACTTGGCCTTCGGCTCTTCTCAGCCTGTGTCTTTCGCAGATCGAGGCACCATCTCACCGGAGGACACTTGCCTAGACGTGGAAATAAAAATATGGAAGTGCAATAAATAAATATTCATGGACATTTTACACAAGGCCCTCTAGTCCCAAACATAACAAAGCTTGTAATATGGGAACTAGATTGCTGACAGAATCTCAGGCGTAATTGCAGTTTGCATTGAAACTTCAGTCTCAAAGTATTCAGATTTGATGAACTGAAGTCTATACTCCCGTCTGATGACGACGAACGACGAAGAAGATCTAAGGAGATTTTGACGGTTGGGGTTTTAAAATGTTTGTAAAATAATTTTTGTTCTATTACTTATGGCAGTAGCATAGGATCCTATGAACATAACAATTTCAGAAATATTTTCTTGTTACATGCTTTTTAGAAAGTTATTTTTCAAGTCTGATTTAAATTTTTTAAAACTAACTTTTAAGATCTCCAAGGATTGTTATTGTACGCACATAGCCGCTATAACTTACTTATTGTGAGAGCTACGCATGTGTTGGTGAGCTTGGTTCTTTTTTTTTTCAGTATTTACAATATGTACAAAATACTTTTACTAAAATAAATATACAAAAAGTAAATATATAATAAAAAGTTTCTTGGTCACGCTTCCGATTGGTACTGACTTGGATCAGTTGAGCTATCTATAAATCGTTTGCTTGGTTCTTGTACGTTTCCTGGGAGTGTGTTGGGGGCTTACCGAGTTCCTCCCCGCAGTGCGAGCACTTCCGTTTCCCGCTGACAGTGAGCACCTTCTCCTCGGGAGACGGCACCTTCACCTCCTGCACCAGGTGCTGTTGACTGCAAACACAACCAACGCTTTAACTTCGCTGCGCTGCGCTTACTCCAAACACGATCATTCGTTCGTATGACGTAGATGTCTGTTCTATGTCTGGGTGTTACTATGTATTATAAGTATGTATTACCTTCTAACTTTGCACCGTGGTACAGGCCCACAGAAAATAATTAATTGGAAATCCTGACTTTCATAATATATCCTACATACCCACTCACACACACACCCCTTCATGCACAACCCAAACACGCGGGGCACTCCTGTGATACCCAGACTCTTACGAGACTGGTAGTAGCAGGAAAGCCCTCGAAATATACCCTTTCATGCACAGCATACACATAACACCCTCTTATACAGTCTGCAGGCTTATTCATTGTTCTTTTATTTATTTTTTCTCTTTGTGTTTCTTTCATTCTTTTGTAGGTATACTTTTTATTTTTTTATTTTATAGGTACTTGGGTACCGATCGGTCTGACCAACGTTTTTATATATATTTACTATTTATACCTACTTGTCTATCTATCTATTGTTGTTAAAATATGTTTAGCTTTAGTTTATAATAATATTTATGTTGTTGAAGCCTTTTTAAGTTCGTGCGTCACCGCAGCCTTGTGCTGAAAATCAGCGCTGAGAATTAGTTCTCAGCATATGCTGAGCACAGAGCTCTTTATATGGGCTGTACATGGCGGCGTTCCGCTATCCGTGTTGCATGTTTGTTTAGTTTTATTTTATGTTTTTAGTCCCCGTGTACAACCTTTATAAATAAACTTTTTTGTTGTTGTTGTTGTTGTTGTATTTACAAAAAAAAAGTATTTAAGTATTCTACCAGCCATCTAGTTTCCATATTACAAGCTTTGCTTAGTTTGGGACTAGAGGGCGTTGTGTGTAAAGTCCATGAATATTTTTTTTATTTTTTATTTATTTATGAGTGGCCAACTCTGATGACGTAGTATTTAGGCCGCCTTAAAGCCTTCCAACGTGGCTTAGCGACTGCTACAGCCGGGACCGACAGTTAAAGTGCTCTCCAAAGCACTACAAACACGATCTCATTATCCCACATATTACAAAAGTGAAAGTTTGAATGTTTGTATAAGTATTTGTGTTTCAATCACGTCGAAACTACTGAACCTACTCGGATGAAACTTGGAAATAGTTCGTAACCTGGATTAACAAATAGGCTACTTTTTATCCCGATTAACAGAACGAACAAGACGTTGACGAAGTCGCGGGCGGAAACTAGTATTGAATTATGTATTTGATGGTCTCAATGGTCTTATTTTCGTTCGTTGTTTATACTTACATCTTTTCACCATTTTCTTTAGGATCGTCACAGTCACATGAACCATTCCATTCATTCATTTATTGCCAACTCATTCATTTATTTGAACCATGCATCTTAGCTTCACTAAGCGCTTCGTAGAAGTTAGTTGTATCAAATGAATAAGAGTATTAACAAAATGACCTGCCGCTTAGGGACTGCATGGCGAGCGCTGAATGCTGCATGTCCTGGTGGTACGAGTGCCGCTGCGTGCTTCGCATCTTGCTTCGCTGCTCCTCTATCCTACGCTGCTCTGCTTCCTGAAATACAGATTAGTCAATTTCAACCCCGACTGTAAAACTGGTGTTATTAGATTGACGGTGTTGTCTGTCTGTGTTGTTATAGCTCTGAAAGTAGGACTCCGATTTGAATGTGGTGTTTTATGAAAGAAAGATAAATTTATCTGTAATTGTTCTAAGCCATGTTTGGTGAAAATTGGTGCAGCCGTTTCCAAGTGATGACGATATTCATCAGCTGTGAAAACTAATTTTGAGGAATGTCAGCGTAATTGCAGTTTGAGACATTTAGTTCTTTTAAAGTATTGAGATTTGATGAAATGAAATCCATACTCCAAGGTCTGGTGATGAAGATCATGATGATAATGACCAGGAATGATGACGAAAATCTTAGGAGATTTTTATAGTCGAGGGATAATTTTTTTTTTTGTTTTAAAGGAGTGTAATTCGGCCCCCCTGAAAACCAGCGCTAAAGGAGCCACCGTGCACCTTTAGCATTTGCTGAGTGGGTTCCTTTTTTACGCATGTTATCGTTTTAATATTAAGTAAATAAGTATGTACCTTATTGTATGTTGCGTAAAATAAATAATTTCTTTCTTTCTTTCTTTCTTTCTAATTTATATTAGGCGGTAACCTCAGCCTATAACAATACATTGTCTCACTGAGCACGTCCCTACCCCGTGAGGCATCGCACCGAGACATGTCGGTGTTAAGTCTCATCGGCTCTTATACCCTTCAAACCGGAACACAGCAAAGCGAGCATCACTGTGCACACCACGGAATGATGCGGTAGACTTTCCCGGACGGATTTCCAAACAAAATAGATATTGTAGTACCTGTACTAGCCAGTGTTGGTTGTAGTTGGTCGGCTTGTTGCGGACCTTGGCCTGCATCCACTCGCTGTTTGAGATCAGCTTCGGGGTGGGGGCGGCGCTCAGCGCCTGCAATTTATAACAAAAGTACCTTTAGTCTGCAAATTCGCTCGCTTGGCTTGATACTATTCTCTAAATCGAGTTCAGTATTTATTCGACTTGTGATACAAACTGGTAAAGCCTTATTGCTTCTTATTTGTATCTACAGCCCAACGTAAGTGTTTTATCTCTTTCAAAAGTCAAAGTCAAAATTTCTTTATTCAATAAAATCACAAGAATCAAATCGATTTCGATCAAATTCGAAATTATCACTACAAAAGACAAAACACGGTGTAACTATTCATACTTAGCTAGAATTGCATTTATTAGTAACAGAGGAGCATTTTCGTTCGATCAAGCTTTTGATTCGACTTTTTCAGTCCAGACCTAAGAAAGAAAGAAAGAAAAAGCATTTATTTTGCAACACACACACAACAGCACAATAATACACTAACACAACAATACACACCTGTGCATCGGTTGCCTCACAATGTTTTCCATCACCGTTTTAAAGCATAAAATGGTGCATACCTGTAATGATTGCCGCGACATCGGATGGTATCCATTACCATTTACATGTGCGTTGTTTACGTGTACGTTGTTCACGTGTACGTTGTTTACGTGCACGCTGTTTACGTGTACGTTTCCGTTCACAGCTGGTTTGGGACGCATTTGCACAGCTTTCTCAACGTTTACGTATTCCACTGCTGACGGTACTCGGCTACTTCTGGAACATTGTCACAAGAGGATGAAACAAAACTGTATTTAGATTAAATTAACATCCTCTGAGACTAGACAGTAGTTAGTACTTAGCAAAATTATGTGTCTCATAGACATTCTGAAATAGTTACACAAGTATGTTAAATGGGGGATGGATAGTCAAAGCTAAACAATTTCATAGCCCATAGTTTGCAGCGATAGGTATTCCATACGTGAAAAGCTGCAAGTCCACTGCCGGTAGATTACGAACTAGTTTTCCTCAAATTTGAAGTAATAGGATTTCGCTAAAGATCAGAAAGTGGAGTCCCCTCCCCTTTCATATTCCCCATATCTTTACCTTATAATCAGGTACTCTTTCGTTGCAAACATTTAGGTCCTCTTGTCCTAGGCATTCTAACATTTTCAACTAACCTCATAGTGATCTCCCTCTCAATAGATTCTCTAGTCTTCGGTTTAGGCGGCAGTGGCGGTTGCACCCGTCTTTCCTTCCGCTCCTCATACAGCACCCGGCGACTTTCCTCCACACCGAAATGCCTCTGAATATGTTCCTCGGACACGAACGGCTTCCGTTTCATATTCTCGTCGTATGGCGGTAGCTCTGGGACCTGGAGGATAGGAGACACTGAATGAGTGTTAATGAGGGGTCCCGGAGGATGGTGGTCCGCCATACCACAGAATATGTGTCATCGGATTGGTTATTGGATGGAAAGTGAATGACGCTCCATCCCAACCCTCTTTAAATTACAATTTAATCAGTTATTGGTACACATTTATTTATGTATTTTGGTAGACATTTGACTTTAAAGACCTGTTTTTGATAGTAATAGAGCTCTTTTTCAGAGGAAGTACCACCGTACGCTGTATATTTTCTGCCACCCGCAGTGATTGCCAAGAGAGAAGAGAGTGCCAAGCTTTGCTGTGCTTCGATCTAAAGAATACGAAAGTGTATGTGACCCGTCCGTCTAAACACATTTTCTTCGAGGAGTGATGAACGGAGTGCCATACAAGACACTGTGTGATAATGCTGTTGTAGAGAGAACAGGAGATTCGCTTATTCTGTCACGTTTTTAGGGGATAAATGGCGGTTTTACCTTAGGTACGGTGTAGTTTTCACTAAGCGCCAGATTTGGCATCGAATGCCTATAGCTGTTGCTCTTCGGACGGCTCAAAGGCGGCTTGTCCATCGCAGATATATCCTGAACTGACTTCTGGATGATGCGGCTCTGGTCTCGAAGCAGATTCTCTCTCTGCCTTCTCAACTCTTCCTGTTCCAGTTGGAGTAGCTCTCGTTCGAAACGGAGGACCTCCTGATTCGTAAGTTTTTGTATTGTTACTCCTGTCCGCTTTAGACCCGTATTCGAAACTGCTTGAATCAAGAGGCAATGGATTTTTTTCTCGATTGAAATGTCTAAGAGAATCTTTACTTGAGTCGAGATTCAGTTTGGATACAAGTCTTTTAAACATACAGTAGGTACATGTTAGAATTGAAATATTAGTGACCGAAGCATCAAGTGCTAAGCATAGCCTAGTTAGCGTGATATTACCTACCTTGTGTTTTTTTAACAAAATCTAAAAAGCTTATTTTGTACATACGATTGAAAATAGCATAATTAAGCAAATTGTAGTTTTCAATACCTACTTGGAAGTTACTAAAATTACGCTCAAATTGTATTTAGCTAAATGGAGCTAATTTCGGTGAAATAATATCACACGGTAATGTTATATTATTTCACCGACTATAATATAACACTGATAATAACTACTTCGGATAAAATAGACTCACGACAGTTATCCCAGGCACAGTATTATTGTACAAAAAGTTGTATAATAATACTCTTACTAGGTTTATACTCTGTACCTACTGCTATTGTTGTAGAAAATAAAGATATAAATAATGATTCACCTTTGTTTGCGAGTCATCGCAGTGCCCGTCAGGCCAATCCTCGTTAGTGCGACACTGAAATCCGGCACGACGGCCATCTTGTTAATGTTATTTACACAAAGTGGCGGATGAGTGAGGGACCATAATATTAGAGGTTAGTGTTTTATTCACAAGTATTAAACTAGCATTTTTAATTTTTTTCAAAAAATTGCATGATTTTATAACGAGGAACCAATGAATGGAAAATAATATTATGGTTCCAATAATAAAACAAAATGTAATGTAGTTTCATCAAAATAAACGAGCAACATTTAAAATAGCACATTCTACAATAACTATTATACTTCGTGCTATAAGTGAGAATCTACTATGAACATACTAACATAGGTACTCAAGCATGTGTAAGTGCATTTTATGCAAAGAATAAAAGCCAAACTACGATATAATTTAAACAAACTTTATTTATTAAAAAAAAACTAAATCAAATAAACATCTACTTTACCGTGAAACTACTAATAATTTTTTCTACGTTATCAAAATAAGATTTTAACTTTTTTTTATTTATAGAAAATACAATAAAAGCATTAAAAAAGCGGTGTACTTGGTTATATACAAATATATAGCAGCTTTTCATTGATTTAAATAATAATATTTACCAAAATTTATAAGGTACTATACTTTAGTACATATTATTACTTTTTAATTATACAAAACCTTATATCCCTATATAAATTGGTGCAATCAAAGCATTACCAGTAACTAACCCTTACAACATATAAATATAGTTTACATTAATTATTTATAAAAAAAAGTGACCACAACCCTAGTATATTAAGTAATACCTTACATACTTAAATATATATATGCTATGAATAATTATATATTTCGAGAAATATGTCTTAATATTTATAATTTCTACGAGATCTACATAGCATTTTTTACAAAAAAGAGAAATCTATCTAACACTTTTCAATCTACTGTATATACATATAATTCGTGATGTCCTCATATTTAACATTTCACTGGATATGAAACGAATAGAAGTATATATAGAAAGGAGTTTTAAAAATATAGATTTGATACTAGAAGCTACTCTAATTTAGCTGCAAAATCTTTAACATTAACTACCATGACAATCATTGATTATTAAGTGCATACAATTCGGGAAGAGAGTGAAATTCCACTTAAATAAATATTAATAAGTATTGCAAATATTACCTAGGGTAAAACTACACGGACACAATTCTGCTATACATCCAAAATCAACAACACGTAAAGCAAAATATTCTACACGACTGTTTCCACACTACTGCCGACACGAGACCTACACGATATCGACATTTGGATATTTGGAAAGACAGTTCAATGGCAGTATGGCAAAAATTGTATTCCGCGTATATTCACTCTTAATCTCCCACCATTTGTGACCAGCAGTGCAAAACCCTCAACCAGTGCTACCTGCTACCGTTGTCTCACAGTACCTGCTGCTGCTGTAGCTGCTTGTCGAGGTGTTCCACCTGCTCTACCTGCAGGTCACCGAGCTTGGACGCGAGATGATGGGAGAACTTCTTGGACTCTTCCTCGTCAGAGGTGAGGGTTAGCTGGGTGTATGGCTGGAATTGAGAAATAACAAGTTAGAGACCTCTATTATCATATTCTTGTCTATCGTCGTGTCTGATATTGTCTGTAGTGATTCTTTTGACACAATCTTCGTTTGTGAAGTATATTATTGGACAGTATACCTAAACTATAGTATGAAAACTCACCTCACTGTTCTGTCTGCTGTGAGGGTTGGAGACATCAGGAGAAGACTGGCCCTTGTACCAGGCCTCCGCTGAAGGTCCCCTGTCGACATCCACTCCGGAGTCCCGACTCTCTCGCAGCTTGGCGTCCATGTCATGAGACAAGGTCTTCTTATACAGCAGCTTTTCGATTTTTGTTTCTTCCTGGAAAAAGAAGGGGTTGGTTTTGGCCATTAAACATTTTCTCGCATAAAACTGGACGCCTTGCATTGAAGTAACAAATTTTACATTTAGATCTGACCCATGTTAAATGAGCGCCATAGATTAACAATTCATGCAAAGACGGACCTGTAGGAAAGATGTGATGTCCGGCCTGGGAACCAAGTTGAGGTCAACGTCTAGATAGCTGTCATCCACCTGACCCTCGATGCCGAGGAAGCTGGTACGCTTGTTGCGAATCTCCTTCTTGATTCGACGCGCAGAACTCGTGTGCTTGAAGTTACCCTAGATGAAGAAATTCGCAATTTATTCACTATCAACAGAGACCAGATTTAGGTGCAATCTTGCTTACAATATATGAGATCGCTCAAAAGAAGTATCATTATTGCATACTTACATTTCCTAGTAATTCGTCTTCTACATTATCGTCTGTAGGCGGTGGCGGAGGTTTCTCTTTGGGCGGTTCTAAGATATTCGTCGGCATATCCAGTGGAAAAGCATTGGACTCATCCACGGCGTTCTGATAAAGTAGATCAATATTCTCATACAACGGCGCCACGGAGATCTTCTTATTGAATTCTGGATCATCGTCAATTAGGTCTTCTGTCTGTTTAGTTTCTGTTTCAACCGAACCATCCATATTGTTGGTCGTATTATCTTCAGAGTCCAGCTCTTGGAAGGCTAGTTCTAGAGCATCAATTACCTGAAGATTTAAATCAATTTTAAAACTTGCATAGGTACTTATTGAAAAAAAATGTAACAACTGCTAAGGCTCAAGTTAGAACAAAAAGCTAACCAAATTAACTCGACACACATTTATTTTGAACACATCATTATTTGAAAGACATCTTGAACCAACTGAGGATTTGAAACACTAAAACACAATTACAATTCAAATTCAGCTTCGGACCAGAATTTTATTAAACTCGGTTAAAACTGAAAATAAACACTAACAAAGAAACAAATAAAAGTAACAGTAGAATACAAACACAATATAAACATGCAAAAACGTGTTATGAACACACCATGCTGCAAAATGAAGAAAATTATGAAGCGACACGCATCTACATAGACGTTGACGTCTTACCTTGAGGACCCATCACCAGTGCTGATGAAATAGTACCTAATTAAAATAATTTAAATTTTAAATGCAAAGAGGCCTACTCTTGGAGCAATGACTTATCTAACTAACCGTGTTCAGGTAGATAAGACGTGTTTGTCTTAGATACGGCTTATCGAGATAGCTACGTCCTCCTGATTTACTTCCTTTTAAGACCATGAATTTTAATTCTAAGATTTTTGTATGGCCTTAAGAGTTTATCATGTCAAGGGCATTAAGTTTATCATGTTTGATGATTTAGTTTGGATGATGACTATACAAAATTTTACATAGTATACATAAATAAAACGCATACAAATAACAGTGTAACATATATTTTTAAATAAATGAATTTACAGATATCACGATTTCTGGATAAATATACTACTTGGACACTAGATGAAAGGGCCTAAGGTCTACATCGTATTGTATATAAAGACGATCTATTTATTATTTATGTTGTTGGGGTACATATTAAACCCTGTTTACACGACTAATGAATAATGTAAGAGCTAAGTGCTAGGAATATAGAGGTTTAGCTTTAAATTACTACATGGGACATCGATGTTACGAACAAGATTAGTATTTATTTAACTAGACACTAAAGACTGGATAGTGGACATGTAATTTTAAAGACATAATTAGTGTGAAGGGTAGAATGGTGGGTGAGATCAATAGATCATAAAAATTCTAAAAAAAACGATCCCAAACTATCTCTCATCTAACTTGCGACCGACAGCAATGTATGAGAAATGTTTGCACCGTAAACATTGATATATTAGGCCCTATCGTTTGTATTGGAATTAGTTGTTTTCGTTGTTACTTTGTTATTTATAAAAAGTATTGTCTTCCTCCTGTTTGGTTCTATCGAACGTTTAGATCGTTTCTGCCAAAATGGATTAGAATCCTGAGTCGTACTTACCACTTCAGATTTTGGAGCTGTATTGCTACAGTTTTGAGCCACGTCATTAGTTTTAGTATTACATGTCACAACATTAGGCGAATTATCTACACATTTAATAAGTGAACACTCAGATATACACGTTACATCAGCCACATTATTAAGCTTGTTATTTTCTAATGTTTTTAGCGATTTAATGGAATTTTTAGGTGAAATGTTAGTAATGGTAGTTATATTAGAAACAGTTACCATCGGCATGCTCTTCTTGTTAGTAGAAACGTTAGAGATTTGGTTAGTATTCCCAGCACCAGCGTTCAGATTGTTGCATATTTCACTCAAGTTCAGGTGAATAGTCATCTTGCCCTCAAAAACTACTGTATCACCCTCTGATGCAGTTGAAACGGGTTCATTCAAACTTACACTAGTGTCTTGATTATCCAAACTTTTTAAAGTGTCTTCGTCATCTTTGTCCATTTGTATTTCTGTTACTTCTTCAGTGATACTCATTTCTTCTGGTTGAGAGATAGCTTGAGCGTAATGACTTGCACTATCATCATCCGCCTTACTGTATGGCTCTTCTTCTTCCTCCACTATTATATCTTGTACAATAGTTTGCATTAGAGGTTCTGGAGTCTTCACCATCTCAATAGGCTCTTCAATTTTGTGATCCATCAGGTTTCCATCTTCATTTGAGGATTCATATTCAGAAACCATAGATTCTCCTATGGGAGATGCTACCTGCGTTAAGTCAGCAATATCGTCAGCAGGTGCTGAATCTCGGGCTGTATGTATTCCACTATCTTCAGTCTCGATATCACTCGGAACTGTGTTGTTTTGCAAATCACCACAGTCAAAATCTTCGAAACTTTGAACTCTTTCAAAGGAGCTGGGAGATGATTGCCCATTTATATCAAGACTATCGAGCGAACGACAGAAATTTTGCATTTGATTTTCAATGCCCGAAAGGCTGGACTTCAATGAACTGTCATTGAGCTTATCGTCTGCGTCGGAAACGTTATTTTCCATCTTTTCACAACGAGCAATCTCTTCTTCAACTGATATTTTGGGGATTTCTTTATTTTTGGCAGCATCAAGGCATGATAGTCTTTCTTTAAGACTCATGGAAACTTCTTTAACTTCGGTTTTAGTAGCTTTAACCTCCTCTTCAGACGTCTGCGACTTTAAACTCGAAAGGCGTTCTTTTAATGATTTTGAATTAGTAATATCACCATTGGAAAGCCTTTTTACCTTTTCTGGTTCAGATGAAGCAGATTTGACCTTTTCGAGAGAAGAAAGGCGTTCCTTCAATGGTTTAACTTCTGTTGGTAACTTTGTAAGGTCGCTTGTAGATTTTTGCACGTGAATCTCTTCTGTGAATTTTTCTAAGCTAGACAGTCTTTCCTTTATCGACTTTTTGTTTGCGATTTCTGGCAGTTTTGGCTTCGTTTGCGATTCCTGTGAGTTTTCTCTTTCAAATTGTTCCCTTCGTTTGTGAATATTGACTTTTGGCAAGTCTTTCTTCAAGTTATTATTTTTGGTGTCGTTTGCTCTTTCTTGTTGGAAGGACGAGACTTTTTCTTCTATTTTGTTGCTCACTGACGTTCTGATCCGATTTACGTCTGACTTTTCTGGTGATTTCTCTTTGTTATTGTTGACGAGTGTTTTGACCATGCTACTGTTAGTTTGTGAGATTATTCTGGACTTGTAACCTTCGATGGCGCCTTCATATGTGTATTCTTCCGGCTCTGGCGAGCTGATGGTCGTGGTCGTGCAGGTGTCGTATTCGTTGGCACTTGAGCCCAGTTTGCAGTTCATGTCGCAATTGGACATAATGTCGACGTCTGAATGGTTTTTATCCAGGTCCATGCCGTCGCTCTGAAAGCAACTCAGGGTTTACGATAATACAATACCTCCAAAAAAATACCCTCGTGGTGCAATAGTAATAGTTTTTACTTACGGCTAGGCTGTGTGTATCACAGTCCTCGCTAAGGCTGGACTTTGTGCTGGAAGTGCCGATCCCCAAGTCACTAAGGTCATGTGACTCGTCTTCCGAGTACAAAGCTAGCGGGTTCCGCCTTCTCTTACCAGCTCTGGAAAGACAGAAAAGAAAAACATAGAATAAAACTCAAGGAAAGTATTAGTTATTGTACTTACAAAATATTATATGAATATCAGGCCAATTATGGACCATTTAGTTTCACATATAGCTAATGTCAATTAATTCTGAGAGACTTTATCGATCAGATTCGTTTTTAATTAAAGATGTGTCTATCAAGGTAAGCCCAGCCGACCAAGAATAGTATAATTATGACGTGCTAATAATAGCAAGTCTATGGATAGATCGGATTGTCACGGAGTCATTGTCCGACCTCAGTCACGGTGTGGTTATGTAGGTTGCGCATACGCATAAATGCAATGTTTTAATTATAGAATAAATAATTGAGACCGATAGTCTGCCATCTGGCCTTAGATCTAGATATCGCAACAACAACGTAAATAATATTAGATGTTGCGTGAATACAAATGTTAGATTTAATAAATTGAGATGAAATCTTTAGTATGATTGAGATATAAAATCTACCTTTTAAAATAAACACGTTCTTGTTAATAAAAACTTTAGGTAAGATCGGAACTGACATAATAGTTACCGTTTAGGATTTTGAGCAGTCTTTGTCACTTTCTGTTGTTTGAAAAACTGTGATAGAAAAGTAATATCATACGTATATCGTGTAGAATTTTTATAAATATCAAGAATATTGAGTCACCCATGGCCCATGACAGAGTTGAACCACTGGGATGTGGTTATGACCATTTCGAATAGCCGTAACAGTATTTTGTGTTATTCGTGGGTTTTGTGTTATTTTGGAATGAGCTATATATAAGTAGGTAGATGCGTTTGGCAAGCTGTTTTACATGTTTATGGTTGGGATAAGGCTGTTGTAATAAAACTGTATAACAAGATAACTGCAACTGCATGTTAAAAATATAGTTTCGGTCCAGTCCAAAATCATCGGTCAGTATGTTTGTGAACATTTTCCAAATCTCCACCAAATTGTAAATTAATTCATAGGCTTACAACACTTCTAAAAATAGTGTACACAGTCAAAGAAGTGAACCAAATGCTTCACCTTTCAGCATGTGTCCCGCGTCTCAAGCCGCATAAACTACACATATACTAATAGCCCAGGCTACATATCCGTCGTCCGTGTTGTCCTACTGAATCATTCTTATTTATTCTGTGTCACTACTATAATTATCTGCAGATACATCACGACTATGTTTGTTGGTGTTAGTCACACTCATTGGTGCCGCGTTTGTCATTCTGTCTTCGAAGATTACGTGGAACTCCTGTTGTGAGGTCTTGTCTTGTTACTTTTATATGGCGTAAGAAGCTGTGCATTGCTTACAAGTTTCATTTTAGCTTACATAATAGTGACCTTTACAGCTTTAGGAATAACCAGAGGTGTATGTAGTTCATATTTAGCATAAGGTATAATTTTAAATTATATATTTTTCAAAACGACGTCAGTTCTGTTCATTTCTGTATCTACTACTCACATTTCTCCAAGTTCTATCTTTCTCTCAACTGTATATTACAACTTATAAGTAACCTTTGCCGTTTCAACTCTTAATTCCATTGGTTTAACCTCCGACGAGACTCCATCGTGTATTAAAAACATATTGAACAAATCTCACACGTTTGAGGTTATACAATTGACCTTACTTTTCATGGTGAATCACTACTTAAAACATCGGTTTAAAATCCTATGACTTCGGTTTGAATTGGTTTGTATGTAAAATGCTGTTAAAGATTTTTGAAACCCAAGATTGATCAAGTGGTCAAAGATAAATGAACAAAAAGTTTATATACCTATGAAAAGAAAATGTCCCCAAAAGGTATTAGGTATACTACAGATTAGGTAGATGCTTATGTAGATAACAACAAGGGTAAATAAGGTAAATACTAATTCTATGTTATGTATTCTAATTTATTTATTTCAATGAACAATTAATTTAACTGTAGGTAAGAGTAAAACAGGCGTGGTTGTGACCACATACCTACGCCAAATGTCAATTTTCAATCGTAGTTAAGTTTAAATTGTAGAAAGCACGGCCATCTTTGATGCAAATTGAATTTTCTAAAACCCATATACAGTTAGTTTTAATGGTACAGTAAAACTACATCTTCCCAAAATGGATCTGTGTAATTGGCGATTAAATTCATCGTTACAATGTTTTTATTCGAAATTGGATAAGAAAATCTTGCAATGTCTATTTTCAAATACTGAGTTTCTAAAGATTAGTTAGACTCACTTTAGTTAGTTTGGGACCAGTAGTGAGAATTTGGGAACGGATCTTTGTCCCTCTGAAGTATCTGTGCAGAACCCATTTTTGGTCGAATTAGAGATAAGCTAATCTTTCCGCATAACAGTAACATGCGCAATCGTTTGTTGCACCTAACTTCAAACAAAGATCCGTTGTGCTTACTGTAGAACATCAACAATACATACAGCAGCCCCTTGATATTATGACCCTTTATTTATGTGCAAAGGCATTATACGAGGAAAGCCTATTTCTAAAGCCATGTTCTTGTTTGATGGTACTGAGATAGTTGTCCAAGGTAAGAGTGTAAACTTCAAAGAACACCACTTTCTATCCAAATGTTGCAGCGAAAGTAACAGATGGTTGACAGATTTCACATTATGCATCTTATTTGCATTATTTAGGCTGTTTAGATCATTATTTAGTAAACTAACATAACATACGAGTACATAATACCGATCATCGTTAACAAATTATTGATTAATGTTGTGATGTAGGTAAAAAGTTAATATAGGAATCATTGAATCACAAATAATGGGAATTTTTCAATATATAAATGCTATATAGGTTTTACTATAAGGTATGCTATAAGTACTATACCAACTAACAAAGGACATATTATGAAGTGTCTACACGTGAGAGCATAACAAATATACGCCGTCTAGACTTAGTTATGTAAAGTACTCTTTCAACTAGAAAACCTTTCAATAGGAAAATGTGGCTATTTGAATAAGATATACTGTTTGCCTGCTTATATTATGACGTATAAACTTATTAAATACAACAAACAGACAAACGGACAAATAGAAAGATAAGTATGGTATAAGATTTGTTGCGAGGAACTAGATTAAATAGATAAAGATATATATTTGATAACAAATATCATTCTACAGATTTACCTACAAATATATGAAAGCTAGACAGTTCAATTGGTTGGACCGATTGTTGTGATAATAACACTTTTAGAACGAGTAGATAGAAAATCGTGACCTCAATAGGCTTAATAGGTTTTTAATCCGTGCAACATAAAGCGCAGCCGCAGGCAAAAATTAGCATTGAACAAAGCATTGACCAAGACCGACAGCTTCCCGATTCCCCACATTCCTTGCAAATTCCCTTTCAATTCCCTAACCCGAAGGTCGTGAGGCAATTTGCTCGTGATGAGAGGCACGAGCGAGGTACAGGATTCGATTCCTGTGAAAATTGCACCTACACATTCCCAGACTATTAGGATATCAGCAATTTAACTGTTACGAACAGGAAATGCAATGTTTCTTAGTTAAACTGCAAGGTTTTACTGTCTGAATACCAGCTTACTCTACCGACTAACATTATTTTTGTCGTATTAGCAATATTTATTGAAGAAAGAAAGCAATAGTTAAAATTAAACGGCTCATGACACTTCTCACGCACGGTAGAAATCTCATCATATATCTATGAGAATGACTGGAGTACCTTAACATATTTCAGTAAAATCAGCACCGTTTAGAAAAGAGTCTACAAACTAAGTAAATGGAATCTAGGTATCACTATACTCATAACAGCAAGAAACACACAACACGTTACACAATACGAATTTCTAAATTATCTATTTCTTAAATGTACTTAGGACATCCGACTTTCCTCACTAAATCATCGAAATTGCAATAAAAATGTTAAAAGAGGTGTGAAGGCGCATATATAACTCACTATCGATTTTTTCGAAAGCTCACAGTTCCCATAGACAAGTTTGACTTGAATTCTAACACAGTTGTGTGGCAGACACTATCATCTATAGGTTGGGTTCTTAGAGATTGAATCGATAGTGCCCTAAGCACGAATTCAAGTGGAAGATTTTGAGAAGATCCATTTATAGACCACAATGAATCTTCTCAAAATGGAACATGTCTCTCGGTCTCTACAGGTAAAGTAGAATAGAATCTGTCACTAATGACAGAGAAAATGAGGAGTGTGACAGAATAAACATTTCTGTTATCATTTTTTAAGGCCTCAATAACCATGACAGAAGCTTTTGGAAGAACCCAGCTTTCGCCACTCAAGGCCATATGGCAACAAGGTCTGTCTAAAAACCATACTCTAGTCTGAAGGATATCGTGTCTAGATTCAGTTTAAAAGACGTTTCAATGTCACCCATATGATTTTACTCAATGCGTTTTGACTTGGGTCATTGACCTTACGCAGGATGACCATGAGAGAACCAGTGACAAAAACGAAGGTGAATGCCTAGTTGCCCAAATATGTAAATAATATCGATTATGTAATGCGTAGAAAGTGAAAACCCGTCTGGCATGAATTAGCGATCTGTCATATCAACGATGTGCGTGCGCACTGTAACTGACAAAAAAGTCTGAGCCACTTTGATGTAGAGTTGATAGATCGAATCTTTACAAACCATTTTTAAGACACAGACGAGCTCAATTTTTGGTAGCTATGTGTAATATGGAAATATTAGAGGAGGAGGTAACAGCTCAGCTTTAAGGCTAAAGCCGCTTTGAACGATGAATATTCCACCACCCGCACTGAGCATTACCTTACTTTACCCGCTGTGGACGCTGCTGATTTCCTATCTATTAACCTCAATGGTTCTATGGAAATCCTAAATCTGTTCTATGGAAATGCAATTCAAAGCGTGCTTGGCCCCTTTTCCTCTCTAACCCATTGAATGTTGTTGTATCTGTTCTAGTTTTAATATATCGTTGTCCTTGATCTAAGATACCTGAAATTGCATTATTTGTTATTTAAAAGATACTGAACAATCAACCGTACTATGCTTAGGTATTCAAGGCCACTATGGTTTCTTTCTCATAAAAATGTTATCGCAAAATACAGAAATGTTTACAAAACCAATAAGTAACTATGAATGCACAGCGTGCACTGTTAAAGAATGTGATCTACATCACAGCGATAAGGTCTATAATGGTACTGTAAACACAAACTTAAGGTAAATGCATAAATCGTGGATTTTTGCACGAAAAGCCACTCATGCGCATTCCATAAACTGCAAAATAGTAAGGCGTGGTGCGAGTGACGAAGGTAATGAGAAGGGTGCGGCGCGAGTTATGGTGATAGGCGATTCGCGTGTCATAGCCGCACGCATCGCAAATGAAGGTAAATTGACTAAGGTTAGAAGTTAAATAGGACTAGTGCTGATCTCATTTAAAGTTATAGAACACATTAACAAATTACGAATCGGTTTTATTGAAACACAAAGAGATCGCTTTACTACTTTAAGAAGACTTTACTACTAGATAGGTAGTAAAGATAAACTCATTGGCGTTTCATGTCTTAGACTTACTTCCTAACAACGTTTTAATGAGAGAAACATGACTGTACAGAGTGTGCAGTCATGCTTGGTGGTTTACTTATATAGAGACCGCTGTAGGCATAGGTCACATTCATTCTTCTATGCTCACATTTACTGTAACTTCACTTTCATCTACGATCATAATCGCTTCGCCCACCACCATGACATATCCTCATCAATGGGAACCAAGAACCAGCGTGTTGAATAGGTATTGTTCGCTAGCATCTACTGCGTTTAACTAGACATGTGGGAATTTGATAATGGCCTACACGCTACGCCGCATTGTCACTTTCGTAGGGGCATGCAGGTGCACATTGTTCTAGTAAACTAGCTGACCCTCCCGGTTTGGCACGACAACATTGTTATTTTTTTCAACCTTACTTCGTTGATTGACAAAAAAAGAAACAGCTCAGTGACAAACAACAAAGTGACAGCTCAGCAGTATGTAATTTAAATGTAACTGAATAACAACTGCGTATTAATATTAAGAACCCTGTCGTACTTACGACAGGGTTGAAGAGTGTTCGGGTCAAATCAAAATGTCTATCCACTATTCAGTTACCTATATCAAACGGATCACTTTGAACTGCAGAAACCAAATAAATCAAAGCCATTTATAGTTCTGGCCGACGACCATATCCACAAAGAATCACTTGTGATTTGTATAGATATACAGAACTCCTATCAGTACAACCAATTAGTTTAGTAAATTTCCACTCCAGTCTACAAACACCACAGATACGATGTGGAAGAATTAAAAGCACTTGCTCTGTCCATTAGAGACATGAATAATGGAACAGTCGACAAGAAACAAAGATGTTTAGGTCTTGAAAGACTGATTGCTCCAGGTCACTTTCAACGAGGCTTTCAACTAGTTTGCATAGAGATTGCCGTGTCGATGAATGTAGTGAGGCACACTCCATATTTTCTGTAGTCGATAGGTTTAGCATTGGAGAAAAACATAAGAGAAAACTGTCTAAAAGTCGGGAATAAGGAGATAGCTGACTAAAGGATAATTCGATGGGTTTCAGAAGTAAAAATTACAATGAATAATCGCTACTATTAGGTACCATGTTGATTGCGTCACTTTTTAAATTGGATTGACGAGTTCCACGGTTATTGCCCTGGAGATTCTCATCGTTTTATTTCATCAAACAAAGTAACTGCAAATACAATAAAATAAATGTTGCGGAGTATTATTGTCCCGTCACTAAGCGATGCTATAGCTAGAGGATAGCTTTCAAACGGCTCTAATGCTCCCGACGTAATAGGTAACATGCCATTGGAACCCGCAAGACGGGAAGCGAAGGTTTTTGCGCACATTTCCAATAAAGCACTGCACAGCTACTTCGAGGAACCATCGATAGCTCATCCATAGGTAACAGTTGTTTGGACATAACTGCAAGTTTTGTAGACTACGCAAAAAAACATAGGCAAATAAAAATGTGGTTGTCTGTATAGCAGACAAAACACAAAAGGAGAACCAATCCAGGGAAGAGAAGTTTTATCTAGATATACTTATTGCATTATTAAACCGATACCTGATAACGTCAAACGTATTACACAAACGCGACAGTATCACATTAAGACTGGTCCAGTAGCACAGGTTGTATAGCGACACCAGAGACGTAGGTACTGGGGGTAAGAATAAAACAGGTTCAGAAATAGATGACGATGATATGGATACTTATTAAGAAATATTACGAAGAACAAAAGGTATAATTTAGCTAATAACGAGGTAATAAGTTATGTGAAGTTGAGCAACACTATTTGAAATAGTTTACACATCACGCCTTGCAACGATTCATATAATCTAGTAGAACTCAGTCAATTGGCCTATTCAAAGACCCGATGAAATTAATGACTATAATATACCCAGATATTACAAACGCAACATAATATAGAAGGTAAATAATGACCAATAAAACATTGTATCGCCCATTTCTAAGATCAATTTAAATTTTAGTGATGGTACAATCGATTATGTACGTACAGTGTACAAAGCGAATTGCAATTGCAACCTTGGTCGTAATGCGGGTTTTTGTAATAGCATGGGAGTTTAATTATAAGTATTTCACAATGTAACGGTGGTTTTACATCGTATGAATGAAACAATGTATAGTTCAGAGTACGTAGGAGTCGCACGTGGATACATAAAGCTGATCGTACATCAAACCCACGCTGTGGACGTGAAGCTCTGTTCAGCTCGCGATGACACAATACGTAAAGTCTTAGATGATGTAGCCATTAATCATTCTGATAACCTGAGCATGTATGTACTCACTGATTTTAAAACGCATGCATTCCAAAGTGTACGCTTAGATAAAACAGTTTATCTAGAATGTGGAGAGGCTTTCATAGATAACAATAGATTGTCTAAGATGCTAAGTCAATATTTGACTGACAAAGCTAGCTAAGCACTTGAAGATATCGGGAACAAGGCGCATTGGTATGTGCTGGAAAAGTTTTATTACGATGGTAATAAAATTGAATGGGTCATAAAAGAATATGTAACGAATTAATGGATATGTGGGCAAGTGGTTTAGCAATACGCATGTTAGAGTCGATAGATAGACATACATAGAGATCGTAGTAATAAACCAAGGTTATCGTTGTAACAATACGTATAATTTAACTGCAACTGAGTAATCAACCTTCAGTTTTATGAAAAAGTTGAGATGGTCTTAGGAAACCAGCCAGATTAACTTTTAAAACTTTTAAAAGGGGCTAGAGAGACAATATCACCAATTAGACCGTTGGTTTTCTGCCCGTTTTTCTAGGCTCTGGTCGCGAGGAACTGGCACCTAGAATCAACTGACGATTCTAAATGATCCTTGTGATTTTAAACAATAATTTTCCTCATCCTTGTTTAGTTAAGGTAGAACAGCATATATTTGTTTTGACAATTTGACAAAACTGCGAGTTTCTCGATTCTCACTTTTCGAAAATCAACAAAATGAAACTCAAGACTACGGTCTCGGCAATAATGATGTAATTTATCAATGAATGTTCAAAGCAGTGTAAACAGAAACGCCTACGCAGAAAGTATTTTGGATATAAGTAGCCACTTACGAAAGGTGAAGGCCAATATAGCTACGACTATTTGCGCTTGTGATTTATGGAACAGCATGGGGCTATTTGAATACTGCGAAGTACATTTTATTTTGGGAATCATAATAATTTTGTATTGCTTGTACTAAACCACCTTTTGGGATATTATGTCACACTATTCCACTGATCATATAATTTGTTCAGAAACTTTGAAGTTTTTCGTTTAATGCCACTTAAACTTTTCTCCAAAATGTCCTAGCGCTCACGCTATTGTGTGGTTTACAATAATTACATCTAACTTCGTTTTCATTTCCTTCATTTTTATTACAACTACTCAAAAACGCAAAAACGCAATTGTGGCCAGTTTGTCGGACAGGCTCCTTCTAACAGGGGTCTATAGACGATGGGTGTTATTAGCATCCTAAACAGGTACTTATCGTACCGATGACATCTATTTTATTTTATTTTATTTTATTGTGTGTGTAATGTATGTAATGTGTGTTGTTATTTTTAATTAGCTATGGATCTCGTGTCTGCAATAAAGATATATTATTATTATTATTGTGATTCAAGATTTAATCTACTCGGTTTAAGGAAAAACCGGGGTTAACCAAGGTGCACGGGCCTAGGCCAAGTGCACCCCAGTGGAAGGTTGTGCTTCATGCGAAAGTTCAGTTTGCAGAAACTTTCTCACGATTCTGCATGTGTTCAGAATGGCTGCTTTTTGTAAAAGAATGTATGTGTGTTTTGGCAAATCTAAATGGGATAAGGATTGATGTAACTGTTTTGGGATAACACCTGTGGATGAGAGGACTATTGGTACTATAGAGACTTTCTGTAGGTGCCACATGCGTGCTATTTCGTTTTTCAGATCAATGTATTTAGATAGTTTTTCTGCAATAGTGTTCTGTATGTTATGGGTATTGGGGATAGCGATGTCGATTAAAAGTGCTGTGTTGTCGGTTTTATCTAGAAGAGTTAAATCAGGTCTATTGAAATGTACTGTTTTATCTGTGAGGATGGCCCTATCAAAGTAAAGTTTATGTGTCGCATTTTCCAACACAGATTCCGGGGTATATTTGTAGTAAGGTGTTGGTCTTCCGGTTGTGTCTACAAGCTTATACTTGGCTGCAAGCCTTTGGTGGATGATGTTAGCCACCTGATCGTGTCTGTATTTGTAGTCAGTTTGAGCAATCGCTTTGCAAGCCCCCGTTATGTGTTGGATAGTTTCTGAAGAGCTGTTACATCGTCGGCACAAGTCAGTTGGCAGACTCCGTAGTTTCATAATGTGCTTCTGGTAGTTGCGCGTTTCGATTACCTGGTCTTGAATGGCGATCATGAAACCTTCGGTCTCTGGAAAGAGTTCACCCCGACTGAGCCATTCGTTCGACGCCTGTATGTCGACGGTGGGTTGACTTAAGTCGTGGTGGTGCCTTCCATGGAGAGACTTTCGGGTCCATTCGCTTACTAATGTCTGTTTGTCTGTCAGTTCTTCGTTGCGTTGTTTGTTACAGTCGTTTAGGTTAAGTGGTGTAAGTTTACGGTCCAATCTGACTACCGACTGGTGAAGAGCTGATGATACTGCTTTTGTGTGAAAATATGCTCTTAGTGTTGCTATTTGTTTATTGTGTAGATTATGGATATCAATAATGCCTCTACCACCCTCGGTTCGTGGTAAGAGTTGCCTTTGTATGCAGGCACGGGGGTGATGTTTTCTTTGTTTTGTCATACTAACATTAATCTGACGCTGTAGATTTTTTAATTCAGTTTTATTCCAATTGATAATTCCAAAAGAGTAAGTAAGAACTGGGATGGCAAACGAATTAATAGCTTTTGTTATATTTTTGGAGCAAAGTTGAGATTTCAAGATTGAGTTTAATCTATGTTTAAAATTTTGAGTTAATTTCGTTTTAATTTCTTTTGAGTGGATTTGTTTTGATTGGTGATAACCTAGGTACTTATACGATTCGTTTTCACCTAAAGGGTCTATAGTTTCGCCGCTTTGCATTTGATATGCATGCTGGTAGGTTTGCCCAGTTTTGGTGGAATTGATTTTGCATTTATCAATCCCAAAATTCATAGCGATATCGTGTGAAAACTGTTCCGTAATACGTATAAGATGTTCCAAATCATTTTGGTTAGATGAGTAGATTTTAATGTCGTCCATATAAAGTAGATGGCTTAATTTACATTCAGGGCTGTCAGTCTGTCTGTCTTGTGTACAATCTAGTGAATAGCCAATGTTGGATGAATTTAGGCGGTTGGACAGGGGGTTCAATGCCAGGCAGAACCACAAGGGGCTGAGTGAGTCGCCCTGAAAGATGCCTCGCTGTATTCTTATAGGCGCAGTCTCTATATCTGCACGGGCTGTTTGTGCGTGTAATTTGGTTGTCCAGCTAGACATAGAATGACTCAAAAATGCTACCAATTCTGGGTGTATTTTATAAATCTGCAATATTTCTATAAGCCAAGTATGTGGAACGGAGTCAAATGCTTTTTTATAATCGATGTAGATGGTATAGAGGTCTTCTTTGGTTTTCTGTACTTTATTAAGGACGATCGAGTCTATAGTCAGTTGTTCCTTACAACCTTGGCTATATTTTCTGCATCCTTTTTGTTGCTCAGCAAGTATTTTGTTAGAGTCTATGTGGTTATATATTACGCGAGTTAAGCATGCAGTTATAATCTTGTAAATACTCTGTAAGCATGTAATTGGCCTATACTTGGCAGGATTCGCAGAATCGTTTATGTCTTTTGGAATCATATGAGTGATTCCAGCAGTGATGTAAGTGGGGAGTGTGTGTGGGTTTTTTATAAAGCTATTAATATGGTTATATAGGTATGGATGTATAGCTGTGAGTTTTTTGTACCAGTAGCTGTGTATATGATCAGACCCTGGTGTTTTCCAGTTGTGTATGGCCCGAAGTACTTCATGAAATGTTTCCACTGAGATATTTTCATATTCCATAGGGGCTAGGTCTGAAAATGTGATGCGCTCATCTTGGATCCACGTGGCTTCCTCATTTAGCTCTGCGGGGTTTTCCCATATATTTGCCCAGAATTGACGTAATTCTAAAGGGTCTAATATATTTCTGTGTGTTTGGTCTGCAGCCATAGTGGAAGATGTTGACTGATTACGTGTGTTGTTGGTCAGTGTTTGATAGAATTTCCGCTCATTGTTATTAAATTGATTGTTCTGCGTTTTGCGGAAAGAGCATTCTTTATAGCGTCTAAGGCGGCTACTTATGACTATAAGTTTCTGTTTCAAAGTGTCAAGGTAGTGGGTGAGGTCTGTGTTTGGTTCTTCGTGAATAGTGTGTGTTTTATACTGTTCTATTATTGCATTTATCTGTTTAGTTAGGGCTCTACTCCTATTTCCGTGTATATATTGTGTTAACCTTCCTATTTTCTTTCTAAGGTCTTCTACCTTTCTTTCGAGACGCTTTTGCCAGTTGGGTACATTATCTCGCTTGGTTTGTCCTTGCTCTCCTGGTGGTAATCTAAGTTGTTTCGAATATTATTATTAAAACTCTACAGTATGCACATAACACTCTAAAATCAATAATCGCACGGAAACCACTTATTTCTCATTCTGGTTTGCCGACCATTGCTGGTTTAAATCCTTCAAATTGCCTGAGGAGTTATACAAACCAGTGATGCTATAACTTCTAGGTAAATATTGCATAGGCGATAGTAATTACTGCGCACGGTATGCATTCCTGGCTAAGTATTAAAATTAGCTGTGCATAATCAGTTGGGTACTGATACTTTCTTGACACGTACACTGCTGTAAGCGTTTAGCTAGGGTATAAAACTGTTAGTCGCTATTTGCGTAGATGTGGAAGCTGGAAGCAATAATTGTAGAGGATATATTTATGAGAGACATTTAAATTACGCAATATGTATGCATACGTTCAATATAAATAGTTGAAATCCACTTTTACTTGTACGTTTATCATATTTATTTAGTCACAGCTAGGTAACACCCATTTCTGATTTCATTATTTATTTGTAACTATTGCATGTCATAATGTCATACGATTAAACAATATTAGGAAACAATTACTGTGCCACCCGAGACGCAACATATTTGAATTAGATTTTTTCAAGATAAGACATTTACTGGAAATAGAAATCCTGTAAACGAAAGTCTACGGATACACGGATATAATTATTATAATCAAAAAGTCATCGTCGGTCTCGTGGTCGGCCTAAAAAGCACTGGCGGGACGACCTGGACGCCTTTGAAAGGAGATGGTGGGAGGAGGCCCAGGAGAGAGAATATTGGAAGTCTTGGGGGAGACCTTTGCCCAGCAGTGGGACGAGATAGGTTAAGAAAAAAAAATCAAAAAGTATAATAATCATATCAGTGATATACATTACCAAACCATTACATTGCTATGAGAACCAGTCAATAATCAAGAAAATGAAAAACTGAAAATTGACTAAATAAATCCTAGAATTCGACATAGCTCAGTTCTTGTTCCAACTGCTATCCCTTTAAAGGCATGGTCCTTCGTATATGGTCAACAATCATAATGGTATGATACAATAACAGCTTATAAAACTAATATCTGGAACACTTGATAATCTGTAGTTTGTTAATATCGGTAATCATTGAGTCAGTTATAGAACAAACTACATTGAATTTTTAAACCCAAGTCTACACATAAAACATTTGGTTAATAAAGTTGCGGATTGTGATATTAGAGTTGTCATTAGCGGCTTTCCGTTCAACAAAATCCTAAAAACTTAGGACCGTTTTTAGGACTATTAGGCTTATTTTCAACAAACTATACTTACGGTCTCAAAACGGGCAAACTCGTAAAGAAATTGCAAGGATTTGTTGCAAAATGATCTAGCTATCCTTCATGATCTGACACAGATCGGCTGCAGGAATGACGCGTAAGAACCGCATTAAAGTTTAACCCATAAATTGTAAGTACGTGATGTGGAGCCATTATGTAACGTGGCTTATGTGGAAAAAAAACAACGCAACCTACCTATTGTACTATCGTATATTCTGTGCTAGTTGCGTTTATATAGTACGCTATTGATGTAAATGGTGGTGTATAAAGAAGTTGGTTTATTTGTTTGCTGATGAGAATTCCTCTGTTTTAGCCAAGTTTGATACGGTTTTAAACAAATGAAACTAGATTGATGACTAAATTGTTCATGCAGGTTCTAAAATAAAACCTACATTGATACTTTACCTAAATTACGATCTTTTAGCAACATAAACCCCTTTCGTAAATCTTCATTTATGATTGTATGACAAGATAAAACTTTGTTTGCAAGTAATAAACAGCGTAAAAGACGAATTTACTTAAAAGGGACCAAATTACTCTATCATAACAGCGTCGTTCAATAAACAAAATCATGAGAAGATAAAACCAGAGCCCAGATTCAATTATCCGAAGTAGTCCAAGTCACAGACGAACTGAACAGATCTCTTTCAAAGACAAGCAGGAAACCGGGGTACAAGCAGGGTACAGTGAAAGTGGCTGTCCCGTGTTATCAGACATCATGATTACAGGGTCCCCACCTTCCACCAGCAGCCAGGTAATCATAGTGCTGGTAGAAAGCAGCGGGCGTAGAGTCGGAGATCTGTTTTCTGTAATGATCTCACATAACATTTAAAACATATCATAAAACATAACGAATGTGTTATTATGTAGTTATGTATGTTGTGTGGTTTAGGGGTGGAATATATTCTTTGGGGTATGGGACAATGGAGACCGCATTGGGAGATTTCAAAAGCAGTTGGAGTATGGAAGCTCCATGTTTTAGAGACAAATGATATTTCAAAATTTCACGAAATGGTTTACAAAAGTTCGTCCTGGAAACCTATTGAGGCTCTATTTAGCAATGAACTTCTTTAGGCCAATGATGATAGAGGGCCAGTTTACCAGTCCCTTTAGGAGATCACATATACTTCGGCCACTTCAGCCTTTTTAAAAAAACAGTCTAGCCAGCTAATAAGAGCCAAACTAGGTACATATTAGTAACAGAGCCATTTACAATTTAAAAAATTCTTAGAAGCTTGCAATTTGCAACAGTTTACAAATCAATCGGACAGACAGGCAGGCAGATGGTCTTTATGCCGTCAAGCGTCGCCTTTCTATTTGATTGCGCGTTTGCTTGAACATATTTGACCATTTACGTTGTGTTGATCTAAGATATCTTTGTTCCTGGTTCTCTGCGCTAGTTGACTAACAGACCAGAAAAAACCTAGAGTAAACGCTATACATACGTGTTTGATCAAGTCGGTTAAATAGCATAATCTTAGCCACATTGAATCTATTCCAAGTTATGAACTCAATTAAACTTATCGCAGCAGTTAACAAAAACACTTAACACCTCGATGGCTGAACCGCTAAAGATAAAACTTTGACGCATGGTTATTATAATACAGGAAGCTGGTCTTCGCTTTAATTTCCTTCGGCCAGTTAAGATTGGATTATCTGAACGAATTAAATGCATTTATCACGTGGACATTATTCTGTGTTAATGGCATGGCATTTCTAAAATACGACGATCGTAATAATGACGTCTGTAAGTTTTCAGTTGTTGTTATTCTACAATACACGACTTTTTTTCCAAATTGGTTACATCCTACTGATATTAGAAATTGTTATTTGGTGCTTGCATAGGCGGGAAAGTTCAAATCAAACGACATGTGTTTAGCTTAGTTCCATGTATTCGACTGCCGGACCGGCGGGTCGCAGCCGCGCTCTTACTACAGACTATAGTCCTAGTTGCTGTCACGAGTCCATGACATAACATAGTTTAGATGTTTGGATAGTCTGAAAGTAGAGCTCCAATTTGAAGAGAATGTGTTTTTTTCTGTAAGAAAGCTGGCTGATCTGGGATGATTCGTAGACATGTTTGGTTAATATTGGTAAAGCCGTTTCCAAGTTATGAGGATATTCATAAGGGTTGTCACCAATGAGCTGTCATTGACTGTTTCTCATCATTATAACGGAGGTATTATTACGGCGGCGGATATAATTGAAAACAAGGCTAAACCGTTTAGTAAAATAGGTGCATAACGGGACAGACTTTATGAAAAAGGTTTATGCACTTTATGCATAGAAATAATGACTTTATATGTACGTAAACACTGAAATTACACACATCAGTCATAATAAACTGTGGTTAGGCTTTTAAGAACTTAAGTAAAATCGCTATGATGGGGTGAATCTAGGCCTCTGTACTAGTTAGACCCTTTAGATATGCTATTATTTCTGTGATATGTCATACTTTTTGATTTATTTGAGGGGGGCTTGAAGATTTTGGGACAAGTAAAAAAAATTACCAAAAAACATTGTGCTATTTGGTGTCTTTTATGACATCCTAAGTCCTAACATATCCGAAACACATTTTTATTAGATTTTATCCTACTAATATTAAACTCTCCTTACCAATTCTAAACTAAAATGTACCAACATGATTTTGTCATAGTAAATCTTAGAGAAACAATTTCAATACTTTTAAACATAAAAGAACAATTGCTTTTATGAGATTTAGTTTAAGAGCCTACACTACTCCAGCTCAAATCCAAGTTTCACGGCCCATTCGTGCAGATACCGCACCGCGCACTCGCAGCTATCTCACTCGCACAGTTCATCACGCAGCGCAGAGGTCACGAGTCGACCGCGCGATAGAGTAAATACACAGTTATTGTACATCTAGTACCGAGCTATGGAAATAAAAAAATTAATCATTGTACAAATATACTAAAGCGCCGTAGGTAGTTATGATACACGTTATTGTACACCCAGTAGGTATGGAAATAAAGTGAAAGGAATATTGCATAAAAGTGGTCCATAGTTGGCCACTTTTTCTAAGGCCTGTGGCACGGCTCCTGATCATGCTAAATAATTTGTATTATGGAATGGACACAGTAGTAAAAAACAAGGAGAAATCAGAACATTTTATTGTATTTCAAGAGGGAGATCTCAATTCGATTGTATTTTGTTTGTTACCTAAGAACACCGTTCGCTTCTCACTCGATCAGATCATCATCATCGGTTCAGATCAAATGGGTTGTATGCTTATTCGAAAAATGGGAAAACCTCAGGAGGAAGCTTATTCCACATCTTATATGAGAAATATTTCGCCTATTTACATGCATTTATTTATTTACATGCACATCATCGGGTGTGTAGAATGCTTGTTTGTCTACTCATCTTCAGGTGGGCTGAACGCCTGTTTGCCTACACAACATCAGGTGGGCTGAAAGCCTGTTTACCTACACATCATCAGGTGGGCTGAACGCCTGTTTGCCTACACATCATCAGGTGGGCTGAACGCCTGTTTGCCTACACATCATCAGGTGGGCTGAAAGCCTGTTTACCTACACATCATCAGGTGGGCTGAACGCCTGTTTGCCTACACATCATCAGGTGGGCTGAAAGCCTGTTTACCTACACATCATCAGGTGGGCTGAACGCCTGTTTGCCTACACATCATCAGGTGGGCTGAAAGCCTGTTTACCTACACATCATCAGGTGGGCTGAACGCCTGTTTGCCTACACATCATCAGGTGGTGCTGATTACGGAAATGGTATGCATTTTGAAATCCAAGATGGCGGACATTGATTTTTTTGAGAAAAGTGATATGGGTGTTGTTTTCGGGATATTTTGGGGTGCTGATTACGGAAATGGTATCCATTTTGAAATCCAAGATGGCGGACATTGATTTTTTTGAGAAAAGTGATATGGGTGTTGTTTTCGGGATATTTTGGGGTGCTCATTACGGAAATGGTATCCAATTTGAAATCCAAGATGGCTTACATTGATTTTTTTGAGAAAAGTGATATGGGTGTGGTTTTCGGGTTATTTTGGGGTGCTGATTACGGAAATGGTATCTATTTTGAAATCCGAGATGGCAAACATCGATTTTTTTGAATAAAATGATATGGGTGTCGTTTTCAGAATATTTTGGGGTGCTGATTACGGAAATAGTATCCATTTTGAAATCCGAGATGGCGAACATTGATTTTTTTGAGAAAAGTGATATGGGTGTTGTTTTCGGGATATTTTGGGGTGCTGATTACGGAAATGGTATCCATTTTGAAATCTGAGATGGCTTACATAGATTTTTTGAGAAAAATGATATGGGTGCCGTTTTCGGGATATTTTGGGGTGCTGATTACGGAAATGGTATCCATTTTGAAATCCAAGATGGCGGACATGGGTTTTTTGAGAAAAGTGATATGGGTGTCGTTTTCGGGATATTTTGGGGTGCTGATTACGGAAATGGTATCCATTTTGAAATCCAAGATGGCGGAAATTTATTTTTTGAGTAAAGTGATATGGGTGTCGTTTTCGGGATATTTTGAGATTCTGTTTATGGAAATGGTATCCATTTTGAAATCCAAGATGGCGGACATTGATTTTTTGAGAAAAAAGATAGGAGTGTCGTTTTCAGGATATTTTGGGGTGCTGATTACGATTTTGAAATCCAAGATGGCGGAAATTGATTTTTTGAGTAAAGTGATATGGGTGTCGTTTTCAGGATATTTTGGGGTGCTGATTATATCATTTTATAAAAAAAAATCGATGTCCGCCATCTTAGATTTCAAAATGGACACCATTTCCGTAATCAGCACTCCAAAATATCCCGAAAACGACACCCATATCACTTTTCTCAAAAAAATCAATGTCCGCCATCTTGGATTTCCAAATGGATACCATTTCCGTAATCAGCACCCCAAAATATCCCGAAAACGACACCCATATCACTTTGTTCAAAAAAATCGATGTCCGCCATCTTGGATTTCAAAATGGATACTTTTTCCGTAATCAGCACCCCAAAATATCCCGAAAAGGACACCCATATCACTTTATTCAAAAAAATCGATGTCCGCCATCTTGGATTTCAAAATGGATACCATTTCCGTAATCAGCACCCCAAAATATCCCGAAAACGACACCCATATCACTTTATTCAAAAAAATCGATGTCCGCCATCTTGGATTGCAAAATGGATACTTTTTCCGTAATCAGCACCCCAAAATATCCCGAAAACGACACCCATATCACTTTTCTCAAAAAATCAATGTCCGCCATCTTGGATTTCAAAATGGATACCATTTCCGTAATCAGCACCCCAAAATATCCCGAAAACGACACCCATACCTCTTTATTCAAAAAAATCGATGTCCGCCATCTTGGATTTCAAAATGGATACTTTTCCGTAATCAGCACCACAAAATATCCCGAAAACGACACCCATATATCACTTTATTCAAAAAAATCAATGTCCGCCATCTTGGATTTCAAAATGGATACCATTTCCGTAATCAGCACCCCAAAATATCCTGAAAACGACATCCATATCACTTTACTCAAAAAAATCAATGTTCACCATCTTGGATTTCAAAGTAGATGCCATTTCCGCAATCAGCACCCCAAAATATCTCGAAATCGACACCTGTATCATTTTACTCGAAAAAGTAAAGTACGCTGTCCTGGATTCGAAAACGTAGTAGGGGAGATAAATTCTGTCAGAGTCAAAATGTTCCTTCATTTTGGCAAAATTCATGTTTCGATTCGAATGGCTCCAAATACTGGAGGTCGAATTCTGCTAATAGCGGAGATACGGCAAGGGGGCTACAATATCTCTGAGAGAAGAGGGGGTTAATGCCCCCTCTGGAATTATAACTACTGTTAGGTATAAGTAGGTCAATAAAAAAAATGATATAGAGGGGTTGCAATATTTATTTTATTTTCTACAATCTTTTTATTACAATTCGTACAACAGTTCTACACACGTCACGTGGAGATAGGTGACCTACAACATACCAACTTAGTAATTAGACTACAAATCTATGGTACTCATCCAGTGAACGAAAATGTCGAAAGATCAAATTCGTTTGTCCTTTGCGCGTCGCAAACACATAGCGCAGCACGTCGCGTATTCATAAATGCCTAAACTTGACGTCGTCAAATTTCAATACGGCTTCATAAGGTCCTAACCAAAATCGTACCCGCGGGCACCTAGGTAGGTAAAAAACATTTTATGACTCATTTGAGATACTTACTTCAAAATATTATTCATGTTTTTAGCAATTTCTTTTCTCCAATCCCTTCTCTTTTTTTTGTACTGGTTATTTCCTATTTTACTTTACTTTATAAGTAAAATTATATTTTACGTATCTACGTAGGTAGGCGTGCGAGCAAGCGACGCGGGTTCCCTCTTCGACTGCCGGAGCTAGACTGAATCTGAGCGATTGCGACGTCTCACGCGCAATATTTGAGAACTTAATTTCTTAAAATGCAAAAAAAAACATTTTAATAAATCTAAAACATATGATGTACGTGTATTACTAAGTTGAATTTATATACAAAGTTTCAATAGTATAGGTAAAGTATTGACTGACTTCTGTGGTTTCTTAGATTGATTCAGAGGGAAGTTTGGGATTTTTTTCTATCGAGAAAATTTTTAGTAATCGTGTTTTCACATCATATGATGTATCACAAATATTCTCAACTGTAATATATATTTTTTTCAAAATGATTGATTCAATACTTTTAATGATATGCGGGATCAAAAATGAGAGATTGGGGTACTATAAGCTCTTAATAAATAAAATAAAAACTCTTGCGCATGTGAATTGTCCCACTTTATCAGCTCAATTGAGTTTAGCAATGAGTTGTAACTTGTAATATTGTAGAACGTTCTGAGATAATATCGCTCTTTATTGGACCATCTTGATAATTTGAATCATGTCATCTCGATCACGACTTGATTCAATTTCATAATTCGGCCTTGGAGTAGAGATAAAGGGTAGAGTGGCAGAACACCGATAATATAGTATGAACATTGAAGAATGTATTTTGTATTTTGCATTTATTGTATTTTGAAACAAGTAATTAAATTAAAAATTTAATAAACTCCTGACTTTGATATCCATATTGGGGAGTTGTGAAAAAATTATGTAATCCGCCATTTTGTGGCGGCGGCCATCTTGGACCGATTTTCATCAAACATAGCTAAGAATACTCTTGACTAATTCACCTTTTAAACAAAAAAAAACAAAATCGGTTCATTCGTTCGGAAGATACGATGCATCACACACACACACACACACACACACACGTCAAACTTATAACACCCCGTCGTTTTTGTGTCAGGGGTTAACAAAACAGTCAAATATAACAGAAAAATCTTTAGAAGACTTAGCCCATAAAAATACCTCTGTCAGCCAATACACCCCAACACGGGATGGCAGTGCATCTTATACCCCATCTTGAAAATTAAATACACTTCTGTCTATATTGACTATGATTTGTGTATATAGTCAGCCAGTCAGTAACGCAACAGTTTTGTATATTTAGATGATTTGATTATGACATTACAGGGCTTGAAGACGGTAATTTGGCTGTTGCTAAAGTTGTTGCAACAACACGATTTGATTATTGCTTAGGAGATTTGTCTTCGAAGTTATTAAGAGTACCTTGCCTTGCTACTATGGGATGAATGAGAAAATAAGTATATTTACAAATATCGGAAATCGGAGCAGTAGTTACAGAATGATTCAAACACAAATATCTTAATTTTGACATTTATAATATTAGCAAGAATTAGGATTTTGGGCATGTGTTTCCAGGACTTTTCGTTCCGGTCTGTTAGAGACCCTACGTTTATCATGATCAGCCTATTCTGTCTGTCTGTCACGTGTGGTCGTGTGTGGTCATAACTGGGTCATGCCATATTGATTGCAACTACTTGCTAATGGACAACGATGTTTGTTTAACCTCCTTGATTGCTAGAATTCCAGAGACAATAAAAAATCAATTAGGAATGTCCCGTCTCGTTGAGATGTGCGCATAGAGTAATACTATGTGCGTTTTGGCATGCCAAAGGTTATGTTTTGCTTTACGCTATTGACATCCACTGGTATGGTTGGGAGTATACATCATTTTTACTCTCATCTCTTCACCTCAGCGGTAGAACGAACTCCAGAACTCTGCTAAACAAGACTCTACATCGATTTGGTACAGCCTCCAGCTCTCCACAAGATAACTGTTGAAACCTCTGCCTAGGCTACGCCAATTACATTATCTTACAGAGCACAAGCATTGTATTATACTGGGCCCATACTAAGGTGGTAAGTCAACAAAGCTTGTAATTGCACGAGAATAGCACCTAGTCTACCCGACAATGTCGCCGCGTCGTGTGTCATGTGTCATGTCGTGTCATGTCATCCGATAGTCGAGAAAACTCGCCACAGATTGTGAAACATTACACCGCGGCTTTCTTGTTTTATTCACACTGATAGACCGCTGTGAAACCACATCCTTTTTGATTGTTTTGTTGGATGTTTAAAGAAGTGTGATGAAAAGCTTGTGATCTCTCTTCCTCCAATAAGCTTACAATCGGTGTCAACGATTTGTTAACGGAAGAGAACACTTCGTCCCTATATCACCATTTCATTATTACGCTAACCATCAGGAATGGTTTGTCTTGTGTTTGGTAGAAAGAAGTGTGGGCGTCTGTTTAAGGCACTGGTGCTGCGTGCAATCAGGCTGATAATGATGATGACTGATGAGTCACCTGTTAAAACAATTCTAAACGGGTAATTTACTTGACGTTTTAGAAATACCCAAGTATAGTACGCACAACGGATCTTTATCCTTCTGAAGTTAGGCACAACAAAGATTGAGCATGTAACTGTTGTGCGGAACAATTAGCTTAATTCCAATTCCAAAAACTTCAAAACTTCCAAAAATGGATTCGGCGCAGATACTTAAAAGAGTGACAGAGATTCGTTGTGGCTGCTACAACTAGTTAATTTACTCCATGACCAGTTTTTCAATTAGCTTTGCAAGATAATAATTGTTTTTTTGACGGGATTTATATGATTACCAATTAGTAAGACCCAATATTATTGCATAAAACTAATTAATTGTACTCGATAATGGTCTGCGGTCCTATTAAGTGGAACTGACGACATTGTTTCGATTGAATTGCGTAATAGAACCAATTTAACCGACTTTCACACAATAGGTACCTAGACTACCTAGGTATGCCATTAGTTAGGTTGTACGCGGATATCCGCTAATGCAGCCTTCAGTTATGTATGATGAATTGATTTAGATAAGTATTTATTCGATTGAAATACCTAAAACTATTCACTAAATATTAAAAAAACAGAGGTTGAGTTTCACGGTTAATGTCGTCCATGCATTCACCCATCCTGTAGATATTGAGTAAGTATGTTTGTATGAGCCAGCCAAAGATATGAGCAAGAAAGTCAAAGTCATAATTTCTTTATTCAATAAAACCATTACGATCATTTAGGATCGTCTTACAAACTAGGTGATTCTAGGTGCCAGTTCAACGCGACCAGAGCTTAGAGGAACGGGGGAAGAAGGAAAAACTACAGCCTGTTTCCTAGAGTTTTTTTGTATAATCCTTTTTGCAAAGAAATATACTTAAATACTGAAGTTCAGTGACATTTCAACAAGAAAGAATCGTCGTCTAAACTATCAGAAAGTGGTGTCCAGTCGATGTCCGCTATGTTCGTAACGGACACCGTTCGTGGCTGCACGAAAGCTGATTTCCTTTTGGAAGTCAGGACTTGAACTACGGGAAACAGTCGATGAACCCTTGCATAACTTAATATTGTATCAATGTAATCGTTTCACGACTACACCAAAATAATTAACTGGGCAAGGCGCAAGTTTTATTTGCGCATGATAGTGTTCCGAGTGAAAAATTCACTTTATAACCAGCTCTCCACTTTTAAGTAACAATGTAACATGAGCTTCCATTTGTAGGGATACGGTTCAGGTTAGGCTGGACTAGTATTGTGGTTTTTATTTAATTTCTAGAATTCAGTTCAGTGACCGATATAAGTAAGACGATTCCTGTTTTGTCATGGACTCCACTGCGGAATGTAGTTGCAGCAACTCGACGCTGTACTTATGACAGTGTAAATCGGCCTTTTGTCGTAGGTTTCTTTAGTTTACTGATTAGTGGTGATGTAGCCACTAAGTGATCCTGTCTCGCGATCTGTTTGTGGGTTCGATTCCGTCATACGTCATACCAACTTTTCGTCACTTGTCGTCTTTACTCAACACGCTGTATACTAGTGCTGGACTACACGATTATCGATACCGAAGTCAATGACATCAATATAGTGTTACCGGCGTTTCGAATCGATAACCAGTCACTGATTCCACTCATTCGATTCGGCATCATCAGCTCTACATGATTCAATGTGAGTAGGTTAAAGCATTCTCGTCAATATTCGATTTTGAGTCAGCTCCATTGTCTTCCTACACATCTTTAGCGGTTTGTTGCAGTGCTGAGCTCATTGTGAAAAGTTTGTCTGGATCAGTATTCTTACCATTAAACATTTAGCTGTCAAACACAGCCGAATCGTTTGATACGGAATCGGAGGCTGACCACTCTACCGCAAGTAAATCAATACACATGCGCCTTCACAAATATGAATTTACATCCTATTTCTATCGCAATAGAGTTGAAAGTGCAAGTCTCGTGAACCTGAACAAATATAAATTAACCTTAAATTATTGTATTACCGTTCAAAGTTCAGTGCATTGATTCCAAGCGAAATAAATTGCAATATAACCCTTAAAGTTATTGAAGAAAGATTGAAAGTTCAAATCAATGTATTGATTTCCGTGCAAGTAATAGCTGCCATGTGTGAACGTGCGCTTTGCATAAATGTGTTTTATTTTTAACCGACTTCAAAAAAGGAGGAGGTTCTCAATTCGATTGTATGTTTTTTTTTTTTTTTTTTTTTATTTTTTTTTTTTTTTTTTTTTATGTTTGTTACCTCAGAACTCCGTCATTTATGAACCGATTTCAAAAATTCTTTTTTCATCTGAAAGGATATACTTCCAGATTGGTCCCATTTTATTTTCATCAAAATCGGTTGAGTAGTTTGGGTTATAAATAGAAATAACTGAAAAAAATATGCCCGGCGTGGCGCAGCGCCTACTATTTTACTGCTAGCAACGATGCAATATGCCAAGTTGCGGTGTAGCGCCTACCATTTTACTGCTAGCAACGATGGACCCTTTGTGGTGCACACCTAAATTTTTACATTTTTCTAAATTTTTCAATAAACCCAGTTTGTACATTCAAACCGCATTTAATTGGAGAAAAGCAAAAACCCACCAGTTGTTCCTCTAAAGAATCAACACCAACCACGTGCACCAAATTGCGTATTTTGCTTTCCTGTGACTTTTATGTGGTGTTTATAGTAACTAGAACATTCCCAATGAACTGTCATCATCGTCATCATCATCTGATGAGGAAGCTGGTAGTCGAGTTGAAGTCGGTTTTCCAGTTTTTTAACTTATAAATTATGTTGGTAGCAAAGGTTCAATTCGAATAAAGTAAACAGAAAACTAGTAAACAAAGCAAGAAAAAAAGTAGAGGTATCTAAGCGAATTTTCCGTTTACGACAGCTGTACGATGAGAAATCTATCAAACGGAAAATCCAATCGCAACAAAGCTTCCCAAACCGTATTCCTAAACGACCTATGGCTACTGGACTGGTTTGGTCACCTAATTAAACCTAAATGATCCCATGCATGCCTTTACTGGCTTTCGAGATGAGTTATAATGCTCCGTCACGTCTGTTAGAGACCGTTTTTAACCCCAAGTCTCTTGATTACGGGACACTGTAGACCCTGATACCTTGTTAAGATAAATTAGGCTTTCCCAGCACCTACCACTATCCTCTCAGTCATTACCAGAATGGTTAAATAATTCCGCAATTATAAGTCACGTCATGACAGAGTTTTTCCTTTTTCACGATGCTAATGCTTCATGAACTTACCGTTCCTCCAGCATCTCATTGAAGGTTTTGGACTTGGCACGCGGCTGGCTGGGCTCCTGTTCCATCTTGCGCAGCTCCACGCACCTCTCGATTATCGGCTCAACACGCTTCCGCCGGGATGACTTCCAGTTGTCCAAATTCTGGGGAATAAGAGACATCATCAGAAAATATGGAAGTCTAGTAGGGTTTTGTAATTGTTTCGCTTGCTCATGGATGCGGATGGGTGAATAATCTCATAGCGTGTGAGTGGCTAGGTACCACAGTATCCAGGACCGGAAGAAACAGCCACAGGTTATGCAAACCTCTCTATCGTCACTCGAATCAAATCCTCTGTTTTTGGTCCTCAAACGATTGGTAACCACAGTTGCCTGTACCAAAGAATTTGGCAGAAAGAAAGAACATTAATTTATAGAATGTCAAATTAAGAGATGACTAGCACGACCACATTTACGCAAATCGTTAGCAATGAACCACACAACAAGAGCAGAGCAATGTACGGTAGGTACGAGTATCAGTAATAAGGCCCCTGACCTATTCAGTATTGTACCAAATGCAATAAACATGACAATAGGAGCAGACTGATTGGCATCGCGCGCGAGGGCAGGACTGCTGATGACCAATGACTCACGCACTTGATAATGCACGAGAGTGGTCTGTTTTACATATTTTACACCATCTGGGTAAAAAGCCTGCCAAGATATAAGAACAGGAAACCATGAACACGGTTACAAAATATGCGGACGAAACGAGCGTAGGGAAGGATGATCTGAAATCAACTAACCAGAAACATAGCCATAGTTAGGCATTAGATAAACAATCGACAGAGCAATTTTCAAGGAACAGAATAATAGCAAATACTTAGAGAGTCCACAAAATTATGTTGTGTATGTAGGAGAGGCGTTTGCCCACGACTCGGCACGCAGACTGGCGTGTTCGCAAAACGAAGTTTTTTCGCAATTTCGCTCGCATTCGCAATGAGATAAATGCCGCTATCTGTTTGGTGCAAGCTATAAAACCGAGAGGGTAGCGTTAAACTGTAAACGCTCCTAATAGTCTTAGAACTTCATCAGAGTTTGCTGTTATGTCAATTGAGTCTACTAATGGATTTTACCGTTACGTTTCACTTCATTCCTTCATTATACAACACCACATACGTAACATAGGGCTCATTCACGACAGATCCTCTAGATGGAGCTAGAGCAACTGTAAGTGGAGGCAGCGCATTTGAGACGTTCGACCTCAAATGAGTTATTACGTGTCCCAGCATTTCTTTCTAAATAATATTACTTATGATTGTGAAACTCCGGGAGTCTCGCTATTTCTTTTCACTCGGACCACACACAGTAGACTAGACTTAATAGGTCCATTGAGTCGTATTACAAATACCTATTCGACAAACACTTGGATTGCGCAACGTCTAAGCACTTTAATGACTTATGTCTCTAATAGGTCGTAAACCGAGGAAAATGATCGGCAAACGTGTAAAATTAATTTTATTGATCTTTAGATTGTTTATTGATGACTTCAGGATAGCGAAGGAGTTCTGAGAAATACTTAGCTGTCATTATGAGCCTGACTAGCTGAAGTGATAAAGTATTTGGAAGACCCGAATGTTTCTGCCATGCATGACGGAAGTGCTCAGTCGAATCACGTCGGATTTTCGCAGTTAAGCCTGTTTGCTACCCTAAAATACTGTTTTAGCTTTTACATCACCATTACCTAGTCCTTTTAAGTCTACTGCTAGACACAGGTCTGTCTCATGCCGCGCCACTAAGCCCGGTCTCCCGCACTTCTCATTCAGTGTTTATCGTTTCTCTGGTCATCTTCCCCCCTTCCGAAGAGTGTCTTACACTAAGCTTACCAAAACGTGGTCTCCACTCCAGTGTCCGTCCTCCAAGTCAAAAGTGTAGATATTTATGACTATTGGGAACTATTGCATAACCTTGGCACATCAAAAAACCAGATAGTAACGACGTGACGGTAGATATTGTCACTGGTTTTTTTAATTGCGTGTAATTAACAACCCATCCGCCTCCTGGCTAACTATTTATCATTGAAGACAATTACGATGATTAAACCGCGGACGTCAACGAGTAATTGTAATCTATGGTGTAATGACAACCTTGGTCGGTATATTTTTTGACCACTTGTTTTGTATCACAATCACAGCTAAATCAGCGCGTAAGATAAAAGAAAGAAATAAGAAAGAAAGACTAGAGTATGAAGAAAGCCCATTCGATCTTACTTTTTAACCTTCGCTTTCAATAAGGTGTTTGAGACTTTAAGTGTATCGCTCTTTCCTCCCTTCCGTCAGTCTGTCCGGTCCGAATGTATCACTAGCTACGTAGCACCAAAAGCTTAGGATCACTTTGAAACGTCTCATGTAGTTCCACGCGAAAAAGCGCAGAAAAAGGCTTGTTCACCGCGGTTCCATCACCAGTATTGGCTTACGAATACCAACATCCTCCATTTACAATTACCAGCGTTGTTTATAAAAGCAGCTGGATAACGGAAGCTGGTGCATTCTTCGGCTTCGGTGCGTTTCCGGCGTCAGGAATAACAACGTTTTTGTTTACAACTATTCGGTGGATATTTATAGCGTTGGGGAATAGGGGATGTGTTCTGTTAAATAGTTTCCAAGCAGGTGTGGTTACTGACAATTCTATTATTGGCCTAGCAGACGTGTTCAAGAACATACCATAAAATACCCGTCACCCAATCAAGTTAGGCATACAGGCATTAAGTACTCATAGGTATGTATCAGAAATTATAGAGTAACTGGGAGGCATCCAATTATTAGGTTTAGCGAAAGTTGGGTTTCCAGCGAGAACTGAAGAGGTTACTCCTGATCATGCAGAACTTTACAGCTCATCAACCTAGGTCTAATGACGTTGCCATAAGTTTAGGACTGGATCAAGCCATAGCCGCTGCATTGATTTGAATCCAACTGGGAATGCGGTTTCTGACCAAGATTTGCGTTAATTCGAAGGCAGCTGTGGAAGCCAGTTAGTCAGATATGTTTTGTGTAGTTCGGAAGCAATGTACACATTGTACATTATCTGATCAGTTATTTTTGGACAGGATACTCTGATAAGATAGGAGGAACCACTCTGATAAGATTGTAATAATAAAATGAGAATAAGTAGCGTCATAACCATAAGTAACATAACAATATATCACGAACCTCATAATAACAAAACCCATGTTGTAGGTACGTGACCGATACTATATTTACGATTCATAAATCTATACCCACACTTGGAGACTTAAAATGTTAGTTTCAAAGAGCGGCGACTGTTATATGACGGTGGAATGGTGAAAGACTGGCGAAATAACGAGCGCCGTAAGATTCATGAACCAGTCTACTAGTATCAGAGTTGAAAAAGAAAGAAATAGCCAAAATGTATCCAAATATATGTTCATATATTTGGTTTGTCACTGAGTCACAATATGAAAATCTTCATTCGATCAATGGCAGCGCTTCTTTGGAACACAGGGCTTAACGCAGAAATCACCGATAAATCAGACAGGCAGTAAAAGGAATATATAAGAAAAAGCCTAGAAAACATCTGCCAATTAACCTGGTTCCGGGCCTCATCAGTTTCCGAGGAATCCGGTAATTAAGGTCGTGGTGACAAATCGCGGCACGTGGGAGAAAACTGTGAAAAGCAGGATTGATAGTCTGGTCAACCAATATAACATAGCTTTGAAAAGCTCTGATCTAGATGTCTCGATTATAAGATAAGAACAACAGGTTTTAGATCGAGAAACTAGTTTGGCACCATGATCATAGGCCTAGTCAGCCTTACCTACAAGGATGACGAGGTCCATACGCGTGGAGCTGGTTAACCCTTGGGTAGAGATCCCTAGGAAGCAACACAGGAACCAATAGCAGTAGAAACCTGGTTTTTCAAAACTCGGATGAAAATGATGTCAATAACGACTTCGTAGTATCATACCCGGAAGAGAAAGAAAAACTATCAGTTTTTACAAGTGGCTTGCGTGCACAACTTTTGTGACTTCCTTAATACTTCCTCATCCGAAAATAACCGTCTGCGGCTCTGGAATTTTTATAATGCCCGTTTCAGTTTTGATTGCATCGTTTGCGCGTGATATTTAGTGGATTTATGACAGTCACATTCTAAACTCCGCAACCGCATCTTTAGCAATTTCCAGAAATCTCAAACTCTTCACAGACAGCATTTGCAGTAAATACACCACCAGTTTCGATTGAGGATGAGATGAGAAGCGACTTTAGATGCGGTAAGCTTTGAGTCTGCGACGAATTGGGAAATTACTCATTAGTATCATTCGCCGAGGAATGCTTCAGTGCCCTTTTCTCTGATCATATTAATGGTGGTCACGATACTAGAACGTGACGCAACAAGGCTCATTTTTTATGGAGATGGTTTGTATCGTCCTTTTAGCAAGCGATGCCAACGAGCCCTACATCTGGTGATGAAAGGTGTGGGGCAGTTCACAGCGTAGCTTTGACATGGGTGAATAAGATTGCATTGCTTAGCCCTATTGTTATATATAGGAAGCTGTAAATCTATTACAGTCTCAGTACAGAGGCATATTTTTTATCACAGATATAGTGTAAGCCGGTGGTTCTCCTTATTCGGTACTAAATACCGACTCCTGATCCTCCTCTCTATTCTGTATACTTAGAAACTTACCGATTGCCAATCCTCCTGCCTCTCAATCCGCGCCGGCTCAGTCCGCTTCGCTAGCTCAGCCCTTCGAAGTTGCTCGCGCGCTCGGCTGCCGAGGTCAGCGGGGCCCACTCGGACGAACTGTAGCGGGTTCCCGGCCGGCTTCCCGGGCAGCACCGCGGTCGTGTGCGGCCGGACGCCGAGGAAGTCCGCGCTGTCTGTTGTCTGCAACAAGAGGAGGCTTTTGTTAATTAAGTACATTATTGGATTGGGAGTTCTAATACGCCCTAACTTGGTTTAGTTGATAGTAAAAAGTACTGGTTCAGTGAAACGGAAACTATCCCCTTTTTGTTTGACACTACGGTCATTCAAGTCCGGTAAACAGCAATGGCTTTTTGTAAGTAATTAAACAGGCTACCCCTTAAGCCTCAAGGGTAAGATAGACCATGCTATAGGTATTAGGGGATGTATGAGTAGGTACTGTGCCCGTGGACTCCTTACTTTCGTCAAAGAAATGTTTGATTAAAACTCCTGATTGAGTCGTTTGTCCACTATCTTAATTTGTAATTGATTAACTTTTTTTGGTATCAGTATTATCTTAGAGAAAGTTACCAAAATTGTCGAACCGAATAAAATCAATCTGCGATGAGCTAAACCAAACTTAACAGTTAAGTAACTGTGCGCGAAAATTAAGTAAAGAAGAAATTTATTATAGCTAGCTATATGTATAGACAGTTAATGCATAGCTTATGCAGGAATAGTTAGTTCAATCCACCTAAAATCTTGACAGTGGCTTTTAAGTAGGTACTAGAAGCATTATGTCGATTGGACAAAAATGAAGAACATGTTAATACTATAAATTCGAACTTGATTATAAAAACGATGTGCAATTTTACATGATTTGTGCGGTTTATTTACATAACTATAAATAAATAGTGAATTGTTGCATTGTATTGCACGCCACCGATAAGCGGCCAATGACCTTTGACCAACATTTATTGATCCGAGAAAGATTTTGAAGTGCGCAGGAGATTTTATAAATCTCTTTGAATAGGTAGGTACTTATATAACATTTTTATGATCTGGATCATTATTTTCATTTAAATCTTTTCGGTCCAAACCTTTGGCTTCTTCTTCTTTTTTTTGCTACTATCCCACCCCACGTGGTCAATCCCAAACCAAGTTGACATTATACAATCGCTTGAGAAACAGAACATGGCAGGCAATCTGTAAAAATGGTCACGTGACTTTTCAGTAATGTCATTTCTAAACATTTTCTATTCTGTATTTATCAGGTCGTCAAATAAATATGCAGTTAACCAGCTGTTGTCTAGGGCTGTGGAACAGCCTAGATTTGCTGTCACGGTCACAGTTTTGAATAAATTAAGTAGTTAATTAAAAAGTGATCATTATTTAATCTAAGGTGCTATCGTTTTAGCTTTCTAATTAAATTACATAAATAATTACTATCGTAGCATAATCATCATGTTTTTACTTCGAAAAGTTACCTCAGAAAATTGTAAATAAAAAAAAATATTTATCGACATTTTACACAACGCCATCTAGTCTCAAACTAGTCGTCTTCAGTGGACGTGCTCAGTGAGGCAATGGATCATTATAGGCAGTGGTTACCGCTTAACATCAGGTGGGCCATCAGCTTGTTCTATCATTCTGTTGTAGAAAAAAAAACTATGCAAAGCAAAATACTTAAAGATTCGATTTATATTGAGTGCATTGACTGCTTTGTTTATTTGCTGTGCGGAGTACACTATGCGTCATATTCTCTCGCACATCGAGTAATCGAAAGTGGCGGAGCTATCGTAAACGTCGCATAAATCAAACGAATACTTACCTATTCGTATGTTATTCGCGGGCCTTACCATTATGTTATCTAGCTTGAATGTTGTAGTAAATTGTAGAAATGCCAGTCGTGTTTCCGGTCGGGCTCAGACCGTATTTGCAAGTACGCATTCTTTTTTTTTTATTTGTTTCCTAATCCCCACTGGTGGGGATAATGAAACTAACCAAGATAATGTCAAAGTCAATATTCATTTATTCAGTAAAATTACAACGGTAATTTAGAAATAGAACAGTAGCACAGAATAGACAGTAAATCTACGGGTAATTTTTATGTATGGCCTACAGCTGCTATTGAGAAGGGTTGTGTCACCCACCGGAGAGATCATTTTTCTACAGTACTACTGGTTGAACCAAGCAAACTTTTCTACTGATTGAGGCAAATAGTTGTGTCAAGGGTGATAAACGGAATTAAACACTACCTACCTCTTTCTTTCTTTCTTATCTACCCAACCTACGTATCAGCATGTCAGTATAATACTCGCTTTGAATTAGTACTATTTGTACTACAATATATTGCAAAATGCTCTCATTTGCACGTGTAAGTACTATCCGCCTGCATGTCCCTTCCTGTTATTAAGGGTGTACAACTTTCCACATAATCAGTAGTTCCACAAGGAAACAATGGTGATTTGGAGGCTGGGCCAATCGCGAGGTGATTGTTGGTTTACCACCGTGTCAACACAACCTGTTATGTCAGAGTTTCGTAAATTTATTGTAATAGTTATGTTATGACAAGCCATAATGTCACCAACGGCATTAGGTTGTTTCACGTCGTCGTTAACAAGTTTCAGTAAATATTCATTTTAATCTATCCTATCCATACTCTAAACTGAGTAACTAAATGATTACATCAAGCACAAGAAGAATAGATACTGTAGTTATTAAATCCTTTCATTACACAGGACCTTTTAGCAAAAGCATGATAGTTTTCAGGGCCATATCAAAACAATAGTGGACAGCGTTTATTTATACAATAGATAAGTGATATTGATAGAACCAGTGAAGATAAAAGTGCTGAATAATAAACAACCATCGACGCATTCATCAGAGCATTGACAAAATTGGTTTCGATGTTAGATAATATCGGTAATCGCGGCGTAAGACATAATCAAGCATGCATAAGCGAACCCAAGACCGGTTTCCTCTTTCATCGAACCATAATATATTCAAAATAGTGAAAGTAATGACAAAATAAAGGGTATAATGGCCCCGACATATCTCCGAAATATTTACCTAAACGACACGTCAAACACTTTCACTGTCAATGCCAATTACAACAATCAGCCGAGCACGCCCCGAGCTCACGATCGATATAACGTATGCGTACGCGTACTTTTACTAAAAGTAGATACTATACTATCAACAAACAGTCCGTAAAACGGAACGCTTTATAAAAAGAAAGCGGAATCCCTACGGACAAAGTTCACACTGGCAGCTGCACTCGAAATTAAAAATAGAACGTGCAATCCGTTGGGCGATCTAAATTTCCGTACGGTATGCGAGTTTAAATTTAGAACTCGACTTAGTTCAATTCGACACTGTCGTTTGTCACTCGCTCGTTCTATATTCAAAAATGTTTCTGTTAGGTGTTTTCACGTTTCGTTTCACTCAGACAAGATGGTAGATTGGCGCGCGCGAGTTAACTGCTCGTCGAGTTAACTTTCGCAGTTTTCCACAGGTCCAAGTCTCCAAGAGAGGGGAAAGTAACGTATTGGGATAATTAATGCATCATTTTAACGGTGGATAGTCCAAGCATGTAATTAAATTCAGATACAAGCAGTTAGTTTCTTTCAAACGGCCTATGAATTGAGTAGTTTTTGCTCGCATGTCTTAGCTCCGTTTACTTCATATTTTGACATATTGTAGACGTGTGGCCGTTTTGTAATTGTGTCGTTTAGAGTAATGATTGCTCAACCGCTGTGAGATTATGTTTTGATTGATAGTTATCATGCGGTGGATTGTTGTCTTGTCACTGGTTTGAGAGTAGATTCAGCGCAGATTTTGTTATGGTACTAAATATAAATAGCTCACTCAATAAGACACTAAAGTCAGGTCATGACCAGCAATGATGAAGAGGATCTAAGGAGATTTTCATGGTCATTAAATTTTTGTAAAACTAACTTGTACTAATAACTTCTAGGGCAATGCTACATTCAATATGTAATGCAACAGTATGTAATGCAACTACTCGCCGGCGTGCAAATAATACAAACAAGCGATACGGTAATAAATTATTATCATCATTACAATTATTACAAAACACTCGTAAACTGCAACATTAATATAACTTAGTCAGATGTTACCTTTCTAATTACATCTTTATGTCAGTTCTCATCACGACTTCACAATACTGCCGACATTTTGACTAAATGTCATTCTGACACTTACGTCACTTATGCAACTTATTGGTGCATCTTTGTTTGCTCATTGTCACTGTCAAAAATTGTGTAGGAACTGTACTATGCTTCGAGATAACAGCTGTCGTTATTTTAAATTCCTGATATCACCACCAATATTTTTTCCAAATATCCCCACTGAGTCGTTTGAAGTGACGTTTTGTATGAAACATTTATATTTAGCTAATTAAAAAAAACGTTTATTTCATAAAAGATTAAAATTTCATGTTATTTTGTGGCCATTCAGGAGCTACACCTTTTGACCTAACACCGAATAGTAGGTAGTAGGTAGGTACGGAGTTAGTACAAAGTTTGTACTACAAACATTTCTAAAGCCAGCGGTTTCTAGAATCTGTTAATGTTACCAATCTCAACATGTTTACATTTACAAATGGAAAGTGATATAAAACACTGAAAACAATCACAGAAGGTGATCGTCGAAACGAGCTTGGCAATAAGTGTTTGCACTGCGCCCGCGCACGCGCCGATCGTAAAGATTATGATTTACAAGTTTAATGAACTTAGCTGTGCTGATTATTCTGTGGTCGGCTTACAGTTTGTGCCTTGCTCTCGTTGTGCAAATTGAGACCTCTGAAGCACCAGTCCAGCACCAGAGAGATCATCTTGAAAGTTCTAAAAACTATGCGTATGAAGCATTAACCTTTGGTTCTTATGCTAGATTTTCTATTGTGTCTAGAATCTAGCCATACTAGAGGTTAATAGTAAACTTGCGGAGTGGTAGCGGTGTTGTAGATTCTACTTCCTAATGTCAAGATTTAGATGTTTGTGTTTCAATCACGATTCACGCTGCAACTACTGCAGGGGTATGCCAATCAAAGTTGAACTGCAAAGTTTTAAATCATGGTCAGTTCATACTAACTCATAGTTATTCTGTGACTAAATAGTGACATTATGACGTCATTTGATGTGTTTTCGCGCATATTTTGCTGTCAAGTGTCTAAAAAGAATGATCACGTGGTACAAAATTGTACCACGTGACCTGAAGAAATTACACTGGGCAGTGAAATATAACTTGACAGTAAAAGATTGGCATACGGGGGCTGGTTCGATTTGGATGAAACTTGAAATACATGGCGTCACGGAAGACCAGCGCTTTAGTAGTCACAAGCTACTATAGCACATGCTGAGTGGCGACCGTTTTTGTACTCACGTAGTCAATTTAATATTAAGCCAACTTATATTGTAATTATTTTATCAGTGACACGAAATAAACTTTTTCTTTCTTTCTTATTTCTACTTGCACTTACACTTAGCGAGATTAACAGCAAAGCCTCTACGAATTCCACAACAAAAGCTCACAATACACCAACGCACTTTTGACCGGCTCGAAGGCCCGACGCACACTGCGCGACTTGCCGCCGAGCACTGAGTCAATAGCGCGACTTTCTCCTAAAACGTGATGGTTTTGCCAAAGTGTTTCCATCGCCGTAATCACCTTATGCCTTGTTATGCGGAAGACGCGACCGTGGAATGACAATCGAGTCGTGTCGCAACGACATACTTGACATTTTTATAAAGTCGCATGTGAAATGGATATTTGTGACGAACGTGATCGGTTTATCCAGTGTAAAACCGTAAAACGGGTCGCGTCGTCGTGTGTATCAAGAAGTTTTCAGACTTTTCAGTCAACTAAGTATAGTGTTCACAACGGATCTTTCTCCCTCTGAAATATCTGCGTAGAACCCATTTTTGGGTCGAATTGGAGGTAAGCTCATTTTTCCGCATAACGTGCGTTATCATTTGTTGCAACACTTGTAACTAACTTCAGAGGGATCAATATTCTTCCTACCTAGCTAGTTATTTTGAACAAAAGGTAAAAATATCTCTCTAAAAACTAAAACTCTTAAAAACTCTTGTTAGGGTTAAACTCGCCTTTGTACATGTCATCTATTTCTGTCTTTTGTTTATGTCCTGTGTTGTGTGCAATAAAGAATTAAGAATTAAGAAATATTTATAGCAATTAGTTTTATTTAAGGCATTTTGACAACTAGCTACAATACAACGAAATTGTTGGTAAACAGTTTACCGAATAAATTATGTTTTGTAAAAGAAACACCAAAAAATAACGAACGAACTGGAGAGAGCATTATTCATACAGCACAACAAATAGATGCATAGCGTATACTTGCGTTTAAATGCTCCAAAGCGCGATTACCTCAGGCATAGTACACACAAAAAGTAGTACCGCAATGTGTTGCATCGTTATTGACAGGCTGTGTGTAACGTTGGTTGGTCTAGTTATTGTTGATGAGAAAAGTGTCGGAATATCCGGTGGGTGATGGTGAGCGGAAACCATTGCAGTCTGCATTATAACAATTGAACTAAGTAGCTTGCAGCCCCCGTATGCCAATCTTTTGCTGTCAAGTTATATTATATTTCACTGACCAGTGTAATTTCTTCAGGTCACGTGGTACAATTTTGTACCACGTGATCATTCTTTTTAGACACTTGACAGCAAAATATGCCCGAAAACACATCAAATGACGTCATAATGTCACTATTTACTCACAGAATAACTATGAGTTAGTATGAACTGACCATGATTTAAAACTTTGCAGTTCAACTTAGCAGTTCAACTTTGATTGGCATACCCCTGCAGAAGCACTTACACCGGCAAAACACACTGTTATTGACACTAGCCTAGCCTTTCAAAGTGTCCGAAGATCAAACAGTAATGTACGAAATCGTTCCCCAGACCAAATCTATTGTAATTTCTTTTCCTTGTCATGCAAGTGACAATGACAGAGCATTTTTTAACTAAATTGCTACACTGCCCATTATACTATGTTACAGGTAACTCTCACTGTAACGACAGACACGCATGTAAACACATGTTACGTCGGAGGGGAGAGAAGGGTGGAAGAGGGGGGAAGGCGTCGGTATTTCTAGAAATAAACAAAGGTTACTTGAACCCGCCGGTTACCGATTCGTTTCGTTAATTACCTGTTGGTGCCTTTGCACGTGTACTTAGCGTATGCATTTTTATGCATGAAGTATTGCCCACTTCTTGGTATTGACAAGTGGTTAGTAATGGGAGCTTAGAATACCTACTAAAGGACCTGTAGTTTTCTTTAGTAGAGGTAGGTAATACTTGCCGACAAGATAAAGTTAGTAATAACTATTATCCTGTATTTTAGTTGTTGCAGTGCCCTTTTAAGGCCTAGGTATTTACTTGGAGTTCGAACAAAGTGCTCTAGGTCTAGTGATCGACAAAAATGACAAATCGGAGCATTGAGGCGGCTTAGAGCTGTGGTTTGTTTCAGTTATTCTACATAGATTTATCTATTTGTACAAAACATGCTAGCGATTTGAAGCGTCAGCTCAAGCTAAACTACCCCACCAAACACAGCAGTATATACCGCCGTGTACATGTGACAAGGCGCTGGTGCAAGTAAGTATTACAAGTTGATGTTGACGGGAGCTTAGAGTGGGTTTATGATAGTTCTATGGAAGGATTACATAAGAAAGTGCTAACTAGTCGGATTTAATTGTGTGCAAAACGCCTTGAGGTGTTATTAAACTCGATGTAAGTTATAAGAATAGTTACACCGTGTTTTGTCTCTTTCAGTCGAATTTAAATCTGCTTGTCAATGCAAAAGACAATTATGTTAAGTATTTCACTAACATCTATAACGGAGTATGTGTTGGTATAGTTTTTCTATTTCACAAAGGCGGTTTGGCTAAGTTTGTGTGCGTAAGCTCCAAACTACTCCGACATACCGACATAGAGAGAGAGGGGGCGAGTTTTTGATGTACGTGCACGCACGACTACAAACATAGCCAAACAGCCTTCGTGAGATAGAAAAACTGTAACTAAAATCCAATGAGCCCGTAGTCAGAGTTGTGTTTTGTTAAATTACGAAATGTGATTCGCAATTTTGAAACGAAAACAATTTTTCTGCGAAATTTTTCTGCAAAAATTGCGAATCACTTTTCTTTTTACAATATAAAACTCAGGACTACGGATAGGTATCTAAAGTTATGTGTACCGTCAACTTATCCAGAGAAATGGTAAACAATCACTTATCAAGTACCTAGGTAGGAGGTACCTAATCAAACAAAGCGGTGACCGATAGCCAGGGTTAGCGACCTCTGTGAACTTAGAGCAGCACGTTTAGAACAGCTAGCTCACTGGGAGCTTTTAAGGATTACAAAAACAGACATAATATTTTATAATGTCTAATTATATTAGATGTTTCTTATGGCACCTAGAATCACCTAGTATAGACGATTCTAAATGATCCTTGTGATTTTTAGAATATAGAAAACACAATCTGTGTTGTGATTTTACTGAATAAAAGACCTTTGACACTGAATAGCTGGGCTTTCTGCAAATGACTCAAACAGCCCCCGTATTCCAATCTTTTGCTGTCAAGTTATATTTCACTGCCCAGTGTAATTTATTCATTATTTTCATCATTATTTTTAGACACTTGACAGCAAAATATGGGCGAAAAAAATTAAATGACATCATAATGTCACTATTTAGTCACAAAATAACTATGAGTTAGTATGAACTGACCATGATTTAAAACTTTGCAGTTCAACTGAGATTGGAATAGCGACGCAGATCCAGTTAATAAATAGTCTAGACTACTATTATGGATGTGGTAGAAAGTAGAGTTCAAAAAAAATCAAAAGACTGACTCTCAATCACTGTAACAGGAGCAAACCCATAGCTTATTATTAAAACTGACGTGACACCCACTGACACCATAACCTGTACCATAAGCCTATAACCGAGCTACTCACACTTTGTCTTGTTTGAGCAAGCAATTAACTGAGGACTTAGGCTCAGCAGCATTCGAAATATTTCATTAGATGAAGTCGAAAACGATGAAAATCACGCGGCAGTTCCCAAAGACTGAATGGAACCAAGTATCATTGACATTTTATTATTTTTCTAGATCAATGATTGGTTTAGACTGCTCAGCAGGGGTATGCCAATCAAAGTTGAACTGCAAAGTTTTAAATCATGGTCAGTTCATACTAACTCATAGTTATTCTGTGACTAAATAGTGACATTATGACGTCATTTGATGTGTTTTCGCGCATATTTTGCTGTCAAGTGTCTAAAAAGAATGATCACGTGGTACAATTTTGTACCACGTGACCTGAAGAAATTACACTGGGCAGTGAAATATAACTTGACAGCAAAAGATTGGCATACGGAGGCAGTAATGCTCTATCAATCTACGCGAACACACAAGGCGCGAATTCGAATGCTTTTCTTCCGTACAGGCTAGAATGCTGTTGTAATCATCTGACGATTGCTGACAGCGTTACCGGACTGCTGGTGAGTGCGGTGAACTCAAATGATACAAACGAATCATTGTTTTATAGTTTTTCGGAGAAGACAAGAGAAGACCCTCTGTTTAATCACAGATGTCGAACGTTACACAGCATAGGGCCGCTGGTCAAATGTCATTGGCACTCGCATTCCTATGCTTATGCAATATTTGGTCACAGATCACAGTTCGAAGTCTTCATCGTAGGCGGACTGAACCTAACGGGGACCGGCCCTTATGACTTAACTAGCCTGCTTTTTAACCGACTTCATAAAAGAAGCATTCGGCGCGCTTGTTTTTTTTTTCATCGATAATTCGGTCCGGTTTGGATAACGGTTTTTTAGACAAAAAGGTAACAAAATAATACTCTCCCTGGCCGGTATCGGCTACGGCGTCATTGTTGCTGCCTGTGATGGGCTCTAAGATGACTTGAATAGCCAATTTTGGTTTGAAAGGTCTTGCACACAGTGTGCATGTTGTTATAGTGGAAAAGGTAAGCTATTGCTAAAAGGGCATCGCTCTGTGTTCATCAACCCACTCTAAAGCGTAAAAGTGTCGTCCTATGTGCCTGTTATTACACGTAAAATTCGTGACATTGTTTGGGAGAAACGGCTTAAAATGACATATCACATATCTACTACTAGAGCAACGATAAAAAAACGTAGGTAGGCAGGTAAACTAAAAGCGACTAGATATAACTTGATAGATCTAGAGCCAGTCATAAAAAACTATGAAATTCTATAAAACTTTTTAAAAAGTAGGTAGAAAATAGGTCTAAACGCAATCAAATTAAAAATGTACTTACTACGTTCACGTAGCACCATCAATGTTTAGTAACCACAAAGGAGCCAAAGTATCCACAAGTGCACAGATACCACAAAAACGAAGCCTAGACCTAGAGGTCACAATCACAACAACGATAAACTCCGATTTCAAGGGTCATTTATGAACATATATTTTGCGATAGTTTTCCGAGAGCTAGGCACTAGGTATTTACTCGTTGAATTTATTTGCTAGACTGAAGTATGAGAGCCTATAACCGTATACTCATAGCCCATGGGATTCCCTCATGCATGACAGTACCGGTGCAGGTCTTCAGTCGTCATAGGACACTGCTCCACCTTCACGCAGCATGAGCCATGATACAACATTTCTATCGAAGAGAAGACAAATTATTCGTCTCTTTCTATTGTATGATGAGAAATGAGATAGTCTACGCTTTCGTACTAGAAATCGCTGACTAGATGCTTTTGCTGGTTGGCTTTGAAGTTGATGCAAGCTGTCGACGACAGTCATCTCGGTTGTAATACAGCGGTGATTCGCTTGAAGGGGATTTTAAAAAAGTTAGTGACAAAATCCCCATGACCATTCTCATTTAATGGGGGGTTCTGAAAGGGATTTTGATACCGTTAGATCATCTTTTATCAGACAATGCAAAAACTGATAGTTTAGTTAGTAAACACAGAATAATATTATCGACAAGTCACGTTACTATTTCCATATATTTTTTGGAGTTTTCCATTCTCTAACTACCATACTTTATCAACTTACCAAGTAAGACAAATGTAGCGATCTCTTTTATTTCGGACACGTTTAAACAAGATTTGTCGAACATCTGTTAGATTACGTGACACTATCAAGCGATTGTGAATAAGGCCTAACTGTTAAACTGTAACGTACCGGTGTGACCGTCCACCGTGAAAAGCCTATTATGGACTTATGCACTTCTAAGTATTGACCGCGTGACTTACGTAATTAAAACTGTTGTGTGACAGTTAGGATCGCAAGGTCAAAAAATTCCCAACGGATTGTGAACCTTAGATGGATAGATAGAAAATTATTTATTGCACAACTTAAAAAGTAGCGTATAAAACACAATATCACCTAATGGTAAGTGATGGTGATGCCGACGATGGAGCAGGACAGTCTAGACTAGAAGACGCCTATTGACTCTTGCCTTGAAAAGACTCAGACTGTATTTATCAGGACAGACAAGACGGCAACGAGTTCCCTTCCTTAGTATCAATAGTTTTTACACTCATAGTACCGAATACAGTGTATAAGCACGGAAGAAATAATAGTAGCTACAAGGTACAAACCAAAATCTTCAAGTACGTTCAGCTTATCATTTGAATCAGCCCACACGTTCCCTAATCTCTCAGAACTGTTCCCACGGTTGCCAGTTGCCAGCCCCTCTTGAGTCGTTGACTGACGCAGACCACGTAGTCTATTAGAAATACTTCATGTAGGTATAGAAGTCACAACGGATCTTTGTCCCTCTAGTAACTGCGCAGAACCCATTTTTGGGTCGAATTGGAGGTAAGTAAGCGAACTTTTCCACACAAGTACATGCCCAATCGTTTGTTGCACCAACTTCAGAGGGATAAAGATCCCTTGTGCGTACTGTGCTGGTATTTTCATTGGAGCTACTTCCTGGTGGCTCTTTGGTCGTCGCGCTTGGAGTATTTTTGGCTTAATAACCAGAGGTTTAACTGTTAATAAGAATCAGCATACGCTGGGAACCATATCGTTGTCCATAGTTTCTTGTCTGTTATTCTAAGCCTCGGTATCAGACAGAAGGTTTTAAGATCGATAGATGAATGAGATCAGTCGGCGTCAATCTACCAGTTTCCTGTGAGTTTCCTACACCAAACTGATCAATCAAACTCGATCGATCTCAATCGACGACATTGATCGACGGCCGATCGATTGATGTGGTACCCCGTACCACCCTTTAGAAAAATAACTAATTCTGATACTGAGAACAAATAGCACAGTGGCTGAAGTGTAAGCGAGATTTTGAGTCTCGATTTGGACTTGCAAACTTTACTTCATAATACGGGCCTCAATACGGGACCCAAGAACGTAAGTATCTAATCTTAAAGCTACTAAAACCCACATACGAAATAACCTACTTCAGTAAATGTATAAAACATACGCAATGATATCACGTAATATAAACTCCATGACAGTTACAACACCATGTAATTCAACTTAGTTTCGCTCATTATGGTTTCTCTAGTCTTTATGGACAGTGAAACCTTCAAATCCCATAATCCCTGAGAAAGTGTGCCATTTGACTGTTATAGAGTTGAATAACATAAAACACATCGCATAGAAGTGTACGATTAATATTTCCATTTGACGCATTTATTACAAACAGGGGAAAAATAAGATCGCCTACTAAACGTAAGCCTCAGGCACGGTAGATGCAATGACGGGTTGAAGGCCCATCGCCGCTGCTATCATCACCTGTAATCGGTAATGTCATGCCAAAGAAGCTACCTAAGTCCCTGTAAGACCACCGGAAAATCTCGCATCATGGCAGATGCATACAAAAACTATCACCAGAACTAGTTATTAGCGTACGAACTATCACCTCAACACGAGTACCCACTGTTAATATTTTTGCCATCTGTATTGGATCTACAACTAAAGCAACAGAGCTCATTTCACATTACAGCAGAATTGGTGTGAGACATAAGCATAGCTGTCAAAAGTGGAACAGTTTAGTGCGTGAACGCACGAGTTAGATACAGTTACCTGCAAGGTCTATTTGAGCCGCGAGGCCCGCGAGTTTTGGAGTCATCGCAAGTTCACACGTAAATGGGGAATATCGGTACTGTGCTTGTGAAGAATTAACCGTAAATAATCGAAACCCGGAGATCTTTGCCCAACTTTTGAAGTAACACATTGGTGATGTGAGATTTGTACTTGATGGAAATACTATTTTGATTCTGACTATTAGGTATGTCAAACGGTAGACTTAAAACATGAATCATCAACAATTTTAAGAAAAGTAAATAAGATGATGACAAGCATCGCACTCTTTGAACCAAAATAAATCACGATATTCCTGACCTCATCACCGACGATTTGAATACAAAGAAATTAGCAATTCTATAACCAAGCCATTAGTGTCGCATTTCGAATAAATTTATTACAACGAGTGTAATGTACGGGCGAAATATGCAAAAAGGTGGCAAAGGTGAACGAGGCGACCACTCCTTTGAAACTGCATTCATATTTTTGGAATCGAGGATATTGGTATGCATTTTAAAAGGCAAATGTCAGGTAATAATCTTAAAAGTCACATACCACTCTAAGATCCTTTTAAATGACTACGCGTATCGTGTTGCGACGATTATCACCCCAGGTAGAAGCACCTTCTTGTATACAAAACTCCTAAGGATCACCTAGCTAGTGCAAAAGGACATGTATGGGAAACGTATTAAAATAAGGTACGTGATGCGGGTGATACTATGCAGATCATGAACAAAAGACTCGTTCAAATTGCAAGTGCTACTAAAAAGAACTCCATAAAACGTATATCCAAATCAAAAATGAAAAAGCAGTAGCCGTACTCTATAATTTTCCACCGTTTATCGAAAATGACCAGACTTTCACCGTCCAAGGTCGACTAGTTCAATTGTTCATTGTGCCATTGTGATTTGTGTTTGTGCATGACTTATGAGAAGCTGACGGTTCTACACGACTTTTAAACGAGTGTTGATTTCCTTGGAGTTGGTAAGATTCAGATTATCTCTAAGTTCCTAGCTGGGTTCTATCTTCCTAAGTTATAGTTCCCCTCAGAGGTAGACAAAGCCACAAGGTAGATACTACATATTTTCATTTGCTAAGAGCCCGACATAAGTACCTTCATTGATCATTCTTTCTTCTATACTCAATTCACATAAATTCGTGATACTACAGATTTCAATTGAATCGGGTCGATTTTGGTCCGTCTGTATCCAGGTCTTGCCATTTGAGGGAGGAGGCTTATGACCAGTAGTGGATCAATACAAAATGCCTATGATGATGATGATGAAATCATCTTTCAGAGGTATGGAACTATGGAATGAAGCTTAAAAACTTTAATTGTGGGTGTTGATGAGATAATCGGTGTAGTTAACATAGAAAAAAAGTTGCATAGCAGAGATGAATCAATAAGCATGGCAGTAGCCTTGGTTCTCACACGCCTTACATATACGAGTACATTGATGACTTCATGATAATTATCTCTAGATTAGGTAAAACATGTTATCCCAATGACAGGTTGGATTATTCCACTGCACTGGATTCCAATGCGGTCAGACGTCAGCCGCCAAAGGTCAGGGGTGGCTGGTATGACTAGTCATAAATAACGAAGTAATAATGTTAGTTTATTTATTTCGAACTAGCACGTTTTGTTGGCAAATCGACTGTCAATCGTGCTGCGATAACTATTTGCATGGTGGTCAGTTTTGATCATGATAATGTACTGATGAATTTGTCAAATATTAATACAGTTTATGAATATAGCGTACGCAGAATGTTAACATCGTCGAAAAATGAGAATGTGAATGTATTTTGTCACATCAAAGCAGCTGAAGTATCGATCGAGTTGATAACTAGCACGAAGATAACGAATGACGCATGAACAGCAAAACAAACAAAACCTTTAGATCATAAATAAGTTAAGTATACCCAAAAAATATGGCTAAAGGTACAGTAGGTATTGAAGCCAAACCCAGATAACAAAATGAAGAAAGTGCTACATATAGAAAAGGAGATAATAAAACAAGTTCTATTACATTAATTTACGTTACAGCAAATGATAATACCCTAAGATTATAGAAATAGAAGAATAGAACTCTCAGTTTCAATATTCACATAATTACCGGGATTGCATAATCAATCTATTTGTCTTCGCGCGATCACAATAGCCTGAACAAACATTACATAGATACCAACTGTTAACACAGGTGAATTGGTTTACGGTGTCAAGGGAGCCGCCTGAACTAATATTAGATTGAACTGAACAGTGTTCGTTCTAGGTATACCATTAACACTGATTCTATAATTGAATCGTCTTCTAAAATATCTTTACCTTCAATTGGCACACTTTAGCCTGATATGAGTACTTGACAATCAACTTTATAAAAAAAATAATTAAGGAATGTTATTGAGTAATAAATAAAGAGGCAAATCCAGAGGACACCTAACTAGATCGAATATTGAAATTATTTGAAATGGCCATTATTTTTATGCAGACTAGTAAACTTTATGCGGTTGCGACGATAGGAAAGACAGTTTCTAAAAACATAAATAGTTTCTGAAGTTTATCGCGTGATAAAATATAATAAAGAATCCAAATAAATAAAAATCAAATTGATTGTGGTGCAGTGTTCTAGAAAACGATGATTATTAACCGAAGATTACTGTTATCATCATTATCAATGATATAAATAATATGGTTAATGGAATTATTCGAACTAGTCTGTTGCGAATTGTTGGAATTGTTCTTATTTCATTTTGTATCAAGGTCTTGAGGTAAGTCCAAGAAGGGTTAATAGAGAAGTGTGTAGAAAAAACAAATGTGACGGCCCCCACTAAGACATGAAGATGGTGATACTTAGCTCCAAGAATTTATAGACATAAAATAAAGGTACCCATACTTAGTGTACAATCTACATATTTTTCCCAGAACGGCAGTCGTTGTTGGCAGCAGTCTAAACTTTACATTCTATATTTTTATATATCACAGAGTCGTGACTTGACACTTAATTTTTACATCAAAAACATCTTGAATATTGACTGTATTTAGTTTCTTCCACTATACTTACAAAGTGTGGAGCAATGAGCAATTACCTCACCATGCTTCTGTATCAGATTGTAGAAATCAATTGCAACGTACGTAATTGACTGGAAATGCTCTCGGTTGCCAAGTGAAATGTGGTCCTTCGACCTAGCTCTCGATTTGGACATGCTATTCAAGTATTCAATAAACAGGATCCAAAAATGCATTTCACTTTCAAAGTTTTTGCCACATTGAACCTTGAAGGTGAAAAATTCAAACTCGTTAATTCTGATAACGATGGAGAGTTTTTAATGAGTATTGATGGACCATCGGATAACAAAAAAATTAATGGTATAAATATGGTGGTAGTGAATAATTAATTGTTGCTGGGCAATATTTTTATGGTTGGAGAAGTGTGTCAGTGTGTCATCTTTATAGGTGTTGTATGTACCTACTTATTACTTTTATCGGAATCTTATTCGTTTCTTTAATTCTCTTTAACTGTTTTCGCTTAATGTTTTTCCCTATTTCACTTCAACATTATCCGTAAGATTCCCATGTTTATTTTTATTATCAAAGAATGCTACACCATCTGTCTCAATTGCGAGATTCCCAAGTAATCCAAGGACTCGGTTCAACGTTTTTATCTGAATGCTCGTGTCCTGATTAATTGCAAAAAGAAAGGCAATTGGTGCCGGGGCTTTGAAGCCGACAACGTCAATTGGTCGAATGAGTCGCTTCCTCCCAGCTGGTGCTTGTAAACAAAAACATGGATATTTATGATGTAATGATTCTTGAAGGGTTTCGGCAAGGAACTGTTGTAGGACCAATACTTTATTAGATCTTTTTTATTAACTTGAATTTTATAGAGGTCGGGCGGGTAAACGGGTTGCTTGCTATTTACTGTGGGATGTCTATTATTAGTTTGTTCTTTATAACGTTCTGATCTCTATTCTGTGGTAGTTTCCGACCTTCAATCAATTTATCTAATCTAATTTTGTACTAAGTTCCTCAAAGTTTTCTGTAAAGAACTGTAGAAATAAGATCTCATCTCACATCCCTGAGCCGATAAGTAGCCTTTACCTCATTATTTCCGTCTGCTATTGTTTGTTTGTCCACTACATCCATTCTTTTACTTAATGAACTTTAATGCAATGTTGGGGTCCTTGAGTCAACTGACAGTCTCTCATTAATATTTTAATGAAGATTATACAAGATCGCTCCAAGCGGACAGTGATTTTTATGAAATTTTAATTGGCTGTCATCACACTTATCAGAAACCTTATCTTTTTAATCTACATAGGTTGCTACATCAAATTCTTGAGTATGCAAATTAAAACAACTCCGGAGAATCAAAATAACTTTGAAATCTTTTCTGATATTTTTGCTGTTTTTAGCATCAAAAACAGCTTGCTAAAGTAACTCAGATATTTCGAAAATACTTTGAATTGTTATGGAGACAATTTGCATCCACTGCCTCCAATCAAAATACTTCAGATGCCAGAATACCTCGGTCGGTATTTCTGGAATAAAACCACCGACTTAAAAAAAATTATATGATGGTATGAAACTCCTAGTAGTATGAACAATGCTTGAGATAATAACAAACAATGAACCGCCACTACAAATTAAATGATGGCCTCATAGAATTTGATCTTGAAAAACCCTTAAAATCATTACGTTGGTACTTTAATTGATGTTGACCTTATAAGGCTACAATGCCGACTAGATACCAGAGATATCGATCTACAGATTGAATTCAATGAAGACAAAAAGTTACCTTGTTGTTTTTTGTTAAATCTATTGTGTCTACCTACTTACCGCTTAAATTCTTAGCAAAGAGTTTTTATTTCCTGTGAACTCATACAAGTACTTGGCTTGTATATAACTGGTTTATAAATTACAGTTGATTAGATTTCATAAGTAACTTGAGTCACAAAGTCACAAAAGACGTCGACAATAAAATCAAACATAATTGGATGAAAAAGTCAAACATTTAGATGCAAATGAATAAACAATAATCAAGACACAATTCCATTCTAGTGATTATGATTAATGGATTTTAGTAGCTTAAGCGAATAATTGGCGTAACGGGAATGTTATAGAATATTATTTAAATGAAGATGATTGTAATTATTACAAAACTAACGCGTAACGAAGTCATATGAGTACATAATACATTAATACAAGTACAGTAGATAATAATGTTTACCATAAATATCCCGTTTTTAATGAAAACTATGTTCATAACCATGATAGTTTGAAAAAATTATATGAGTAGGTAATAGATATAATAGCAACAATATTGGCGCTTTCGTTCCTTCTGTAAATCCAAATTGTGAATGAAATAAATTAATTGAAAATAATGTAAGTATAGCTTTATAAAATGTAAAGCAAGGAGCGATAAGTGCTACAACAATATTCATAGAAAAGAAGGAAGAAAACAATGAACTAGACTAAAACAAACACGCGTGAGTTGATACAGCAGAAGCCTTTACTCAGCCGTTACCGACAGATAAGATTAGGAATACAATAACTAAAGGAAGGTTACAACATAGGGCGTTTGCTGACACGACACCGACATGTCAGTAACTCCAACGACCATATCAGTGTCGGCGGCGCCAACATGGTGTGAAAGCCTCTAGTACAAAATGTAGTGTCGTGTCGGAGGCTGTGTGAAAACAGCTATCTAGATGGAAATTTTAATTATAAATATTACGATACCGAAGCTCAAACAGATGTGTTATGCAATTCATATAAAATGAAATACTACTATTATTTTGAAAGAACGTTTTTGCGTTTTATGCAGTGAGTTTTCATTGATGATGTGATAATAAATGAAATGTTTGAGAAAAAAAGTTACGGAGCATTGCACTCATGGCGTTTTGCGTAAGATATAAAACTTTATTATCACAGCGTGTGCTCGGTTTAATGATATTATGTTATTAAGATTAAAACACCCGTCCACGTCTTCCATTCCACTCACTGGATACAATACTAGATCTATCTAGCTAGTTCCTTTTGCTATACATGCGTTTCGTGCTATATTTACTGCGTAATATTCATTTCTTAATAAATATATAGGACAGATGAGCTCTGATCGGATCGGTAGGACATGTAAAAATGTGACTCTATTTGCTTCGTTCAAATAATTTGACAGTTATACGTGAATTGCTGTACAGCGTCGTACGTCGGTAACCTCTGTTCAGGACAGATTGGGTACCAGCAGGGGTATGCTAATCAAAGTTGAACTGCAAAGTTGAACTGCAAAGTTTTAAATCATGGTCAGTTCATACTAACTCATAGTTATTCTGTGACTAAATAGTGACATTATGCCGTCATTTGATGTGTTTTCGCGCATATTTTGCTGTCAAGTGTCTAAAAAGAATGATCACGTGGTACAAAATTGTACCACGTGACCTGAAGAAATTACACTGGGCAGTGAAATATAACTTGACAGCAAAAGTTTGGCATACGGGGGCAGGAGCGCAAAATTAGCAGAGTTTACTTCAAATGCTGCCACCAAGGCCTCACCAGTCTGTTATATTGATTTACCTCCTGGGAAACCTCTGGGGGATGAAGATTGAAGAAGGCCCAAAATATTTTATTTCGTCGCAGCGACGCGCGACCCGAGGGCTGGTGATTATCTGGGCCAGCGAATCAGCATTGCTATTCAGCGCGGCAATGTAGCCAGTGTCTTGGGCACGCTTCCGATTGGTACTGATTTAGATCAGTTGAGCTATCTATAAATCGTTTGCAACGGTGTGTAGATGGCTCAACTGCTTCATGTGTATTTTGTACATATTATAAATATTGTGAATACTGTATTAGTCATAATTTTCTTTGTGAATAAATAATTATATGTTTTATTTCTGAAATTGGGGGATGTTCATATCCAGCAGTGGGATCAGAGGCCTTAGCCAAGGTAACATTCGACAAGCGAAGTCGGCAGTAGAAAAGTCCAAAAATGTATGGGATTGACATAAGGCATAGATATATCACGTAATCTGTAGTCAACGAAACGAACATTGGTAGCCAAATGTAATACATGTCCATTCGATCGCACGAATCGACAGTAGCGAACGATTACCTCCATACAAATAATAATTTTGACAGGCGACTTCAAAAGTACAAAAATGTATGGGATTGACATAAGGCATAGATGTATCACGTGGTCTGTGATCAACGAAACGAATATTGGTATACATGTCGATTCCCTCTCACGAACCGACAACAGCCGAACGACTATCTCCATACAAATGCGTAGCCAAGTGGCTCTTTTGACAATCGACTTCACTTCGTTTTCTATCAGCACGATAGAAAAGCCAGCGAAAACCAAAACCCTGTAGATATCGAAACAAAATGGCGATTTTAGGTGAAATTTTGACGTTTCAATCGATTTGGTGACTGCCGACTACTGCCGAGGTGACTGCGAAATAATCCTAGGTTTTTTCAAACCTACACTAAACCTAGTAAACCTTGCAGTAAAGGGCGATGTTCGCCACTTATTTTATTGAGAGCAATATCTACACATGACCTAACCTGCATGCAGTTAAAAATAAAAGTACATAAGTACTTGAAGAAAAAACATATTTTATTCAGAATTAAATTAACACAGGAAAAAAGAGCACAAAAATATTATTCCACGAAAATTCCAATATCATAGAATGTTGGTTGTAACTTTCAATTAGGAATACTTAGTAGAATAACTGTATGTTTGGTTTAGGCTCAGTGCAGCAGTAGATATGTAGGTAGATGATATCTGAAAATATAAAGATGTTAATATTACCTACCTTGCACATACCGTATTTAGATAAGTTATAAAACCTAATATATCATCAGTGTATCGAGGCTAAGGACACCGCTGGAACAAGAAAATAAATAACCCTTGATATTATGCTTGTAGGCAGGTAAGCCGCTTTACACTGACTGTTTGGATTGAAACTAAAATCACTTCCTCATAGGTATCTACCTAAACAAACAATATTTTACCTCTGCAATGTGGCATGTTATGAATGTGATCTGGAATGTGGAATCCAAAAAAATCGAATATTATTCTCTATAGCCAGAGTTCTTCTTCATTTATTTCATTTTTCTGGTATTTGCACATTGCATCCAATCACACCTTATATTTTCAGGGTTTTGTGGGTACTTTATTTACTAGATAGCCCACTTTTCTATTTTTATCTAAATGTTTCACAATAAAACATAAATTTTCGTTTCTTACATAAAAATAAAATAAATAAACAAAATGAATATGCTAGGTTCGAATAACACTGACATGACATTGGATGTAGTAAAACCATAGACTAAACGTGATTTCTAGCGAAGGCTGACAGAATTAGCGAAATTATTGATCGAGTAGGCATTTATTTCTCGTATGTTACTTTGTCTACCAATTTAACTTCGACATCGTTGAAGCGATCAAGATTGTAGAAATAGAATCATAGAGGAATATTATAATTGGGAATAGAGTGCCTTCTCTCGCCGATTTTTTGTCACCCTCGAATAATCGGTGAAGATTGACTAGGCAAGTTACGCCACAAGCGCTTCGTCTTCTATAAAAAGTCAAGATTAGTATTCACAATGTAAACGATGTGCAAATCACCTACACTAATAAATCTTATATTTTGCAGTAAGTATAATTATGTATTTTTTTTAAAACCTAGTTCTAAGTTGATCGATATCGATAAAATATTCTAAATTCCTAACCTAGTACACACCTACTTCATTTTCTCTAGGCTAGCACCACTTAAAATCAAGATTTCCTGTCATTATCAGGTGCTATTGCTACTATTCTTTTGGCAAATTATTTCTGTTATTATGGTGGCCATTGGTGGCGAGCATGGTAAACTTCTTTTTCATACTTTCCTGTTTTCTTGGTAGAAGTCCCGCTTCTTATTACGTAGTACCTGCCTATTAGAAATTTTTTCTATGTTCGAAAGACACTGACATTGGATGTAAGAAAACCATAGATTAAACGAGATTGATTAGGCAAACAAATACGCGCCAAGCCAGGCATGGCGTTTGTTGAGTGTGGCCGACCCCGCGCGCTCGCAAAAATGCAACATTACTGGCTACACTGACTCTATTACGATGGCTACTTTTATAAAATTGAATATTACAAGAACTTTTTCTTACAAAATTAGCATTTATTTATACTAAAGAAGAATTACCAACAATTTGGCCAACGCAATGTGTCGGCCACACAATAATAAATATATTATTTATTGTTCTGTGGTGTCGGCGGACATCAAGTAGCGAAAGACTGATAGAAGAGGATGGAGATATGGAGTTTTCTACTTGTATGTCAATTGGTCTCCCGATCTATCTTCGATATCGTTGCAGCGATAAAGATTGTAGAAATAGAATCGATTCCTAGCTAATGTACATTGGCTAAGGCCTCAGATATGATTATAAACGTACTAGGTTTAATTTATCTTTGCATTTAAACGATACAACGAAAGTGATCATACATAATTTATAAGTTAAAAAACTGGAAAACCGACTTCAACTCGACTACCAGCTTCATCATCAGATGATGATGACGATGATGACAGTTCATTGGGAATGTTCTAGTCACTATAAACACCACATAAAAGTCACAGGAAAGCAAAATACGCAATTTGGTGCACGTGGTTGGTGTTGATTCTTTAGAGGAACAACTGGTGGGTTTTTGCTTTTCTCCAATTAAATGCGGTTTGAATGTACAAACTGGGTTTATTGACAAATTTAGAAAAATGTAAAAATTTAGGTGTGCACCACAAAGGGTCCATCGTTGCTAGCAGTAAAATGGTAGGCGCTACGCAGCAACTTGGCATATTGCATTGTTGCTAGCAGTAAAATAGTAGGCGCTGCGCCGCGCCGGGCATATTTTTTTCAGTTATTTCTATTTATAACCCAAACTACTCAACCGATTTTGATGAAAATAAAATGGGACCAATCTGGAAGTATATCCTTTCAGATGAAAAAAGAATTTTTGAAATCGGTTCATAAATGACGGAGTTCTGAGGTAACAAACATTAAAAAAAATAAAAAAAAAAATAAAAAAAAAAACAAAAAAAAAAATAAAAAAAAACATACAACCGAATTGAGAACCTCCTCCTTTTTTGAAGTCGGTTAAAAACGGACATAATTCATTTACATGCTCATTGCCCAGACAGCACAATCAGCGTTAATTATGAGACAAAGAGACATCGTAATACGAATTAAGTTAGCTTGTATAAAGTAGATTGGGTGTTTCATTGCAATTACGACACAAATAACCATCACAATAGTTAGTACTTAGCTAGTTATTGCAACTAGTAAAGCACATACAAACCTACTACATTTTCCACTCTCTATATTTCTACTGTAATGGTGTATAATTTTTATTTTTAAAAAACGAACACTGGAAATACATACAGACTTTTCGTAGGAACACTTCTTCTAGTCCAATATTAAACGGTTGGTTCTAGATTTGTTTGTATTAATTTTACTAATTTTCTCCCCATCGAATCTAAAAACAAGTTCTGTCTTGTTTGATTTCTTTCACTGTTTAGTAAGGCAGTTAAGTTAAGAAAAACAGTGCACCTACCTATTTATGAGTAACTAGCAGTTACCCGCGACTTGGCACGCGTCTACAGTTTCCGTGTACATTATATTATCTGTGCGTGTACCGAGCGGATACTTCTTTGAGAAACTTGACATTACACCTCATTACACCGAACTCATACCTACTGGAATGTCAAACGCTAGTCGTTAGACCAAAGAGGTAGTATTACGCCCTGTCAAACTGACGTGACATGACATGACAATGAAATCCTCTTGCCAATTGGCGCTGCTAATCCTTTTCGTTCATTTTATCCTGTAGATCCTGTTAATTATTCGAGATAAAAAGTAGCCTATGTGTCAATCCAGGTTACGAACTATATATATGCCAAGTTTCATCCAAGTTGGTTCAGTAGTTTAGACGTGATTGAAACATAAACATCCAAACATCTAAACTTTCGCATTTATAATATTAGTAGGATAGGATAGGATGTTGGTAACTTATTAGTAGCGTAAGTAGCTAGCTAAGTACCTACATTGTTTTTCTAGAATAAATTAAAAAGATGCAGTCATGACTTCATGACGCAACAGTGATCTCACACGTTGCACAATGACACGTAAACGCATTAGTTATAAACTTTCGCATTTATAATATTAGTAGGATAGGATAGGATGTTGGTAACTTATTAGTAGCGTAAGTAGCTAGCTAAGTACCTACATTGTTTTTCTAGAATAAATTAAAAAGATGCAGTCATGACTTCATGACGCAACAGTGATCTCACACGTTGCACAATGACACGTAAACGCATTAGTTATTTTTGTTCTGTAATTGTGTTTTAAGAAATGAGTTTCAATTCGATTACCCTGCATAATAGTAGTTGGAAGTACCTTCCCCCCACTAGTAACAATCGTCGGTAGAAAAAATTACTCCGCAGTGCTACATTACTAATGAATGCTTGCAGACTATAGAACTGGAGTTAACTTCAGTGATGGAATTTTGGTACTCCTTTGTTTGGCTAGTGTTAGAGTCAACATCTTTAAGTCACTACCATTAAGATAAGAAAAACTTATTAGTCATCCCTAATCTAGTTAAATGTCGATCGAACTTCATCTCGTATATTACAAAAACAATCCTTATCTCATACTAATTAATTCACAAACGATAATAACTGAATCAATAGCACAACATCTCTCGGGCACATAACTAACGTGCTATCAATATGATCCGATCGTTAAATTTTATGTCTCTGTTTATTGTGACCGTATTGACAAGAGATTGTGTACACTTGTGGTAGATCAGAGCATAAAGTCACTTTTACATTGAGTTTTTAGCCTTAAAAATATACTTCTTTCTAATAATTGCAAAATAGCTGTGTATATGTTACTTTAAAAGATTTTTCATATACCTTAAATAATTTTGAGCCAAAGCGTGATCCTTGGACAACACCGCAAAATATTTCATGAAAATCTAACCCTATAGGTATCTATAGGTATTGATTGACATATGCAAATGTTTTACGCAGAAGTAGGTACCTAGATTACTTATCATAAATCATAGTTACTTAAATTACTTTTTTTTTTCAGGAATATTTAAACAAGAGTGATCTCAAAAGCTTCTTCGAAGTCAAAATATTAAGTCTCAGAATCATTATATTCTTCATCACTGATTATTTCATGATCATTCTGCCTATGTACTTAGTGCATGGAATGTGAATGCTCGATTGTAAGTCCCTTGTCAGTTGCTCCATTAGACGTTATTGCGCTACAGCTTTGTACTTCCTTGTGTTAATTGGAGTAAGCCGCCTAACAGTTCTAAAGGCATCTGTACTAAAAATCTTTATTACGCCCCAGATTCTCTGAGACAGATAGTTAGGTTTTATGTCTGGACAAAGTACATTTGCATTTACTAGTCAGAAGGAGATAAACTGCACTCAAGCTTGTGTTCCCAATAAATAACTCCTAATGTAAGAATGCAATAGAAGCAATTCTATTGTTTTATTTTCCTAAATTTAGAGGACTAAATACATTTGCTATACACTTCTCATAAAACTTCGACAAAGAAAGACAGTAATAGTTTTAGTGTTGTCAATAGTTAGTTTAATTTAGATGAATACTACAGAATACACACCATTGTATTTTAAAAATAAAGTAACGCTTTTTTGGCTTACACACAAGAAAGTCAAGTAAAACACCTCTCAGATTTAAAACAAAAATTATAATGATCATAGACAAAGTCGTAAAAAAGCCAATGGTATGTATTACAGAGATAATAAGCTATCCAATCCAATCTGCTAACAATATTGCCTTATCTTTTTGGATCAAGTTTGACCACAAACCTTGAAATTGGACCTCAATGTCCCACGTTCGCAAAAAAGGCACAGTTCGTGCGTAGCTTTCAAACATCTGATTTCACATTGTAATTGTAGACAGCCTCAATTAGCCAAGTTGACTCTACAATCGCTATAGAATAACGTCAAAAATGTATAGGATTAGTCGATTAGTCACGTAAATTATTAATTAGTTTTCTCTTCGTTATAGATTGTAGAATGTCAACAGGCAAAGGACAGGCACAACGCAAAACATGCGTGTTGTATCTGTCCTTCCAAAATGATAATACATTTCGGAACACCCTGCCTAACATTGAAACAATAGATTTACCTAGTTTAGATCTGGTTGGGCCTAGCTAATACTGGCACGACTGTTCCTAAATAGCGCGCATCATGTATGAGACTATGTCTACAACCAAACAAATATTTTAATTTAATTCCACAGTAACCTAAAAGGCTATCACTATGTCAACTCGCAAAATCTCCTTAGTGCAATGTTTACCAAAAGTACATTCACACTTTGTGAGTCAAAGCTAACAAGATATGATCTACATTACTAGCCAGCTGCTATATTTTAACCACTATTCAACACTTCTTCAACACGAACTGAGAACTATTATTACTTTTATTTGCTTGAGTGAGACTGTCTTTTTCAGGAGTGACTCTACGAGAGGTCTTGCTTGAGTTCAGTTTTCTAAAGAATGTCTTAAAATACGTGTTCAAAACGACCTAGTATTGACGATGAGTCTTATGCTTAGTTTCTTGGTTAGCGGTAATATTCTGGTGAGGAATTTTGAATCTTACGTCAAAGACATAAGGAAACGATGGTTTACAGACGAGGGAACTGATGTCCTACTTAGTAGATGAGGTGCCTCAGGACGCATGTGACCCAAAACGTTTTAAAGGATAGCCCAGTTTAAGATAAGTAGTATCTTAAAAGCTTGCTGGCCTGTTTAGAACTTTGTAAAGGACACTAGGCAAAAGTGGCACATCGCCCGACACGGCATGTCCTAGTTACAAACTATAAAGACAGAAATCTCTAAAACCATGGTTAGATACGACAAGAAGTAAACAAATATAGATACTCGTAGGTAATTCAATATAATATGGTTTAAATTCAAATTAAATATGTATTTGAAACCTTGAAATTTCTCTCACAATCAGGATCTGAAACCAATTTAATTCGAAGATAATCCAATAAACTGTACGCTAATATTGACAGTAAGCCATTAACCGTGAAACGTATTGCACTGACAATAACTGTCACTTTCGCTTGTCAACCGAACGTTTGTACTCAGTACTGTTACTTTATAATACTGGTCTAAATTCGAGGTCAAGTCTGGCTGTTTTCCTTTGTAAAACCGGTATCGTTTCAGATGAAATTAGGCTTTAGCAATTTAGGATAGAGCTTAATTTAGATTATAGCTTTTAGAGATTTCTTGGCGTTGACTGGTTTTGATAGAACTTGTACGGAAAATGTTTTTGTTCCATATAGGCTTTCCATATTTAAAAGCGTTTGATTGGTCTTTCGTGGTCGAATGTTATGGTAGAAATATTAACTTATTTATGTATGCGTATTACCTACTCGTTCTGTCTTGGGCAGATTCCGCGGTGTTGCATAGAAATATTATTTTATAACCATTAGTTGTGATCACATTAAAATAACTATCTAACCAAAACAAGTTAGCACAATTTTCAACGGTGATTAACTTTTGACAGAAGTTGAGAAGCGATTATAAGTAAATTTGAATATATTTGTTTTAGTAAAAATCTTAGGAGCTTGTTGAAAGAGCCATTAATTTTTCTTACTATTTAGATTTCGACAAAACACCTGACGAGCCGTCATTCGTGCTTTTGAACACTGCCCAATTTGAAACTCATACATAACTTTAGAAGTTGGTTAGATAACAAGTAGGTACTCACACAATCTGCCTTTGCTGTGCAAATATAACTTCTCTCACAATGTCGTAAGGTTCAATCCCGTGTATTTGATTATGACGTAACATACTTTCTTCAGTTAGCCGAAAAGAAACTTGAGTTTTTATAATGTTCGTAATTTAATATCCTAAGCATGTGTATATTAATTTTTGTATGGATTTGTATAATTAATAAATAAATAATTAATGAGCATGAAGATTATTTAATTAATTAGGTATGTAAAAGTTATATTGAACTTCCAACGTTTATTTTTAACTAAGTAACAAAATATATTTCAGAATTTCCAAGATATTTTGAATCCGATAAAGACATTTTGCATATGAATTTGGATTTTTATAAAACCGCTTCCTTTTGTTCATCCACTAAATAGTTTTGTATAAATCAGTAACTCTAACTGGATATAAAATACATAAATACATTTAATTCTCCAACTAGATATTGTCTCATTCGTCTGGAATGTCCAAAGTTTAGGTAAACAAAAAGTATAAATTGCATCGTCCACGAAAATAGCGATATAAATTCGCTAAAACGACTCGTTCGAGTTTTTTATTCTTATTTATTACCAGCAAAGTTATCCGGATATTATTCTAGACTTAGGTATGTGCTTATTTAAATTAGATTCAATATTTATCTATCAGCATTGACCCACAGACAAGTGGCCCCTAACATTGTGGAAGAAGTTCACCCACGCTTAATCGTCAGTAATAGATACATTGTCTATGTTAGTTTATAAAATTTAGAATTTTGTCGGTTAAAATAGGCGAGAATAAGTTCAGGTTAAAAGATGTTCAGGTCTCATTATAATGGTTTAATTCAAGTCAAAATCGGAAAAACATTTATGTACCTACCTATATCGATTTTTTTTTATACACAGCTCTTTTTCAATTACGGGCTAGGTCAAATAAAGTCACCCTTGTCTGTCGATCAGTCATCCACAGAGTATCAGTAGAATATCCACAAAGGGCAAACTTTGCATCCACCGCCCTGGTTTCTTAAACGGCAACATAAGCAATGATTTCAGAGTAGTGACCAAGAAAGTACCGATGGTACGACCGAACGAACGTGCTGAAGGTCATTGCAAATGTCAGATTATCAGGTGCATACCAGTACCTATAGCACTAGTTTGGACCCCGAACATAGTAGGCCTTTGCACACTAAGAGGCCAGAGGCCAGGGGGGAGATTTATGTCTCATTGAGTTATGTTATGCAATCTCGAATCGTACGTGATACAGATATTTTGGAAGCATTAAAAGGCTTTTATAAGAGCTAAGAGTAAGAACAACATTATTTGAAAGTTTATGCTCCCCATTGGCCTTTGGCTAGGTTGGTGAGGGGCCCAATCGCGCTAATCTTCAACGGTTCAACCATTGCCGCACCACATACATTAACGTTTTGTGACGTTTTCGAGTTACCTAGCTACTTGAGTTCGAATGGGTTCGAATGTACACGGGAAATTTTGAGACTGGGCTCGCTTGTAAACCGATGACGTTAGAAACTAGTGCTAAATCAGATTTACCGGGCGTGGTGTGAACTGCCTTAAGAGCTTATAGTATCTCAATTTCTCATTTTTGATCCCGCATATCATTAAAAGTATTGAATCAATCATTTTGAAAAAAATATATATTACAGTTGAGAATATTTGTGATACATCATATGTTGTGAAAACACGATTACTAAAAATTTTCTCGATAGAAAAAAATCCCAAACTTCCCTCTGAATCAATCTAAGAAACCACAGAAGTCAGTCAATACTTTACCTATACTATTGAAACTTTGTATATAAATTCAACTTAGCAATACCCGTACATCATATGTTTTAGATTTATTATAATGTTTTTTTTTGCATTTTAAGAAATTAAATTCTCAAATATTGCGCGTGAGGCGTCGCAACCGCTCAGATTCAGTCTAGCTCCGGCAGTCGAACAGGGAACCCGCGTCACTTGCTCGCACGCCTACCTACGTAGATACGAAAATTAGAGAGAAAATTATTTTTTTTTTTCTAAATTATAACTATAATTATATAATTTTTTTTAAATAACCAGTACAAGAAAAAATAAGAGAAGGGATTGGAGAAAAGAAATTGCTAAAAACACGAATAAAATATTGAAGTAAGTACCTAAAAAGAGTCATATCATAAAATGTTTTTTACCTACCTAGGTGCCCGCGGGTACGCATTTTGGTTAGGACCTAATTATTCCGAGTCTGATTATTGCAATCTTCTACACTAATATTATAGGTACAGAGGAAAGACTTGATTGTTTGTTTGTATTGAATAGGCTCCGAAACTACTGGACCGATTTGAAAAATTTTTTCACCGTTGGGGTGTTACACTATTCGCGGGTGACATAGGCTATATTTTATCCCGGAAAATCAACAAGATAAAACGGGACGCGGACGAAGTCGCGGGCAGACAGCTAGTTGGTAAATAAAGTAGATAAACCTTGTTACGTAATTATAATTGTACCTACCTACCTACCCAAACATTTTTCATATTCAGAAATAAAAAAATATTCGCAATAAAGAAAATGTAGGTACCTACCGAACGTGGACCCGTGCTCGTGAGTATCTAAAAAAATTAGGTAAGTATTCTAAATAAAATAAATAAATATCATTATTCAGGGACATTTCACGCAACGCCCTCTAGTCCTAATAATAATAATATTTGTTTATTTTATTTAGAATACTTACCTAATTTCTTTTTTGTAAATACATACTTACACATAGTATGTAATACCCAGGCATTGAACAAACATCTATGTATGCACACACAAAATGTTCGTTCTTAGTGGGGATCGAACCCACAACTGAAAGGCTCGGCACGCAAGGCAGAGCTATTACTGTGCCTTGATCACGAATAAATGTGACAATCGTGAACGTATCGTAACGCTAGCGTATCCGAGATACACTGCGCGGTGACGCTACAACGTTCGGCAGTCGGGCTGATGTTGACGCGCAATATCACTTGAATACGTTAGGTTTACGTAACGCGGCGACTGTCAGATTTGTTCGTGATTACCCCTCTGATTGAACTGTGACGCCTGTCAATGTTATGTTTTCACTATGTTTTCACACTTTCATAGATTATACTAAATGTTTTGAAAATAGGGTAAGCAAAGCAAGCACAGGTTATTAGGTACCTACCAACGAGGTAGGTATATCTGTAGTGAATTGAATTTCTACAATAAACATTTTAACCAACTTCAAAAAAATGGATTGAGATCTCAATTCAATTGTATTTTGTTTGTTACCTCAAAACACCGTTCGCTTCTTGACAGGCGTTACAGCTCAGTCGGTAACAGCTCTGCCTTCCGTGCACAGCACGGAAGGCAGAGCTCGTGAGGTCGTGGGTTCGATCCCCACTGAGAACAAACATTTGTGCGTGGCAAACATAGATGTTTGTCCTATGTCTGGGTGTTACTATGTACCTATTCTAAGTAGGTATTTACAAAAAAAAAAGAATATAAGTATTCTTTAATATAAGTATAAGTCCACGAATATTTATTTATTTATTCTCTCACTCGACCAATTATTATTTTAGTGATATGAATAAAAGAGAAGGTAAAGAATCCCGAAAATCCCGGTATTTGACGGGATATCCCGGGATCCTAGTAGGTATGTATGTATAGTAGGGTATATTCCCGGGAAATTCCAGAATCCCGATTCTTGAAGACGATTCAAGATCCGGGAAATCAAAATCAAATCCCGGGATTTTTGGGACAACATAATTTTGTATTTCAAATATTTGACAATGTCGTTTTTGAAGTGTTCTTTTCTAAAGGGTTGACCAGAATAGGTTTGATTTTAATTAAAATTTATGTTCTTCTGTTTAGAGCTTGTTTTAAAAATATTTTCTATACTGTCTTTTTGTTAATAAAGAATAAATTCATTTTACAATCATCTAAATACTGAAATCACAAATACGCAAAAAAGTGTCATATCTTACAACACGTTATGAATCCAGTCTGGTGCTGCGGGCATCTATAGACCACGTTAATCGCTTCCCATCAGGTGGTCTTACATTTGTTTGATGAAGGAAAAACCTAAGTTTAGCCAAGTCTAGTGCTGCAAGTATATACTCGTATAGACCACTTTAACCGCTTCCCATCAGCTGGGTAGTACACTTGTTTGATGATGGAAAAGCCTAAGCTTAAGCCAAGTTTGGTGCTATGGGCATTTATAGACCACGTTAACCGCTTCCCATCAGGTGGGCTTTACATTTGGTGCTCTGGGTATCTATAGATCACGTTACCGCTTCTCATCCGGTCAGTCTTCTATCTATCTTCCTACTCATCATCGGGCGGGTCAATGCTTTTGTCATAAAAAGAATATCCGGGTCCAAGTCTTTTATTTTCGTAGTCAAAGATACGTCCAAGCATTAGAATAGTATATGCAGTAGAATAGTAAATTGCAGCCAGATTTAGTGGTAGCGAACGATCCAATTTTTGAACTCGTACCTCTGACTACCCCTTTTAGTAACTGGAAAGAACGTCAACGTTACTTGAGGATTACTATTGTGAGCTTACTTGTTTCATTTCGGAGATATACTTGGAGTAAATGGGCGATTTACTTCGACTGATAGAAGATTAAAGCAAAACGACATCACTGGTTTTAATTACGGATACTTGCCAAACAACATTGCATTTGGTTAAAATTTTTGCACTGGAATGTACTAAAACACGTTTTCTAACTTAGTAATGAATGATTTTTCGATACTTAGCGTTCTTTTAGAGTAATTTCATATTTTATACCCAAAAAACTTAAAACGGTTGTGTCTCAAAATGGCCGACCTGTGGGTTGATGCCGTTCTGCGTAACACCGACGATTTGTTGTTACAGAATGCAACCAACGGATTGTATGGATCCCAGTACTTCCAATGAAAAAAACCTGATTTGACCTTGTTTACGTGTTACTAACCATCTGTGACTTGCAAGCCACATGCAGCTGACGACACTAGTTAACTCACTCCTACATAAGACGGGGCAAATGGAGCGACAGGGCAGTCTCAGTCGGACTTTCGTCCGATGCACATATTTTTTTTGGCGCTCTAGAGTTGCTAATTATTGTGCGAGACTCACTGATCGGTCGGTAGCGATGATCAGTTACGGAGTTAGTTAAATCGTTTAGCTAATTACACAAAGTGACAATCGATAATTTAAGTCAAAGTCATAGTCTTCTTTATTCAATAAAATCACAAGGATCATTTAGAATCGTCTTATAAAACTGGGTGATTCTAGGTGCCAGTTCCACGTGACCAGAGCCTAAAAGGACGGGCAAGAAACTACGGCCTGCTTCCTAGCGTTACACAGTATGTTTTTTTTGTGTAAACTGATAATTTCTCGTCATTTGTTGTGACAATTTGCTATAGCTTTAGTGTTAGGAGTAAAGTACTTCGTTTCTTTGTTGGTTTGTTAATTACTTCTAATTTCGATGATCCTTCAAAATACTTACCAGAAACAACAGGTATATAATAAACTACCAGAACAAATGAAAGAAGCCTAATCTGAGACCCTATTTATAAAATTGCTAAAATCAATCCTCGTAAAATTGAAAAATTGACGTGAACAAAACCTCGGTCTGCCTACTTTCCTGTTGCAATACCCCTGAACATAGTTCATATGTGATACCTATTTACAATGTAACAACTATAATACCATGTGAAAGCAATGAATGTATTGAGTATATTATGGTGGCGGCCATGTTGTATTTGAAATTTATCATAGTGTATATAGCATTCTACTGGTCAAGCCCTTTCTTTTGATACCCATATTGAGGGAGTTGTGAAAAAATATGTCATCTGCCATCTTGTGGCGGTTCAACAAGATTCAACAAAATCAGTTCATCCGTTCGGGAACTACGTTGCCCTTAGACAGACACACAGACACACACACATACACACACACACAAGGCACACACGCACACGTCAAACTTACACCCCATCGTTTTTGCGTCGGGAGTTAAAAAAATATTGCGTTTATTTTATTGCTACACATAGCGATATATTTTTTTACCAAAAAGTTTTGTTTTTGTAAGTTTTAATCCATAGTTAGACCCTGGTAAGTATTCCGTCAACCATTTAGCAAGAAATCATTTCAAATAATACATTTGAAAACATGTGATATGTAAAATTATGTTGTACAAAAATCCCGGGATTTGATTTTGATTTCCCGGATCTTGCAAGAATCAGGATTCTGAGATTGGGATTGGGACCCTACTGTATACATACCTACCTACTAAGGTCCCGGGAAATGCCGTCAAATACCGGGATTCTTTACCTACTTCTCTTTTGTTCCTACCGCTAAAATAATAATTGATCGAGTGAGAGAAGCGAACGGTGTTCAGAGGTAACAAACAAAATACAATCGAATTGAAATCTCTCTCCTTGAGATACAATAAAAACAATAAAATTTTCTGATTTCTCTTTGTTTTTTACTACTAAGTCCATTCCATATTACAACATTTAGTATGATTAGGAGCCGTGCCACAGGCCTTAGAAAAAAGTGGCCAACTGTGGACCACTTTTCTGCAATATTCCTTTCACATTATTTCCATACCTACTGGGTGTACAATAACAGTGTATGTATCCTATCATAACTAGGTACTTACGGCGCTTTAGTATATTTGTACAATAATTTATTTTTTTATTTCCATACCTCGGTACTAGATGTACAATAACTGTGTATTTACATTTACTCTATCGTACGGTCGACTCGTGACCTCTGCGCTGCGTGATGAACTGTGCGAGTGAGATAGCTGCGAGTGCGCGGTGCGGTAACTGCACGAATGGGCCGTGAAACTTGGATTTGAGCTGGAGTAGTATACGCTCTTAATGGACAACATTCTCACGATGGTAATGGTAATAATTGTGGTATTACAAGATGTAACGAATGGTAGATCATTTTAAGATCTAATGGCATTTTGTTAGATTTCATACACCTCTGTTTTTAAACTTACAATATTATACGTACGTATTATTCATAGATATACCTACTCATACTTTGAATCTCAACTCATTACAGATATTTCATTAATAATTTTTTTTTACAAAATTACAAGTTCATTTGAGTCACTTTGAAAGGATACAAGGTGAATAAAAAGATATACCTACCTAGAATCTTTATTCTATTATAATCTATCAAAATAAACTGATATTAGGAAAAAAAAGAAATACAACAAAAAAATCGACTGAACAAAAATATAGCCAGAATACCGAACTACATTCAAAATGGTTCCAGTTTCATTTAATGATATTTAAAGGCAACGTATTTTTTTTTCATTCTACACTTGAAGCGAAAGGGAACCATATTATCTGGTACTCGTACTTGGCGACCTCACACTTTTATGGTGACAAGAATGTATGAGTAATTAGGACAATAACTTAAAATAAGTAAATAAGAGTACTTTTTTTATACATTATTTTTTGTACCAAATTTTTTTTACGTTTCGTTCATTAGTCAAATAAATCAAATCAATTTACTTATTAAAAATGTTAATTAACAAAATGTTTTATGAAAATTTGAACTTTTTCAACGCTTGATGATAAAAACTCGTACCTACTTAATCTGTTTAGGTACTAATCAATATCCAAGAGTTCGAAAAAAAACTCCGTTCTCCGTTCACAAGATACTAGCGTCAAGGTGAAGTGAGTCATACTACCAGTATTCTGTGACTTCACTTGCACCGTGAGAAGAGAGGGATATGCTAATTGTGATTGATTGGTAGCATCCGCCATTACTTGCTACTGTGCAATGATAGTGCTTGCAATTAGGTGTTTTGCACTTGTCTTGATAAACTTGAGGCAATAAAAATGGCGCCAATTAGGGGCCCGTTCAATGCTAGCGAACCACTTTGTATTGTAAGTTTTGACGTTAGAAACGAAGGTAAATCGTGGTGAAAGAAAGAAAGAAAGAAAGAAAAAAATAGATTTTGTTGAAAAAAAAATGATATAAGTATAGACTTTCTAGATGTTTCTTCACAATTTTGAATGCAGTGGCCAAATACGCCGCAGCTCGATGTGAATTTTTATTGATCTAATATCTATGTTTTTCTAGTGGAAACTTATGATGCTACTGGACTATTCAGGAATAGAAATGTCTACTAACATTTATTTATGAAATTTCCTAATCATTTTTGGGGACTGAGTCTGATGTTATGCTTGAGAACCCCATAATAGCCGGAATCAGTATCAAGCCGGATTTAAGCACTTCCATGTCTTCTTAGAAAGGTCAAAGTGAATGTAATAACTTCAAATGAGTCAACAACTACCGCATATAGTGCGTATTTTATTCTACTATTCAAGGTGTTACAAAGAACCTACTTAGTTTTAAATTCGGATTTGACTCATCAAGAAACAGTTATCAGGAGTTTGAATTATTCATATCAGACACCCAGACCAATTCACCTAATAATATAGATCTACGAGCTCTGCTGGCATTAATGATAGCCAAGACGATAAAGCCACTTGTTATTTTAGCTAGACTGTTTATGCGATATACAGACTTTAAGTAGGTTCAAACACCAGTGTGCAAAAACCTCAAGTATTTGTTAGAAATCTGGAAAAAATATGATAAATGGAAACACAGTGACCTTAAAATTTAAACAATTCAGCATCAATGACAAATAGAATTGCGAAACTACATAAATTCTTGAAAAAAACTGTATAACTTATAAGGTTGCAACAGTTTCATAACTTGCTATTTGACCGACTGTTTTTCAAGGTGTTTCAAATACAGCCACATAAGAAACTGGAAAACTGTTCCATAATATAGGAAAATAGAATTATAGACTTTCAATACAGTGTAACAAAACTACGAAAGTTATGGAGTGTTAACTGAATAGTGAAAGTATTCTCTTAACGCCTGAGTGGGCGTTTATACTTCGATTTAAGTTTATTTTCAAATTAAATATTGGTTTAGTTGCACAGGACCGTCGATAATCGATGCGAGTGTAAAAGATTGTTTGTACACGCTATTTCGCGCATTACCATTTAAGTGTGTATTGAATGAGTAGAATTTCGAGCCTATTTTAACCCAATTATTTGTCTGATGGTGGTTTTTCTAAAAGTTCTTCTCACTACAAAGTAGCTATAATTACTTGTACTAGTTATAAGATTTGTCAGTTCTCTCCAACAGCTGTTGTAAATTTTTCATACATATGTAGATTTCGTTGTCATGCTCGTTGTATCTCATTTATTAACGTCGATATTAGACACGTCAGCTAAATAGTCACTTAATTGTTCTGTTTGATTCAACGTCGCGTTGTCTTATTGTATTTGAGTTCCGCATGCTTTAATATGTCTATTAATCTTGTTCTTGGAATTGTTTATATCTAGTTTGTCATCAACTAAAATTATACACTTCGTTAGTCATTAGGTTTTAATATTACTGCGTTGCGACTGTGTTTCAAAGACGAAACATTCCCATGACACTGAGTCGGCTTGCTTGAATTTTAATTTAGTAGGTAATGCGCATGTCCAAGGTTGGACCCTATTTCGCTCATGTTTTAGTCATATCAGTCGGCACTGCTTATGTATAAACAAAACAGTCTCTGGAAAGTTTTGTGCAACCTTACATACAACGAGGCTCAAAGAGGTAATCTTTTTCTATGCTTATGGCGTCTATTTTCGTGTAGTTGTCTGGCGTGGTTCATCAGTCAACTTGTTTAGTCTCGAGTATATTTGGCAAATCTACTTACAGCTTTAGAGTACCCGCTTCCGGCGCTGCCATCTGACGAGTTGCTCAACCTCCTCTCGCTGTTGGACGCCGGCGGCGACCACGCCGAACCACTGTCTGAGGGCATTTCGTCACATCCACTGTCTCACATCATAACCAGACGGTACACTAGCACAACACTATAACTTCACTACAGGCGCGGTCCATTTTCGAGTCCCATTTACCTGGGAAGGAAGAAAAAATATAATGAAAAGGGTGAACATGACATTCTGCGATGTTGCAAAGGGTTCAAATGCAGACTTGGTATCTGACAACAAAGATTTTATCGAACGAAATGAATTAAAACGAAGACGTAAAAACCTTTCTAACGCATCTAATTCAGTGTTTCGGATCTTGAATTCTCGACAGCAGGTAAAGCTGGTTTATATCAGTAAATTATAGGCTCGGATGATCTTCTTTTTTTTTCACTATCTCCCGAGACTCAGGTAGCTCGGATATTGCGTTAGATGGAGATAACACATGTCATGCGTTTGACCGATTGCAAATGCTTTAGCAAAAGATAAAGTTTAATAATACCTGCAATATAGCTTGTGTAACTAATTCTTCGTATAACGCTAAACACAATTGCAGTTAAAGTAGGTAGTCAACACAAAAACAACTATTTCGTAATGGTGCTTGAGGTAGCTAATTTTCGCATGGCCATAACAATGGGATCCGCTAATTACCTGAGCACAGAACGCGCGATTTCCAACAATAACACTATTACAATAAAGTTTACAATCGCTCGGGTATTGAGGAATAGCCGTGGTTGTAACGCACGTCCGCTCGGGCAGAGACCGCGGTCGACACTACCTTCGCCTGCCTTCACTTCACTCCGCTTCCCGTCCCGCGTCAGATAAAATATCATTTCTTAATCGATAACCAGTTGTATTTTGCACAAGAAAGACTGTTTTATTTCTTGTCTTTTATGTATCTTTTTGTCTGATTTGGTTTTTACTACTTTTATTGCTGTCACTGTGTTTTATGTCAAGCTGTAATTTGAACGGATTTTAACGATTCATATAATAAATAGTCACTTCTACGATAGTATGCTATCTATTTATTTTTATGATTCGGTTTATTTCAGAGGTCATTTATGTCTTATCCAATTAGGAAAAAACCTATCTTGATGCTCGACTCCACTAATAAACGAGACTGTAAATGGATTATCTTGGCTGTCAACTATGTGCTTCAAATTAAATAATAATATTTGCTTAGGTATTTCGTTGTTCTATTTTGTTGATAACATCATTGTCTTCCAAGAAGGTTAATTCGACAACGATCGATTATTTGACTGCTTTCTTTTATAAAACTTGCTAACTATTTATCACCTTTCTATCATCAGTCATCATCGAAAATTCAACACCCCATGTCCTACATACGTACCTATCTACGATCAGACCCAGTTAAAACTTGCAGTGATCAATTACCCATTCATGTGACATGGTAAACCCTATACTTAATACAATGGCATAACAAAGAAGAAACCGTAGTGACATGGAGAAATTTCACTCGAACAGTAAAGTCACAGAGTATTGAAATGAGACACGAAGATAAGGTAAATAAAACTTAGCGGCTTATGACACAGAAATCGGTTGTAGAATTTGAATAATAATTGAAAAACGAGTAAAATAAAAGTATTGAGTTAATTTTCAATACGGTGATGTATGTTATGTTTTTCCATAGTGAATTACGGAGTGGCACAGGACAGCCAATAGGTTCACGCTTGACGGTATCGCTGCGCACGCGCACCAGAGAAATGGCTGCATTGTTGAGGACGATGTGGCTGAACTTTTGAAAATTGAGGACATATTTGATTTTTGAACTGTAACCTAGAGTAAATTCATGAACAATCAAAGAGATACCAACTATTATTTTGTAACTGGTATCTAATCGAACAAGTTTGAAGAAAGCATGTAAATTAAATAGGTATAGGTACAAGAACTCGTACTATTCAACATAGTTTGATATTTAACATCTATAGGTAGAAACCATTATTGTATTTTCAATTGAGGCCAAACTAATTTCAGAAATTGCATTTAAAACCATAACCTGCTTACTCCCTTGAATTCTATTACAAAGGAATGAAGTTAGCGTTTCATTACGGTCCCTGGCTTCATTGTAAAGTTTATTAAACATAAACCTAGCGGTACATAATTTTCTAGGAAAGGCTGTTAATTCTCTATCTTATTGTACTTCTGGTTATAGTCATAAGTTCACGGCCTTTGCTCAATATATGGGACAAAAAGTGTTTCATCTTATACCATTTTTATTGCGTAATTTCATATCCATTTACTTTTAGATGAATCATACCAAGCGTGTTTATTAAAAATTTGTGTGAATTTGTTGTTGAAATAAAAATAGTTGTGGTATCGATCGATATTAATGTCAAGGTTGAACTAAGTAGTCTTTTAAATGCTTATTGATTCAAGAATTCTAATCATCGATAAAAAATCTATTTTATAGTATCTTATTTTTTGCCTACTTGCACTGATATTTTTATAACATTATTTTACAAAATTAACAGTAAGTAAGTAGGTATATTAAAGTACATTTTAGAAGTAAAATTGCTTTACTACTTTGTTGACACTTAGTTTATCAAGAATGTCCTACTTATTCCCAAGTCATGGTCACCCGACAACGGGACACTTTCTACACGCAGATAACGGAATTGGCGCGTACCCTTATTACCAAATAAATAGGGTTCAAATTCGCCGGATCGTTGAAAAAGCCAAACGGTAGCTTGTAAAATTTGTATGACAATGAACGATACTTTTATTCAGTGCTTATCTGATTGTAATAACAATGTCAGTAAAAGCTATATCTGGGACTAGTGGTTTGCCCTGGCTTGGCTTGGAATTTGTTTAGGCTTTCGTAAGCTAAAATATACTTTATATAGGAACATGACATTTTAATGAATTTATTTTTTTGATGACCGGAACGAATACAAGCTACTTGCAAGATATTTTGTATGAAAAGCCGATTTATAAGCACTTCTAGCGAGAGATTTGTACACGATTATTTCCATACCAAAACTGCGAGTTTCTAGATTCTCACTTTTCGCAAACATTTTTAAAACCTTTTTATCTTTACAAATGACTTTTTAACCGACTTCCAAAAAGGAGGTTCTCAATTCGGTTGTATGTTTTTTTTTTTTTTTTTTTTTTTAATGTTTGTTACCCCAGATCTCCGTCATTTATGAACCGATTTCAAAAATTCTTTTTTTATCTGAAAGGATATACTTCCAGATTGGTCCCATTTTATTTTCATCAAAATCGGTTGAGTAGTTTGGGTTATAAATAGAAATAACTGAAAAAAATAGGCCCGGCGCGGTGCAGCGCCTACCATTTTACTGCTAGCAACGATGCAATATGCCAAGTTGCGGCGTAGCGCCTACCATTTTACTGCTAGCAACGATGGACCCTTCGTGGTGCGCACCTAAATTTTTACATATCTCTAAATTTGTCAATAAACCCAGTTTGTACATTCAAACTGCATTTAATTGGAGAAAAGCAAAAACCCACCAGTTGTTCCTCTAAAGAATCAACACCAACCACATGCACGAAATTGCGTATTTTGCTTTCCTGTGACTTTTATGTGGTGTTTATAGTGACTAGAACATTCCCAATGAACTGTCATCATCATCATCATCATCTGATGATGAAGCTGGTAGTCGAATTGAAGTCGGTTTTCCAGTTTTTTAACTTATAAATTATTACTTTGACTGTACTGACCTGCGTTGTCCCACAGAATAATATAACAGTACTACGAAAGGTACGATCCGAATAAAAAAAAAACAAAATTTGCATAACAAAAGAAGGTAGGAAATGGTCATAAAGCCATTCATATCATAACCCGCTAAGACTACGGACTAAGTACGGACTAATTACGGGCTGTATAGGAAAAGTCACATGACTATTTCTATACATTTTGACGTTTTCTGTTCTAAAGCGATCTGGTAGGAGCGCTAAATATAGCCACGGCCCGGAAAATATTCGAAAAGTGGTCCATCATAAAATGCTGAACATATTTCTACATTCACGTCATCCTTGAGGAGTGAATGTCAGTGGTCGACCTCCAGCCTTCCTGCAGATTCCTTAAATGTCAACTGTATTCATCAATTCATTATTCGGATTTATGCATTAAAACTGTTGCATTCCGAATGTTAATTATACCTACCGGAATACAAATGTTTATAATGATAATTAAATATTGTTAATTCTAGAGTTTAAAATTTTATGACATTTGTCATTGTTGTAAATAGTTTGATCCAAATAAACCACTAAAAGCAGTTTTACATATTTATGCCACGAGGTATTTCTAGTTTTAAGTTATTCGCACCACATTAAAAATACATTAAAAAAAATTATTTAAATCTTAATGAGACTATCAAATGACTTCGGTACAGGGTACATCCCACACAAAAACAATATAATTTTACAGATGAACGAAATAATAAACGAAATAGTTATAATAATAAGAAACGATTCACACGAATGACGTGACTATGAGCATTTACTTATCAAGATTATTGACCACCTTTGCCCACTAGTGGGATGTTAACAGCCCGTAACTTGTAAGGTTCATTATAATTTATGATAACCAAAGATTTTAATGGCTCACGTAAAACCCACGCAAGCCATTTCATATTTAAATCGAAACAAGACAAAGAATTCGTATTCATTAGGAAATATCACTTCGATTATCACTTTTAATTATAGATTTTTTTATGTTGAATTTTGAAACAACAAGAAAAAATCTATGCAAGTACTAAATAACTTGGCAGTTAGGCACAGCAAAGATCTTATCTGTGGCTCAGACAGACCTCTGAACCTACAGGACGCATTGTAAATACATGTTATCAGCGTTTCGTCAGGATAGGAGTTTGCAAGAAAAAATCCTGGTTTGCGAGAATCGAAGCATTAACCCGCCTCACAGAGCCAGTTAAGCACTACGCCATAAAAGTCATTAGGAAATGTATTCTAAAATGGAGTAAAAGTATGTGGTTACGATGCGGAATCGTAAATTTTATCTCGTGGCGTGGAGTCATAAAACGAGAAAAAGTCCATAAATACTTTGGTGAATACAATGCTGGATTTCGAAAGCATTTAAATCTATGATTTGACAATTGGGAATAATACATTCCTTTAGGAGGTTTGATACATAAACAGAACGCACCAAACAGCGGCATTAAAATTTAGTGGATGTTTTAACAGCGCATTCATACAACGATGCAGAGATAACGGTTAACTTAAAAAACTTTTAGACCTAAGTCCAGTGGCAGTACGAGACGACCTAAAAAACGTGCCAAATAAAGCGCTTGCCCACATTCCAGCCGTGCCTTGACTTGCCAAACCAAATAAACATGTCGTATTTAAACCACCATAAACGGCAGGCATATGCCCTCTTATCCGGTAACTGAAATATCTTATGGCGAAATTAGATCCACCACCAGATGGCAAAGTCAATGAAGCAAGTAACGCTGAGATTGAATAATCAGTAACGGGATAAACTGAAGACGGTGATGACAATCGAGGCGAAACCAGATTCGCTTCCAGGAATAAGAAACGAGATGAACCTATCATTCGGCCGAAAAAAAGCATTCGCAAAAACGAACACAACACATGGCCCGCGCGACCTTTGGAATTCCGAGCGGATCCGCTCAACGCAACCGTATAATGAGAACCCAATATCGATGACAATAAAGTTGAGGTTGCAGATGACGGTGGTTACTACATTAATGACTCTGGAAGGAAGAAAGGTAATACAAAAAAGAGAGGAATAAAATTGTAAAGCGGTACAACAACGACCTTGGGTTATACTGTAGGCCACATGCCGGCTGTTGCTCCTACGGGCCGAGGTATGTGTAGCCGGTTCTGGTTCTGTAGAACCACTTTTTGGGTAGTGTTTTGATGGATGGATTTTGGGGCCCACTATTTGAAGTGGTCCGAACGCATTGTTTTTGAAATTCTATACGGTTGTAAAAAACACGCAAATATTTGATACTTACAGAGTAAGCTGATGTTATCAAGATCGACGATTGCATTAAAAAATGAGAGCATCGTTGGAATACTCAGCGTAGGTATATTTTAGGGCTATGCATAAGGTGCGAATATATTTCGTATAACCTGACTTTTAAGATCCGCACCTCGCCTATGCCGTCCATTGGCATATGACTGTGGACAATTATTAACTTTTACTTTTGCTGTTTATTTTTAAATATTTATGATGGGAGAAAGTTCCGGGATCGTGGGCAAAGCACGTGTGGTGAAATTTTTAAACCGATAAGTATCTTTCTATGTTCTAAACGTGAGTTCGCGTATGTCATAGTAATAGTAGGGTTTATTCTTTATTGCGATACCAACTTCGATCGCGTGCTTTCTGTTTTCGCCTGGGAGTTCCGCAGGGTCATACCGTAGGTCCTATGCTATTACATCGGCATGCAGAGTAATTTACAGTTATTGAGCTATTAGATTAGATAGCTACACAACAGTGAATTCGCCTCTCACCGAAATTGTATAATTGTTGCAATTATTGCAATTAGAGCATGAACGTACATAATTGATACTTTTGTGGTCCAGATGTAAATTTATGTTGAGATTATTTTGTGATATATTCATGCTAATGTTAGAATAGTACCAAATAATTATTTTGTCATTGAACAATCTGTAGTAGGTACATTACATACAGTACAGACGGACTGTGACTGATTAATAATAACGATTAGGTTAAAAAAAACATGAATAACACATTCGCAAACATAGGAAATAGCTCCTTTACACTTTTAAATGGCAGTTGTTCAAGTTTTAAGATCAGTAGCCAAGTTACAAGACTAACAGATAGGTATATTAAAATGCAGACCGAGTATACGATAAAATAAGAACAATATTGAGCCAATAAATCATTCTGACCATGCGCCGCGCAGCAACTGCTTTTTTCGATAAATGTACGACAGACACATTTCAAATAGGTACACGGAAAGGGCGGATGGATGATGGTAAGTTAGATTGTAAGATAGATACATGTGCTACTATGTGAAGGTTTGCAGGAGGTTTTTGAAGAAACGCAGTCGTTCTCATGGCACTTGAAGTCAAAGTCATAAAGTGTTTCATTCAATAAAATCACAAGGATCATTTTGAACAAAGAGAAGTAAGGAAAACCGTGAACCATAAACTATTTGAAATTGCAGTCAACGCATTTCTAATATTAGTAGGATGATATATCCATCAACAACATAACCAGGAACTGGTGATTTTCGAATCACATTTCACTCATTTCTACGCATATTTCATTTTACAACTTGCGTATTAATTATACACCTGTCAACATTTGTTATTCCCTTCACCGTAACTTGCAACACCACATTAAATTCAACAGTAGCAGCTTCAATTTCGAAAACCTGTTAAATCCGACCAATACATTAGAATCATTCAAATCCAATTTGGCTTAACCTAATGATGGCGCCTCATCTACTGACTTATTCCCTTTTAATAAGGTCTAAATTGCTATAATAGTCCCTTCAGTAGTAGTGGCACCTAGTGGTAGATACCTGGTTTAATTTACAACGCCTGACAGCCTATAATCATGATGCATTGTGCCTGTGAGTACAAATTTTAATCTTATAAAAACACTCCGTTACTTGCTAGTCTTGCTACCGTAATGATAAAGCAAATATATTGTACTTGAGCATTGTGGAGTAGGTTTTGGTATGTGGTACTATTCAACCTTTACAAAGGCTTTTCTTATTTCACTTTCCTGTTAGCTCAACTGAAGTTCTTGTATTACCTTCTGACTCAACAGTTTTACGCTTGAGCTAGTTTTTAAGGTGTAACAGTAGTGTGTATCCGTAAATTTTTCAGTCACAGTCAGCTTTCACTGTGCTTGATCTATTCTTTCTTTAAATAAAATAACATAAAGCTAGGTCGTAAAGAACAATGTGAATGATTTGACGATATATTTTTGCTAGAAATGAAATTCAAAATAGCGGCATTTTGTCATCGGTTTGTCTTGTTACAAACTCCTTGTGAATTTCGTAAATTGCATAACAACGAGTCACTTGAGAACATTTAATGTAATATTCAATTGTTTTATTAGTATTCAGGGTACGATTTGTGACGAAACTCACTTGAAATGGCAAAATAGCGGCCTTGTTTGCATTCTGGTACTCTGGCCCTTCGAGATGATAATCTGAAGTCACGGCATCTGAGGATATAAGGACCGTAATCTAACGGAGCTTCAAATAGGTATCTGTTGAGAAAATGTCACAATCGTCATTTGTCCGGAATAAAGAGCGGACTTTAGATGGAAGGTTATTTACGTCAATGACGGTCAACGTACCTTGAAAACCTGGTCCAAATAACCAATACGATGTCTTGTCTACTAGGTACTTATGCATTATGTTTTTGCCTGAGGGAGTTATGTTTCAATCCACATAAAAACAGAATTTATTTACCTACAAGAATTTCAAAACCAAACTGTCTAATTGCCAGCAATTTGATCCAGTTAATGACGTTAAAATAGCCATAGTGAATGTTAGTTTTCGCCTCCAAAGAGTTCGTCGACCTTCGTCCGCCATATTTGACCATAGACTATGGAGCGTTAACAGAGCATGACCATAAACTACAAAACCTCCCATTCGGCTATTTGTCCGTTTCGTGACGCATCACCGGTTTTTATTTGCATCTACAGATTTTTTCGTATCCACGAAATACGAACTACGGATTCTATCGATTAATGACTATTTTATGGTTATACAAGCAATCACGTAACGAGATGTTTGAATTTGAAACCATAAATTGGTTCGAGTAATACTTCCGAAGCAAACCCAAAAAAACAAGTTTATGAAACATTTCTTCGCTGTAAATAATACTGACAGTGTTTCTTGAAAGCTGATCAAATAAAGCACTGGCTTCATAAGTAACTGAGGACAATATGACGGTCGTAATCAACTCAATACCATCCATTTACATTTGTGAATACACTCAGCAACCGGTGAATTATATTGCGGTCTATTGTAGATCTAAATCCGGCCTGGTTCGGTTTTTTAGATGTAACAATCTCAGTTGAACTGCAAAGTTTTAAATCATGGTCAGTTCATACAAACTCATAGTTATTCTGTGACTAAATAGTGACATTATGATGTCATTTAATTTGTTTTCGCGCATATTTGGCTGTCAAGTGTCTAAAAAGAATGATCACGTGGTACAAAATTGTACCACGTGACCAGAAGAAATTACACTGGGCAGTGAAATACAACTTGACAGCAAAAGATTGGAATACGGGGGCTGTAGCCTTATTTTTAAAACACTGAAAGTTCATGTACTTATTCAGGTCACAAGTCCTCTTGTGGTAGGACATAAAGAACCTTTTTTACTATCACTGAATTTAATGCTGACATAGTAATGGGGAGCCATATAGCAATTATAATCCTTATTGCTTTGTAAAGGTAGCCAATTAAACAGTACTATTACTTCCGTCATTGCGTCGAGATTAACAAAATTATCTGCTGAGTTTTCCTTTCCGTGCCCTTATTTAGGTGAAAGAAGCGTAAATAATGAAGAAACACCATTTATTATTCTAATCTAGATAATTTATATAGCGTCAGGAGGTACTTTATATCCTGCCCCTTTAAACGGGAGTGCCTGGGACATGATTTAGATAGAGTAGGCTTGCGAAAGCTACCGATGTTGCTAAAGGGAAGAATTGACAGTTCGTTTTGTCAGTGTCAATTTAATTTTAGGACCTACTGGTAAGAACTGACTGAACGATTCAAAGTGCAAGATCCGGCAACGAATAATGAAACTAGGAGACCACATTATCCTAGTTGGAACACTGCGTGGGATTCCGTATCCATTAGCATGTATCTCTACCTACACCCCGTTTGTATGAAATATCAGAGGTCGGACATATGGCGGAAGGTTAAGTTTGCAAAGCTTGCTATTTTGTAGCTTTAATATTGTAGTAGTTTTACGATACACATGGTGTTAGGTTTGATCAGCCCCCGTATTCCAATATTTTGCTGTCAAGTTATATTTCACTGCCCAGTGTAATTTCTTCAGGTCACGGGGTACAATTTGGTACCACGTGATCATTCTTTTTTTTTTAAACACTTGACAGCAAAATATGCGCGAAAACAAATTAAATGACATTATAACGTCACTATTTAGTCACAGAATAACTATGAGTTAGTATGAACTGACCATGATTTAAAACTTTGCAGTTCAAATTTGGAGTTCAACTGAGATTGGAATACCCCTGCAGGTAAGATCGACAAGATGACACAGAATCTCGAGAAACTAATATGTCGCATGTCGGGTCGATGTCGTGTCGTGTTGGTGCCAGTCTGAAAAGAGCCATTACTGCATGACTGCGGTCAACAATCCTTGATGAAGCAAACAGCTCGCATACCAACGTCGACCTCAGAGCATTTACATTCAAAGTGTTTCTGCGGCACGAGCTACATACTGAATCTGAATCCCGTGTCACTTGGGAACTTCAAAAACACCTTATTTTATCATCTGTTTTTTCTTGCAATATTTATAATTTCGGGTGTAATAAAAACTCACATGTAAACTTCGCCGCCCCATCTTGCCGGAGGGCGTCCTACACTACGCTTGTCTAAACGCGGTCTCCATTCAAGTATTCGTTGGCTCCCGAGATTATCGGTTCTACGGCAAACATGGCCGGCCCACTGCCATTTCATCTTGTTAATCCTCTGAGCTATGTCGACCACCTTAGTTCTTTGTCGGATAATCTCGTTTCAGATTCTATCCTTTAAAGAATCTCTTTCGATTGTTGAATATCAAAACTTGACTAGGGGGGCGATTCCAATCTCAAAGTTGAACTGCAAAGTTTTAAATCATGGTCAGTTCATACTAACTCATAGTTATTCTGTGACTAACTAGTGACATTATGATGTCATTTAATTTGATTTCGCGCATATTTTGTTGTCAAGTGTCTAAAAAGAATGATCACGTGGTACAAATTTTGTACCACGTGACCTGAAGAAATTACACTGGGCAGTGAAATATAACTTGACAGCAAAAGATTAGAATACGGGGACAGAAGAGATGAACCACAGAATAAATAACAGTACAATATACGTAGTGTAAGTGAAATACGTCAAGTAGATGTGGTCTACACCGACTTTGAAAAAGCCTTTGACCGTGTAGACCACGTCATACTCATGCGCAAGCTTCTTGAACTTGGCATACGCGGCAATCTGCTGAGATGGATTGAATCCTATCTGCGGAACCGATCTCAAGCAGTCGTTATAGGTGGTTTTTGCTCGGATTTTGCTGATATACCTTCTGGTGTGCCCCAGGGCTCTATTTTGGGACCTCTTTTGTACGCATCCTACTTGTATGACGTTGGTAAGTGTTTTCACTATGCAAGATATCTCATGTACGCAGATGATACTAAAATATATATGAAAGTTAGGAATCCCATCGACTGTATTAATCTACAAGATGATCTTCATAGGCTAAGTGGCTACTATGCAGATAATCGCATAGGTGTCAATATAAGTAAGTGCCATTATGTCTCCTTTACACGGAAAAGACGTCCGACTGATTTCACTTATGAAATTAATGGCGTTCTAATAAGCAGAGTGATGTCAGTTAAAGATTTAGGTGTTATAATTGACGCTAAATTGACATTTGCTGATCATATTGCTGGTATTGTGGGAAAAGCGTACAAAAGCTTGGGGTTTGTATTAAGGGTAAGTCGCCCCTTTACTGATGTGGCTTGCTTGAAGATTCTGTATTATTCTTATGTCAGGAGCACACTGGAATACTGCAGTACCATATGGAACCCGCAGTATATGATATACATTCAGAGCCTTGAGAGAATCCAGCATAAATTTTTAAAGCACTTAAACTATCGCTCCTTTTGTAATTTTATAGATTACGAAGAATCTTGTAGTCATCACCATCTTACGACACTTGAGAAGCGTCGGTCTTTAGGTGACATGTCGTTTCTGCATGGCTTATGTAATGGGTATATTGACTGTGTAGAGCTCATATCTCAAATCTTGTGCTTTTGTTGTCCCAAAACTAGAACGCGACATACAAAGTTATTCGCAGTTTCACATTCTAAAACGAATTATGCTCAGAACTCCCTTGTTAGTAGAATGCATATAAGGTACAATAAAACATTTAGCTCTGTTGATATTTTCCACAGCAGCAAAGGAGTTTTCAGACGTGAATGTCAAAAAGTAATTGATGAAGCCTGAGTTAGCCTAATTTGTATAAGTATAGTATTTTATTTTTTTCTGTAGAAGCACATTTTTCACACAAACAGACACACCCGCGCATAAACACACACTCACACACTGGGTACTCCTGAGATCTCCAGACTCTCATGAGACTGGCACTATCAGGAGTACCCATACACATACACACACCACATACACACACGCAATAGAACAACACACCACTACATACACTCAGTATTAGTTACGAAAATTTCATTTTTATTCTAATCATCTTTGGAATCCCGTGACTATCGTCGACTTTTGTTATTGTTATTGTACTTAGAATGTAAATCCGTTTTTGGCTATCTGTTTTAAATATAAGTTTTTTCGCCATTATTTTTAAGAGCTGTGGATTTTGTTACTCAATAAAATAAAATAAAAATAAAATAAAATACCTATAATTTCTTGAGCCAGTCATGCAATAAAATAATAATATCCAGGTCACAGTATAATCTACCTTCATAACTTACCTTTAGTACTGTATGATAACATAATATTATCTAAGTTGGCAAAACATACTTACTAAACAGAGTTTTGCAACGGGAGCTTGAATAAATTGTTTGAGGCTGGATAAAACGCTATTTAGATAAACATTTTACGACTTCTCACTTTTTTTTTAACAACTAAATGATGGAGGCTATGGGCCACCTATAACGATGCATTGCACTGCGCCCATCACTCTGAGACATAAAGATGTTAAGCCTCATGTGCCTTTAATTGCGCCTGCACCCATACCCTTCAAAACGGAACACAGCAATGCGAGCATCACTGTTTGGCGGCAGGATTAGGTAGATGGTAGTACTTCCCCTAACGAGCGAGAGCTCGTTAGGGGTAACATTTTTATTCTTCTTGTGAGAACAAGAATAATAAAAATGTTAAATAAAAGTCCATATTACATAACAGTCAAAATCTTTAACAACCTACCAAATGATATTCAAAATGAAACAGAAATAACTAAATTTATAAGAGGATTAAAATTATATCTAGTCAAAAAATGTCTCTACTCAACTGAAGAATATTTTGAAAAAGAATAATACTATTATATGTACCTACTTAAGATAAGTTTAAGCGCCCAAATATAACATTTTTGCGATACCAGGGTGAATAAGTTTTAAAGTGCCTCTGACTTTAGCATAAGACCAAATTGTAACACTTATTTTGGCAAATAAATGTATCTTGTATCTTGAAGCTCTACTACTAGCAGTGTGATAAAATAAATAAAATAAATAAATATTCTTGGACTTTACACACAACACCCTCTAGTCCCAAACTAAGCATAGCTTGTGATATGGGAACTAGATGGCTGATAGAATACTTATATACTTTTTTTTCTGTAAATACATACTTATAATACGTAGTAACACCCAGACATAGAACAAACATCTATGTTTTCCACGCACAAATGTTTGTTCTTGGTGGGGATCGAACCCACGACCCACAGCACGGAAGGCAGAGCTATTACCGACTGAGCTGTGACGCCTGTCTGATGTGCGCCAAGGGAGTGCTCTCAAACGATGTCGGAAACCCACGTCGTCGTACGAGTATGTACCTATAGTTTGTGTAGTAAAATGTTGTAACGTTGCCCGGAACGTTGTATAAATTATCTGGAATAGAAGTTCACTTGACCCCCTTAAAAAAATCAAAATTCATACAAATGACATTACAACTTCTAGGAATGCATATTAGAATACATTATAGTTATCTCGGCGTAAAACAAGAAGCCGTGTCTAGTTATGAAACCTTCATTCTTGCATGCTTGATGAGTTTTGTAATATCAAGATATCAGATGGAAGGAGTAGCTTGCAGACGCTGGATTCTTCTAACTGCAAAGAAGCGAGATAGCTCAGTAGTATTGAACTAGGTAATTAAAAAAGTAGGCAGATAAAGTAATTTTAAAATACTAGTGTGTCAATTTGACCATAGGGGACTTTGAGCCTTTTTGTGTCTTGATTCAAAATTTTCAAAATCAAGGAATTCTAAGACTAATTCAAAATACAAGCGTTAGATCTACTTGACAAAAATGTATATTGTTGACTCAGTAAAAATAGATAATATTGATGAATACTTTAACCCCCCACATCGGGAGTAGTCTTATAATAACACCCTGTATATTCGTAGGATGCAAAAAACAATTCCGAAATTCTATTGCGACATTTGCGACACGGAGGAATTTGCTGTGTTCAAACAGAGTCAACTCTACATCCCCGTATAGAATGGTTTTTATGAACATTTTTCCGGCTATGCCAAAAAATAAATATGCCATGCGCATAAAGTAGTCGAAGCCTTCACATTATGGTGATTCATCCTGTTGATTCTATTCACATGGTCTCGTCTAAATTACAAAACAAATGCCATTGAAGTGACAAGAACTCCGGTGAACTGGCAGGCAAAAGCTTAGCTTTCTATCATTAAAAAAAATGTGACATAATTTTCACTAAAAACGAGATATATGATTTGAGTCTGATTGGTTCCCGATATTTCGGGTTTCAAGTCATAATCGATACTAAGCTGTCCCCACCAGTGGGGATTATGACAATATTGCATGCGCCATGATCACGGGTCGAACTGAAGGCTCTGCAAGTACTCATTGGCAGACGTGCCGTCAGACGTGAATAAATATGACAGTTCTAAAATGAAAATAGGTTGCCCACAAGTTTGGAAACAGTAAAGTGAAACTCCATGCGCATAAAAGTAGTCGAAGCTTGAGTATTCACATGATCCAAACACTCCAAACCTCTTACTCAACAACATATCGTATTGCCATTCATGTGAACATTAGGAAACCTGTCATTATGTCTAATTAATTGTTTAATTTGAATAATAAAATTTATTATAATGTGACTGATTGCATACGGCTTTGCTTGGAGACACTGCGTAGTTTGACGTTTTGTGCATAAAAAAACATAGATGAATAAATAACCAATAATAAGTTCAGATACAAACAAACATAACTAATACCGTAGTTTTATGTAATATCTTTAACCTTCCTATACCCGCGCGTTGGTCTGTGAGACCGACAAATTACTTTTCCGTGTTTATTTCACCTCAGGACAACTCTAGCGCAGGGAGCTTCCTAGTAGCTGCATGATTCGTCGCCATCTTCAATTTAGTGCGAAGCGAGCGTCGCGTTGGTGCGGCAGCGCGTGTCCCAGGACTAGAGGTGTAATATAACAGTCAAATTTTCATATTCGTGTTATTGAATATAACGGTTTGGTGATACTATGTTATCATACCTGTTATAAAATAACAGTCAAATAACAGGCAAGGCTACGGATTTCTATAGGTAGGTAGTGATTAATGAATTCCCGGGTTGTGCAATCCTGGTCGTGCTTTCCATGGTTGTGTTTTCCCAGGCTGTGCATTCCATGGTAGTACAATAACCGGACTCAATTATTTTCCTTTCACTCTCGCCTGATACAAACCAACGTATAGCCAAGCCAACGCCACGCCACCGGAGGCATGGCGCGGAGGTGTGAGCAAACGGCGATCGCGATGAAGAAATGAAACTATCACTGTCACATGTCCTGTCAGTATCTGTTCTGTTATCGAAGCTGAAACTGGCTGTTATCATGTTATTAAATAACATGATAACAGCCAGTAACTATTTGAATCTATGCCGTTCCGCAAATAACAGTAAAACAGTTTAACACTATATCTTTGGCCGTTATAGTGTTATCCCTGTTACTGGCTGTTATCATGTTATTTAATAACATGTTCTCCAACCAGACTTGAGCTCATAAAAAATGAACGATGTATGAAACATGGTGGACAAAATTTCAAAATTTGCGTTTAATACAAAACGAAATTCGCTGATATTTTTTATAGAAGACAACTTTTGCGTCGACCGCCTGCCTGCACCCGTTTTTCATGAGGCTGTTATTTGGCTGTTATAAAATAACATAGCAGCGGCGACGCGTGTAACTGTTATAACGCTTTAGGCCAAATAACGCTGTTCCGTATACCTGTTATGGTTATATTAGTTACACCTCTACCCAGGACACGGCGTCGATCGGTGCGTGGGACCGGCGCGAGTATAGGTGTTAGTTTTGGGTAAGTAATAGATTTTATTATTTATATAATTATAAGGTTGTTTTTATTACTGTTGTATGTAAACTATATAAAATATGGTATATTACCTATTTTTTCTTTACTTTTAGCTTGATAAATGGACGAAGAACGCATAAGACGTATGTTGGAGGACGAACTTTCGGATTCCAACTACGAAGATGACAACGACAGTGAGGTGGAGGATCATGTTGAAATTCAAGAACAAGAAAGTAGTACTGAGCAGGATAGTGATTCTGATGGTGAGCTGCTAGAGGAGCCAACTTCTAGATATTATTACATCGGCAAAGATAATCGCACAAAATGGAACAAAACTGCTCCGTCAATGCCAGTAAGAAGACAGGCTCTGACTGCCATAGTGAGACGTCTGCGGACAACTAAAAATTTTATATTGTTTATAGTATTGTTATCTTTAAGATTTTGATTTTTTTTTTATTTTTTTTTGAGAAGAACAATGTTTTTGGTCATGTTTTCGTAGCTCGTAAGAAAAAGAAGTATTTTTTCAGAGACTGTTTTAAAACGCTGTAAGTTACAAATAAAGCAAATATTTTCTATGAAATTGGTTTATTTCTTGCAACCACATCCGTTAGTAATAATAAAACATAATTTGAGTAAGGCTTTCTTATCAAAATTACAGAAAAACAAGGACTCGAACTTTCGGTCCCAGGCACCGTGCGCGGGTATATGTGTACTTTTTTTTGGCGCGGGTATAGAAAGGTTAATGCATTGAATAAACAGATGATAAATGAGTATGATTAATCAGCACTTAAATGTTTACGTAAACACGAGATTTTTCTACTTTATGATCAAATTGATCAATATTGGCTTGGAAATGATTAGATTCACAAATTGATTTTTATTGAAGGTTTCTTAATCAACGATAAAAAATCTATTACCAAGCTATTGAATAGAAAATCACCAGTTACGATATTTTACTATTTTACATTTAAAGTTCGGATGGTGGAGACAATATCATGGTGGGAATATTAAATACCCTTGGTTATGATCTCGTGAACCTATTTCAGCTTAGCTCTGGTAGTCTCGAGCCTATTTCAGCTTAACCCCGATAGCCATGAGCTTATTGCAGCTCTGTCTTGGTACTTTGAACATTCAAGGCTTGTTGTCTATTTAAAGCCTATATCCTAATAGGAGTCACAACTTTCACAAGCACGTCCCTTAAATTAGGTACCTACCTATAATTAACATTCCAACCGCTTTTTATTCAGGTAAATGAAGCTGCAAGCAGAAAATATTAATTTAATCCTCTTTTTTTCTCTTTCCTCTTTCTTGAATTGCATTGACCCAATAATCCAAAATCACAAGATATACCGTTGTCCGCAGATGTGTCGAGTCAACGATCTTAATGATGCTTCCTGTTCACGAAAGTCGGAAATGTCCGTTATGTTGAGTTGAAGCCTATTCTTATGACTCTGGAAAGTAAGCTTAATCTTTGACAGCTATTGTGACAAGAAAAATATCAATGTAAGTTGTAAAGACAAAGAGACATGGACAAAACGTGGGTGGTACCAGCGTTTTCCAGCTGTTACCGTTTTGGTACCCAATAGTTTATCAACCAAGAACTGGAAAAAGAATCAGAGGAAGACAATAAGCGCTGGACAGATGACATTGAATGTGTAGGAGGACAGCTATGGTCAAGAACCGCAAAAGATAAGGAGGGAAAAATGGAAGGAACTGGAGGTGGCATATGCCATAGGGCAGACAAAGAAAGCAATAAATACAACCAGTGCAAAATTAGATGCATTACCTATCTAAATATTTCTCTGAATGAATTGAAATGTAGTTTTTTTAAAGATAAAGATTTTTATTTGCAGTGAACAGTAATATAACTAAATGATTAAATAAGCCACACATTATACCGTAAAACTTAAACAGGGCTTTTTGATATTCGTTGTGAATTCCTACGATTTATTAAACGTTAAGATATTAGCAATATCTCGCAATAAGATTTGAACCCCATGTCCACTATCATTTAGATTTCGCAAATCCTGGCAGTAATGATACCATTCGCGTTTAGCAGCACAATTGTCTCTTATTTACTGCTGCATTGTCTATGTGTTGCAATCTAAATAAAACGTGATAAAACTAGGAAAAAGGAATGCGCTCTTAAGAGAAAAGTTGCATACGGGTTACAACTTTGAAAGGACTTCGCAATCTTTGACAACAGAAAAGTGCGGTTCCGTCTATAATGTGTAGTCGAAGCCTTAGTTATTCTCGTCATTCATCATACTAGGTATTTTGGGGGCAAAATAACGAATGTGACTGTTTTTAATGAAATTTTGGTTGCATTTTAGATCGATAGACTTTTACAGTTTTAGTTTTTGTCACCTATCGTGACAAAAAGTCTATCGGTCTAGAATCACCCCCCTAAATAAATTAGTACTTCATACTAAGGTATCGATTTCCAGTGGGAACGCTTTTGAACTTTTTTTATCGAATTCCAGCGATCCTCATAATACTTTTGTAACTCGAATGAGTTTGATTTTATGATGTTTTATTAAGAAAATAATTAATTATGAAGATAGAGACTATAAAATTTAATTTCACATGTTTTAATTCAGAAATGTCGATATTAATTCTTGCAAATCTCTTAGGAAATTCTATAGGCCACATTTTATCTGAGAGGTCAATCGATTTAAATTAATCGCTTCTTTAATTAAAATAAAGTCATTAGTTTGTCATAGGTGATTAGTTTGCGTTGTGCAATAATTCATAGCGTCATCCAATAACAATGTTTTTATTTCAAAATCTATATCCTAGAACTAAAATAAAAACGGGTTTGGAATGTCTAAACGAAAAACTTTTATATAACACCCCACTTGATTTTTTGTACGATTTTTTAAACTCCCTTTTGGAGCTTTATAACTTTACAACCCCTTGGCTGATTCAGTTCATAATCCTGCTAGTAAATTATGGTAGTACTATCTGTCGATCTACCAAATTCTATACAGATCGGATAATCGGTTCGAAAGTTATGCTCTAACAAAAATACAACGCCGATTCGTCCATGTTGACGATTTGGAGGATGCTGGCTGGTTCTCTGGAGAAAGGTAGAGGAAGTTACGAATCGGTTTAGCCTGGAAAATGAATTTTACGTTATTTATTTGTCTAGAAAGCAAATAGTCGAAAGATAGTGTTGAGTGGAACAAAAGACCGGAAGCCAACCGGTTTGACCGGACGTCTTCAAAAGCCGGAGACGCGGACTTTTTGACCAGATACCATAAATATCGCTTTCACGGTCAAATCAACTCATCATAAAAAATAATTTGCAATAAACTAGTTTCAGGTCTGTATCCTAAAGTTCTGATTAGCATAATAAGTAAAATCTAAAATGAACAGATAGCGGCCAATGTGCAACCAACAGAAATTGCAATTTCTTGTTTACTAAGATATTTTTGTTTATTATTTTTACGGGAACAAAACCGCACCCAAAATAGTCACGCCATCTGGTAAAATGTAAACAAGTAATATTGAAGTCGTAAAACGTGACATTTTTATAACTACAGATAAACATTCTAAATCCGCATTCTGTTTATTTTAGTACGCTATCGGGAAAATTACTGCAGAACAAGTAAACATAAGTCGCATTAATCATAATTTCCTACAGCGACACGGTCCGAAAGGTTATCGGATGGAAACGCGAGCAGAACCGGGGGCGAAATGTCAGTGTTACGCAATTTCAATTTGTAACCGTGTTTGATACTTTCGCTATTATATTCGCCATTTGTCTAACGCTGTTAACCCGTCAAACGGTAATGTATCAACTTTTGATACACAAATTCCGCGCCTCCCGCGTGTCACGGGTACAACATCTGATCCAAACTAACTTCCGACTGATTTGGTGCTTGCTTGTCATTATCTAGACGCCCATTGGCTGTTTTTTCTGTGACGTACTTCCGTTTCGTTCAAAATACCGCATTGTGATTGGTTGAAGAGCGAAGTGATTACATCAGACAAAATAAACAAAAAAGTTCATGCTTCCGATTTCTTGACAGCCGCCATTTTGTTTTTTTTCGGAGAGTCAGTGTGCCGTTTAGATGTCGAATGAAAACATTTGATAAGTGAATTTATAATGATTATTAATGATTTCTACTGAAAAAGTGTCAAGGATTACGTGTAAAGTGGTATATTTACAGATAAATGAAAAATTCTGGGTGAAAAATGTATCAAACTTTTGGTGCCGTAATGACGTAATGGCGGATTTTTTTGTTTTCGTGTCACAAAATCGAATTGTAGTGTAATTACCGTGTTTCAAAGCTAAATAATTTATGAAATCAATGCGTAAACATGTATTCTAAAAAGTTATGGTGGTAGTTTATGTGGTGTGTATAGTGTAAACTAGTGTATTATGACAAAATGTGTCACGATTTTGGATAAAAATCATGGAGTCAAATACAAATCGCATCATTTCTACAATATAAGTAAGTTTTTGAACCTATCTAAAGGATATAGCTGCTGGGGAATTTCATACTGAAGACAACGATGTATGATATAAATCATATAATTATAGCGTCATCACGTAAAATCCTTTTTTCCGCTAACCTAGCCTAGAAAAAAAATTCTCGTCAAGATTCTTGGCACGCAGTGCAGGTCGGGTTTCAAGCTAGTTTATCGCGCGACGGGGGTTGCACGTGTTTGGTTTTGACTTACAAGGCGCATTTTTGCGCTAATTGTTGGCGCTGGTTTTTAATAGGTATTTTAAATAAAAATTTGCTAGTTTTAAACGTGGTTTACAGAATAAGTAGCTTACGTACCAAGTAATTTTAAAAACTAGTTTGAGCTGAATTTATTATCAACAAGACTATCATTATTCTGGAATGCGAATGTTAACGTAAGTAAATAATTAAAAAATCAGTGGCATTTTAAAAGTATTCGTGCCGCATATTCTCAAGGGCAATAATTGCTCAGTGTCCATTACGAGTTATTAACGCATATTGACTTAAACTACCGGTAAACGGTTCGTGAAGAACTTGTGAAGGGTTTAAAGCTCTATTTTCTGATATAAATGGCCATTACGAACCAATGTCAGATTCAAACGGTAGTTTCCTTTTTGTTATTACTTTATTGCAAGGAATTATTGTAATAACCCTAGCGTAGGTCAACGACATTATAATGTTCTCTTATTCTGGTTTTAAACGTAGTTAAATGTTGACATTTTAGTTGTGTCTTCATAAAAATTGTAGGGGGTTTTACTTACCATCAGGTGCGATTGCGGTCAAACGTTGGTCTATAAAAATGTATAAAAAAATATTGATAACCACGTTTACTTTCTATTTGTATCTGATGCTAGTCGGTCTTTCTTTTAACAAAATTATTCAATTTTATATTACTACAGTTACAGATTTTATCATTTTTAAAGGTGAGATCAACGTATCAGATGAATACGTAAAAAATATAAAAAAGGGTTATATAAACGTAAAACCCACCGTAATTATTTGCACAGGATCCGTATCTATTTCCTCAGCTATTTCATTCCTAAAATAATTCGGTACTTTTGTAACCATATGACCTCTAACAACAATAGCATATCAAATTCACGTCACAGATGCTGGGTAGCACCTACCGTGACGACGGACAATGGTTGGTCACCTCTGGCTCGTTTGTATTTTCGCTTGCCGCGCCTAGTCGCAGCCAATCATAACGCGCGCTGACGTCACGTGTCCAGTCAACGTCAACATTTTTCTAGTTTTGTAAAAATCCGATGAAACGAAACAATAATGTAAGTCTATTTAGGTTTTAGGTACCTATGTGATAAAATTAAAAAACTCCGTACAACATAAAAAGTACGCGGCAATCTTTGTCCTGCCATAAATGCGCAGATTATGATCCAACATGTAATGAAACTATGCTAATTTCTTAAAAATTAACATTAAAACACTCATGTAAGTAATCAATAACATTTCATTACGTCTTCTGTAGGTACACTTCCGGTAATAATGAACCTTGACTTACTGTGTCACACATACTTTATTTCATAACTGTACATAGTCAGATAGGATGTTCAAATCATAAAGTATAAGGTAAACTAGTTTGGGTTCTGCAAAATCGCATAAATTATCGCTGACCGTCATTTTATGCCATTTCCTTCGGCATAATCTAAATCAGATTTGAGAAATGTTATTTTACAAGCTTTTTATTTCTCAATCAAATTATGGAGCTTCTTGGGTTTTACATTCCTTTGACACGATCACACACGGAACTGTTTGAAATGTAAATACTTATTTAATAAATGTGAAAGATTAATCCTTAGAATTTTTTTGCAGACGGAAATTAAAATTTTCCAAAATTCTAGTATTTTTTTAATGTTCTCTATGTAAACCATGATGAAAACAAATAAAAAAAATTAATTATTAAGTATAATGAATTGCTGAAGTAAATCTAACGTCTGTTTTACGGCCAAAGCTGGCTATTTTTTCGTTTGCAAAACAGACTAGAGCAGATGTAACACCGTGTTAGATTTTTAATTGAAACCTTTGTATAATAATTCTTTGATGAGGGCGCCACTGGGCGAGGAACTGCCCCTTAACCTATATCTAGAATAGATGCCTGACTACCATGCTAAACAAATACTAACCAAGTCACGATAAATTTAATTAAGCATTTATTGCTACACAATGTTGGAATTAATTGCAATGGATCTGTATTTCTAATTTACTGTGTAAAATAGTTAGATTTAGATTAATAATCTAAATCTAACAATCCGAAAATTAAAACGATTGCCAACGATAAAACGAGGAATATTATGTTTGAGGTAAGAATATTGTCGATCTGTACAAACGATTGAACACGAATGTAAGAAAGATCTGAAAAAAGCAAAGTAGGAGATAGTGAGAAAGAGACGGCTGTTTTAAATCGAATTGCATTGTCTAATGCGGACTTTATGCTGATTGTTGTCATTATTTGTGAGACATATTATGCCAATTAATTTAATATGTAAATCCTTGATTAGGTAGTAGTTCAGAGGAAAGGCGTGTAAGTCATAAATACAGAATACAAACGAAGTTTGGTCGTTGTTGGACAAACTGCATAACTATGATATTTTTTCTTAACCTATACTGTCCCACTGCTGGGCAAAGGTCTCCCTTTGATATGATATACTACTATGATATAACTATGATATACCTAGATTTATCCTTACATATAAGTACTTGGTTCTGTTATGCAGAGATCAACATACCTGAAACAAAAAACAAATTTGATTATAGAGATAGAAAGATATATAGAGAAACATTTATTTGTCAACACAGGTACGACACAGGTAACAAACAATAAAGTAGGTAGGTAAATAAGGTATAGGTAGGTAGGTAGGTCTTAGTTCCTACTTGCTTATTGACAAACAAAAGTTTATTGTCCTAAGAAGTTATCGTTAACATTCAGGACAATAGATATTAGGGCAAACAATAGTCTTAAGCAAACTAATTTGGTAAACATTAGTGGGAAAATAAACACAAAAAGGTGTCAGGACAATTCACAACGATAGAGAATATAAATAGGCTCAATTTAATATTAACAAAACAAATGATACTAACGTAATTAAATTGAAATGACTGCACCAATTTGAATGAAACTTAGAATAATATCCATGTTTTGTAGTCAGGAGGAGAGGTTAGGCTATATTTTATAGCATACGGGTTATACCGCAGGCTACTGGTATTCGATAAAAGTAATAATAGCCTAACTAAGCCCAATGGTGATAATGACCCAAGTTTTTATAAAACTACATGTACTACTATGATGGAACAAACCGATGATCTACCTAATGGTAAAATGATGTTTAAAGGAGACACAAAATAAAACGTGAAGTATTATGACAATGAAACAAATTATGACATACAACTTTATACCTTTTAAAAGTAACGTATTACACAATTAAAAATTTATAGTACATGATAACGAAGCATAGCTATAACTGATGTTAATGTGGAAAATGGTCTAGAAGAAGAAGTTATAAAGATTTAAGATACACGCGAGAGCAATGATTCCGGGTCACTTAAAGAATGTTAAAAATCTCGGAAACTAAAAATGATAGGTTAATGCAATAAATTGTATTTAATAGACAATGTAATACTCCTTAAATGAAGGTATTAAAACTTCTTAGTTATTGTAAAGTTATATCTTAAAAAAATCAAATTTGAAAAAGGGCCACTTTCGAAGATGGAACTACGAAATTACAGCATTTGGTTTTGCTTTTGTTTGTAATCTGTCATTTATGTGGGTATATAAACCATGTTGATAGTGCTCTATATTCATTATTCAAGCTGAAATTATGTCGCTTACGCCTGAAGAATGCACCAGAATACTTACAATGCTGGAAACCGGCCGGAGTCAGCGCGATACAGCCAGGACTGTCGGTGTGTCGCTGTCAACAGTACAAAGAGTTCTCCGACGTTACGAAGAAACTGGTTCTAACCTACGCAGACCAGGAACGGGCAGAACCAGGTGTACCACAGCACGAGAAGACCGATACTTGGTGAACACCATGCTTCGAAATCGCTTTCTCACAGGAACTGAACTCACAAATCAGTTTCGACGCCTCGGAGGAAGTAACCCAAGTGCATGGACAGTAAGACGTCGGCTTGCTGAATCTAACTTAAAACCCCTTAGACCTGCAAACGGCCCTAAACTGGAGCGTGGGCATCGTATTTCAAGACTAAGATATGCCCAGAGCCACGTAAATTGGAGTATTGAAGATTGGTCAAAAGTTATGTTCTCCGACGAATCAAAATTTATGCTCTACAAGCACGATGGAAGACACAGAGTGTATCGAAGACCAGGGGAAAGATTCAAGCAAGCATGCATCGAAGAAAAAGTAGCCTACGGTGGTGGGTCTGTACTTGTGCGGGCCGGAATTTCTTCTGAAAGTCGCACAGAGCTGGTGATCATAGAAAACGGCTCTTTAACTAGCGTAAGATATGTGGAAGAAATCCTCAATGATCATGTTGGTCCATTTATGGTCAATTTAGGTGAGGATGCTATATTTATGCATGACAATGCCCGACCTCATACAGGTAGGATTGTGAATGACTACCTTCAAGAGATGAACATTACTCGTATGGAGTGGCCAGCGCGCAGCCCGGATATCAACCCGATCGAGCATGCTTGGGACGAGCTAGGCAGATGCGTAAAACAACGAAACCCTCCCCCAATCACGCTTCGTGAGCTCAAAATTGCTCTCACAGAGGAATGGGAGAATATTCCCCAAAATCGTATAAGGAACTTGGTGTACAGCATGCCAAACCGCGTAAACGCAGTAATGGAAGCACGAGGAGGCAATACGAAGTATTAAAATTCAAGTCAAATCGTAATAAAGTTCAAAAATTTCATGTTTCCTATTTTTGTTTTAAGGAGAGATCAGCAGTTTTTTTCTTTATGTAATTTTGTGTTAATAAAATGTATGGTGACTCATATTTTTTTACTTTCATTTAAGGAGTATTACATTGTCTATTAAATACAATTTATTGCATTAACCTATCATTTTTAGTTTCCGAGATTTTTAACATTCTTTAAGTGACCCGGAATCATTGCTCTCGAGTGTAGAAATACCTTGTATGACGTAAAGATTGATAATAAAGATAGCCATTTCAAAATGGACCTTGGAAATCCGGAATACTGCAACAACTTGAGTTGATGAGGGAAAAATCATCGATGAAACAAAAGATAGGAATTGACAGCAAATTGAAATGAAATAGCGTCACTCTTTGGCCAACCGAACATATTAATCAAACTAATTGTAGATGTAAGTACCCAAGTAAGTATTGCCCAAGGTAAGAATTAAGGATAATTGTATACTTAGGCTAGAATATCGTGTTTTTTACTTTCACTAATCAAAAATTGAGAACCTAAAGGTTTCCACGTATTTTACTCTGCTTTTTACTAACAGATGATACCTAACTTATGCGAAGCCATAGTTAAGTTAGTTATAAACACAGTAAGAAATGTAGGAATTTCTCCAGACAAATAAATTAAAGTTACAAATACATTTCGTATGTTTTCACAACATCATACATCTAAGGTCACTTGCACACTGACCGATACCGACACGTCAGTTGCTCGAAGAAACGTTGTCGGAGCCGACAAAGTGTGAAAGCGCCTGTATAAGGTTAGCTCTCCAACGATATCGTGCCGGTGTCGTGTCGTTGGCAGTATGAAAATGTCCAAACCATTATTTATCATTGTTGATCATAATAACATGTTTCTGAGCTCTCTTTAGTCATAACGGAAAGACGCAAGAAATCACTTCGAACGTGACCTGACACCGATTCTGATAATTGAATAGCATTACTTATAAGTACAATTTGTTTAAACCAATCTCTGGTCTGCTATAATGCGGTGCCGTCATATTACAACTGTACTTAGTTTTAATAACTCGTTAGTTCGTATAACCATTCTGGTGATCGAGCATTTAGCCCACCTTAAGACCTCTGTCGTGACTTAACTACTGCTAGAGCTAGGACCGCCAGTTTAACGTGCCCTCTGAACACGGAAGCGCTCAGAAGTAAATGCCACTGGCGGTCACGCATCTAGAAAGAAAGAAAGAAGGAAAGAAACACCATTTGACATTAGGCGTCTCCCATAGATTCTTCAGACGATCTAAAATTCTAAACAGTGTCGTTAATTATCGTAGGTCCATCGGACATTATCCTAATATCGATTTTGTACAAAATAACATGCTAACGATTGGTCAAATCTCGGTAAAGGCACCAGGATAGTCTTTGATTTTTATACAACGGACATTGTTCTTTAGAGAACCGCGGCTTAACATAACCATCGTGAATTTAAGTTATATTCCGGTATGATTCGATAACGAGAGCACTTACGCAATCAAAATATTATGCTCTTGAGCCAAAACTTCTTGACAGATCCAATTTAAGGTGTAAATGTATGATTCTGTAGCCGACTGCATGTAGTAGCAGCAGTGGTGATCGTGGTTACCGCGTGGATTCTACAAGCTAGTGAATGGAACACGTTAATTTATGAGCTTTTGAAAAGACAATGTCTTAGCTACGTTTTGATTGGTTTCTCTGTCAACTTAGCTAGAGGGCATCGAACTTTTGGTAGCTACTTCTTAACTTAAGTCAGAAATAATCTCGCTGTACAGCGACACAGTTTATGTATCTCTGTCCATTGCCGCTTCAATATGGTTGCCTGCCTCCGTATGCCAATCTTTTGCTGTCAAGTTATATTTCACTGCACAGTGTAATTTCTTCAGGTCATTCATTCATTCTTTTTAGACACTTGACAGCAAAATATGCGCGAAAACACATCAAATGACGTCATAATGTCACTATTTAGTCACAGAATAACTATGAGTTAGTATGAACTGACCATGATTTAAAACTTTGCAGTTCAACTTTGATTGGCATACCAATGCTGCTCTCGAAAGACATTTAGATTTAGTCGTCTATAGGTGAGGTTACAATCAGAACAATACCTTTCAATCCCGTCAGTACAACGGTGAGGGGGAGTACATGCTTAGTCTTCGGTTCGTCTGTCGTGCTAAGGCCCAGCAGTAGACCATCGTGTATGGGCATCACCAGCTCCGCGCCTATTATTTCTCATACTCGGTCAAAAAGTTACGTATTACACAACCACAAGTGTGTCATTATTATACGCTTTCCTCCGAGGCCCTATCTGGTATCATCTGTCAACTTTCTATCTAGAACTTTCTACGATAGTCGGAGGCAAGGTCGGCTATTATCTCGCTTGCGCAATCACGGCACTGACCAGCGGAACATGCTTTTTGGAGATTACTGGAAAACATTTTTAACTCTATGGACTACAGAGTTAAGGAAGTTTGAAAGTGGCGCCTGTTGAAGAGGTGAGGTACTAGATTACCATGGTATGGACATGAGGGGGGATGTTAGTCATATCCCGAAATAATTGATATGAGTGTGACTGGATACGCAAGTAGAGGAAGACCAAAACAGAAGTAGTTAGTGAAGAAGTGGCTCATACGAATGAGACAGGAGTAGACGAATGATAGGAGTGAATGGAAGAAGACATGTTGGTTTGTGCCGACCTCACTAAGCGTGGGATAAGGGCAGGGCAGTGAGGATGATGGAAAACACAGTTAGAGAATCGAGTAAGTTGACAACAGAGCCTAGTCCTGATGACCAGAATAGGCCCAGTTAGAAGTGAGTGGAAGAAAACATGCTGTGGCGACCCAACTTAGCGTGGGAAATGAGGTCTCTATGGAATACAGTTGTTTTTATTGCAAGCCGCATCCAAAACCTAAGACGAAAAACTAAAAACGATGGACAATGCATAGCACGTAGGTGTAACCTCTAAGTCTAGTCCGCCTGGCCCACTGGAAAGACATGACACGAAACATTGTCGATTACTGAGAGATGTTCAGTTTCAGTAGCGCTATAAAGTCACGTAAAGTCGTGTGTGGTCGTTGCGCCATACATTAATAATCGAAAAAATACTGGTAATAAAATAGGAATGTGCGCTATAAAAAATAGGAAACCTCAAGGCTTCTTGCATAATCTCCACCGGTCAGTAGGTAAAGTACCTAACTATAAGTATGCAGGTAGATAAGGTACTTATCCGCTTAATTAAGTAATACCACATTACTCAAATACTTTTATGGAAATAGAGCGATTTAAAACCTTACTATAATGGTTTTAACACTAACACGACACGTTCACGATAACGGCAGACCGCTAATGTCGTTCAAGACGCTTTCACATCGTATCTGTCGGCGTCGATACCGATATTTTTGTTCGACATGACATTACTATATCGTGTAGATATCGGCCGGTGTGCAAACACCCAGTAAGTGCAATAAAAAAATTACAAATTGAAATAAACTTTATCGGTTTTAAAATGACCTCATACGGTTTATAGATATTTTTAAATTGTGTTTATCATACAGAACTTTATTGGGTTAACTAGAGAAATAAGAATGTACGGTTTGTTCCTGCTTAAGATCACTTTCCTGGCTTCCTGTTGTTTTATAAGCAAACCATTTAAATTAGCCAGTGGGTCTAAACATAAATGTTTTACTTACTTACTTACTTACGTTCCGCTCGAACGTCAAAACCGTTTGAAAAACGTACGATTGAGCTCGATCTGCGAGAAAAGTGTACATTCTGGAGATAAAATAATAGTCATTGCTTTTTGACCACGCCCACGTGAGAAACAGGTAAGGTTTCTCACGTGGGTGTGGTCGAAAACCGTGGTAACACCCATATTCATAACTCTTTATATGACTTTCATCCCTCCTCATTGCGTGTCCATACCATGCTAATCTAGCACTACCTTTTCAACAATAGGCGCCACTTTCAAACTTCCTTAACTCTGTATTCAGTAGACTTGTAGTCAGAAACCGCACCTAACCTTAGCTTTCAGGCCAGCTTCCTGGCTTCCTGTTATTTTATAAGCAAACCATTGAAATTAGTCAGTGGATCTATTTGCGAGTCTCACCGACGCGCGGGCGCCGGCCGATAAACCCGATACTGTAATGGGTTCAGCGTTTATTTTAAACCACCTGCCTTGAGCCTAGCGCTGGTATTCTCAGGCGTGAGATATCCACTCAAACAAATCTGACAGAAATCAACTCGGATTATTAAACTCTGTTTTGATATCGACAGTTTGTAATTCCCTAAATATCAGGGAGGCTTAACACGAACTCTGAATATCTTTATTATTGTGTTGCTAGCCAACTGTTAAGGAAGGTTTTTAAGCTTTTCGAAGAATTCCTGAAGCTGCTGCCAAAAAAAACTGCCGAAAGACAGCGAGTGACTAGCTGGTCACTTAACGAGTTCCACGTTGCATCCATTACGAATGTCCAAGCTACACCACGGCTTCAAGTTCTTGATGACAGTCAAATCACATTATCGGAATTCAATCGATCCCCTAAAGTAACAGAAGGGCCGTTATCCACTACATTATTAGCGTTCTCCTAGATTTAAAACTAGAATGTAACCAGTCCTATTGTGTTGTCGGAAGTGGCTGAATAGTGGTATGTACTGCCAATTTGAAATGAAATGGCGGACTACTCAAAGGGCCCTAGTTTTGAAACACTTCATACGAAAGTGATATATTACCAGAACAATGCTTCGTTTCTGTCGTTCATTATGCATTTATTATGAGGCTAGGTAATGCGCAAGACTTTGCTGGCATTATATTTAATTAATAGGCTTTTGTAATTTTTTTTTCAGAATAACGACAGTAATCTAACTACCATTTCCTCATCTATATCTGCTTTCGTCTATATACCATAGCAACTCAGTTTATGTGAAATGTATGTCTCTTTCTGACACGTTACAGTATTGCTTTGGTACCTAACCTACCTACCTAATCTAACTACTGACTATCGATGATGGTTAAAAGCGCTCGCGGCGAAGCTTGCTTAGTCAATCTTCACCAATTTAGATATCGAAGTTAAGCGACGTTCTGCGCGGTCACTGTTTGAATGGGTAACCGCTAATGTCATATACATCTGAACGCTTCCGTGGTTCAGAGGGCACGTTAAACTGTCAGTCCCGGCTCTAGCAGTCGTTAAGCCACGACGGAGGCCTGAGGGCGGCCTAAAAACTCCGTACCAAAGATAGGCAACTCATTAAGTAATGGTAACCACTGTTTGTTTGCCGGTGTGGTAGTATAGTCCCGTCTTATAACAACATCAGTCCCCGTATTCCAATCATTTGCTGTCAAGTTATATTTCACTGCCCAGTGTAATTTCTTCAGGTCACGTGGTACAATTTTGTACCAGGTGCGTGATCATTCTTTTTAGACACTTGGACAGCAAAATATGCGCGAAAACAAATTAAATGACATCATAATGTCACTATTTAGTCACAGAATAACTATGAGTTAGTATGAACTGACTATGATTTACAACTTTGCAGTTCAACTGAGATTTGAATACCTTTGCAGCTCTCAGGCGCAGCTCAGCATCACATATCTTGATTATAGATGGCAACTTGGGTATTTTGGTGAATGATTATGCGCAGCCATAATGATATCGAAAGTACAGCGTCAGAGTTAAAAATAGATCAATCAAACAGAGGCGCCAGACAGGTATTTCAAGAGTTCTCGAATTCTATAGTCTTCAGCAGGAGTCTTACCTATTAAGTCTATACGTAGAGGACCTAAGTGAGGTGATCCACCTCCTCTTGAGAAACTGAATATTAATCTAGCCCAAATGGACAGAACCGATTACCCGCCCTAATCCTTGGGACCTGTGCCTGGGACTACATTACTAACATTCCCTATTCAATTCTTCAGCTGCATTGGTATGCCAATCAAAGTTGAACTGCAAAGTTTTAAATCATGGTCAGTTCATACTAACTCATAGTTATTCTGTGACTAAATAGTGACATTATGACGTCATTTGATGTGTTTTCGCGCATATTTTGCTGTCAAGTGTTTAAAAAAAACGATCACGTGGTACAAAACTGTACCACGTGACCTGAAGAAATTACACTGGGCAGTGAAATATAACTTGACAGCAAAAGATTGGCATACAGGGGCTGTATTTAATTTCTTTGTAGTATGAAATAGTCGTTTTATGACATTTGCGAGTAGCCTGACAGAGTTCGTTGGATCGTCGAACATTGTTGGATAACGATTTGAACTTCCGATATCTTAGCTCTGCCTGCATCATTCCCCAAAATAACTTTGGCGTCACAGAGCTGCCAAAACCAAAGGCCTCGTAACAGCTATAGATAGGACCATTGATGGCCAATGCGAGGAGCTACCTTCTGTAATCTGTGCCTGACGCCCTAATCATCAATGGTCTTATCTTTGTTTGTTGCTAAGCTCTGTGGTCCAAACTTTCAAGGTCATTGGACTGTGCAGCTATATTTAACCGCACCCACGACAACTGTTTGGATCTACGTGCTTTTTATAGCATACTCATTGAACCGATTAGTATAGAACATTTCGTTATCAAGAGTGGTAGTGGCTTGGACATTCTTCAACGATTGTAGAATGTCACCTTTGCTAAGATTTGAAACAACGAATTTCAGTTGCCGTTGGCTGAAGTTCGCGTCGAAGCTAAGAAAAACAAAAGGCTTATCCTTCGAACTGGTTCTCAGACGTAAGTATTCAATCTAGTCCACTAAACTCAATAAGTGTTCGGTTGGACAAAAGACCGTTCATAAATCTTCATTTATCCGGCCTACTGCAACCTACATAGAACAATCTCTCTACTTTATCACCCAGCTCTGCCTGTTACAAATTAAAGGCTCGGTTGGCTTCACACTGGCAACGACACGATAACGAGCTAATCTTATTTTAGTACGACGCTTTCACACCGTGTCGGCGCCGTCAACGATATTCATATTCGAGCCGCCGACATGTCGGTATCGTGTAGTGCAAACGCCCGTTATCGGTAATGAGTTTAGTAGTTTAAGGTTACTTTACTAAATCATTTTGAATGGGGAGTTATTGTTTGAGGATTGAGATAAGTTTATTTCAGTTTGCAGCAGAATAATTGAAATTTCTCGTAGATTTGGAACGAGGCTGATATAAGGCCGTTATAAGACAGATTTAATAGTTACGGTAAAGTGTGGTGAATATTCTCATAAGCCTAGTTTCCATTCTACAAGCATTCGGTGGAACTACAGCATCTTCGGTTGGTCTAGATAACCTTTTAATTTCGTACTAGCGATTACAAAATGTTCCTCGGTAGTGTGTATGTATTTTAGTCAGTTTGGTAAAAACTGGTAGGTATAAGATTTTAGGTTCTAATTAAAAGATGCCGTTCAATCCGGCTGCGCAGGAAGAAAACGAGCTATTGCTGAATCACCTCTAGGTATAGGCGTTTGTATAGTGCCCGACAGCGATACAACACAATACCAATATGTCAGCGGCTCGGACATGAATATCATTGGTGCCGACGATATCGGTGACGTGTCGTTGGCAGTCTGAAACGCCTATGTAGGTGACACGTATCAATGACAGAATAAACAGTTTCCACACAAGCAAGCTAATAGCGCAGGCGCAAGGTGCACAATTTCAGGTGTGAATCAGTTATTGTATGTCACGCAAGAGACTATGATTTTAATAGAACTTGCACAAGAAAACTGATGTTTCATTTTCAGTCCAGGGTCTTGGGAGTGTGGAAAAATCCAAAAAAGTCCATTGCAACATTTGCAGCACAGGCTTCTTTCTTCCATCGATTTCCATGAATAACTATGTTAAATCCTTTCCATAGTCTCCACCCTTCCCGTAATCTTTACAGATAAAAACTACAAGGAAATCTAATAAAGCATCGAAGCTATGACCATCTATATAAGTCTGAATAGGTCCACTGCTGGACAAAAGCCTTCTCCATAAATTTTCAAGAAGAAAAATTTTGAGTTTTCTATATAACTTCCAACCTCCACCGCCTTCCCTCGATCTTTACCATAAAAAACTAAAGAACTTTGTACGAGTAAGTAATAGCTAGTGTAGCTACTTGCTAGTTTCCTAGATGTTAATCATCATCTACCACAGTAACTCAGAGGTTGTCAAACACTTTGTCATCATTATTAAACGTTTCATCACACTCCAATTTAAAACATTAGCATTTAGCATCATTTATGTCTCAAATAGATGAAGCAGAAATATAGCCAGCATCTATCAACCCAAGGGCTATTGGCCATGACCAGTTCTGGCGAAGCAAATGAGCTAGTATCCATCACAATCTGCCCTTGCACCATTTGCCATCATTAGCTACTTCATCTGCGGTAACCGATTGTGATCGATCGATTATGTACGCACCACTACTACGTACCTAACCTACTCTATCTATCTATACCGAGTACCTACCTATTCAGTGTTGGTTTGGTATGTTGATAATAAAAAGCCGGATACATCAAATGATGAAATGCTTTGGGTTTGTCTGTCAGAAAAGTCCCTTTTCTCAGGGACGGTTATTGGATTTTAAAGTCCAGTAAGTCGAAATTTGAAAGTTTAAACTCTAATTGGGATACGGACCTAATTGAGCTGAATTTCGTAGACGAAGTACATGCATTTCTCGTGATATATTTGCTTTTATATGTTATCGATACCTAACGGGATTTCAATACATCTGGTGCACTTAGGACATATGTTAATTACACCTAATATTTGTACTACATTTACACAGTAATTTAGCTCCCAATAAAGCCGGTTAGGTCTCTGAAAAGCCGGATTCCACACCTTCTTAACCGGACTGTTCATGATGGATAGATACGAGCGTTAGTAGAGATGTGAGCTATCGGGATCAAGTCAAAGTTTAGGAAAGTCGGCTGATACATTTCTTTGTCAGAAACGTCAAAACAGTTGGAAATGTCGATTTGTTAGAAGTGACTGGTATAAACTGAAGTAAGATGGAAAACAAAGATATTATCTAGCTCGGTATGGTAATAAATGGACAAGATATATATAAAGCTAATAATAATACAGAGCTCGAGAGTGAAATTTTACTTATTGTGTGGTACGGTAAGCGAGCTGCAAAAGGTCCGGGTTCTGTGCAAACAACAAGATCATGGCATGATCCAAGTCTATATAAATGAATAAACAAAACAAATAAGTTATTTAAGATATCTTCTGATAGATGAAACAGATGCAGGAATAACAACATAAGTAAAAGAAAATTTTCTGCCTTATCCTTTGCGAATTTAAAGTAAACTAGAAAGCGATTAAATAATGATTTAAAAGATGTGCGCATAACGTTGATACGTAAATATTGACAGTTCCAGAATCTGGGATTTCGATTTAGTTCAATCTGGAACGCGGATCAAGATAAGTAAGTATAATTATTAGACACATTAAAAGATTAGTACGCCAATCGTGCTGATTCAGAAAATATTTGGCGTAGTTCAAAATTAGCACGATTGATCTTCTAGTTAGCGAATCTCTAGGAGAAATGGAGATCTTAGAACGAAATATTGAACACAGAAGCTAAACCATTTAGGTCATCGTCTGACTCATCAACCACACATGTAAACTAGCGTAGGAGTTCACCAAACTTTAACATTAACACCATACTTGCTAAACAAACGGACAAACCGCGTTATTCTATTGTGATATACATACCTACATAGAGATAGTATGCCTATGAGTGGGGGTTTACATATGTTTTAAAATCTTTTTTTGTAACGATGAAATACTGTTAGCATGCCAATAATAGACCATATTATCGTTGTACTATTCTTTTACATTGTAGGTAATAGCTACATACAAAAATTTGTCAACATAAATAAAAGCGTATCTACCTACTACGAGTACAAAACCTTGAAAGGCGATGAAATTAGGATTCTATGGATAAGATATTTAGACAAAACAAACAAAACGATGGCGCTATCAATAGAAATAATAGAACGCTATACTATACTTACAATAGTAACATTATTTTGAAAGATTGGCCTTATTAGAACGCGTGTTGTGCAATCAATGGTAGAAATATTTATGCTGAAAGAGTCATTCGTGGAACATTGCATTGATAACATTATGTTTGTCAAGGCTGCGTAATGTTCACGTATTTGCAACGACGACCCACGCCCCACCTGCCACTCCTAGCGCCTCCTACATTCTGCAAGCAATGACCAAGTTTGTTTACAAATGCTTACCGAAATAACCTTCAAGTAAACAATACATGGTAATATTCCGTGGATGAGATGAACTCAGTGGATAAGACAGCTTAGGACTGGGAAGAGTGGCGTAATAGAGAGGACGCCTAAAATAGATAGATAGATAGATATTCATGGACATTTCACACGACGGCCTCTAGTCCCAAACTAAGCAAAGCTTGTAATATGGGAACTAGATGCTGATAGAATACTTATATTTTTTTTATCGTAAATACATACTTATAATACATAGTAACACCCAGACATAGAACAAACATCTATATTAGCCACGCACAAATGTAGGTATTCTAAGTATAGGTGGGTATTAATGCTGGTGATATAATTTTAAGGCAACCCAAGGCCTCTACTATGGTCCCACTCCCATGATTGGTATGTTTAAAGTATTGAAGGGTTCATAAGAATAGACAGTAAATAAATGAAGACAATTTTACACATAAACCAGTACAACACGTTACAAGAACACCTGAACTCAGTGTGTGAGGAGACACAGGAAAAAGTTAGTGCAGCAAATATTGGTGATTATGATAAAACATCAATATTACTTTCAGCAACACCTAATTGGTATCCGGTGCGCGACCTGAATGCGCGAGTATATCGTATCGGAAGAACGGTTCAGTGCGTTTTGTGCGATAACTAGGACTCGTGCATGTTGCATTGAAAATAATTGAAATTGAGTGGACATTATTACGACAGTCAAACTACTAACAAACTGAGATAGCAAAGGCAGGTTATGTACAGTAAAATATAAAAGACTAGCAGTTACCCGCAACTTCGTACGCGAATACCGTTTCCGTGTACATTATTTTATCTGTGTATTATATTATCTGTGCGTGTATCGGGCAAATACTTTGAGAATCTTGTCATTACACCGAACCCGTACCCGTAATCCCGTTTGTTTATTTTATCCTGTAGATTTTGTTAATTAATCGGGATAAAAAAACAGCATATGTGTCAATCCAGGTTACGAACTAATATGCCAAGTTTCATCTAAGTTGGTTCAGTAGTTTCGACGTGATTGAAACACAAACATCTAAACATCTAAACTTTCGCATTTATAATATTAGTGGGATGGGATAATTCGATGTGGTATTTTTACAGAAACAGAACATCAAGATAAAAAGGTACCTATATGCATGTTTCAACTGTCAAGTAAAAGTGGGAGTGCCTCAAGGCCCTACATTAGTGCTCGTATTTCATACTTCATACGTTTCGAGACTCGAAATAGTGATTTATACCGGCATATCATAGCCGTGCCTTATAACGGAGTATATAACAAGCAGACTAGTACACATCGCTTGTGTTTTACGGCGGGCAAGGTCGAGCCGGTAGCGTCACTCATTTCTCAAGTTATTATTTGGAACAAGTAGCGAACTATGTGCGAGTTTAAAGCTTACACTATAAACACAAACCTGTAGCAACTTTGAAAAAGAAATACCGAGCTCTATTGCAAGTAAAAACTTCAGAGACTCCGCCAATAGAATGCTGTTTTAATTATGCTATTTCTTTCTATACCTAGACTAGATTTGGAATGTGACGGTACAAGGAGTAAGTCAAAATTGACTTTTAAATCAGAGGCCTTAGCCAAGGTAACATTCGACAAGCGAAGTCGGCAGTAGAAAAGTCCAAAAATGTATGGGATTGACATAAGGCATAGATATATCACGTGATCTGTAGTAAACGAAACGAACATTGGTAGCCAAATGTAATACATGTCCATTCGATCGCACGAATCGACAGTAGCGAACGATTACCTCCATACAAATAATAATTTTGACAGGCGACTTCAAAAGTACAAAAATGTATGGGATTGACATAAGGCATAGATGTATCACGTGGTCTGTGATCAACGAAACGAATATTGGTATACATGTCGATTCCCTCGCACGAACCGACAACAGCCGAACGACTATCTCCATACAAATGCGTAGCCAGGTGGCTCTTTTGACATGCGACTTCACTTCGTTTTCTATCAGCACGATAGAAAAGCCAGCGAAAACCAAAACCCTGTAGATATCGAAACAAAATGGTGATTTTAGGTGAAATCTTGACGTTTCAATCGATTTGGTGACTGCCGACTACTGCCGAGGTGACTGCGAAATAATCCTAGGTTTTTTCAAACCTACTACTACACTAAACCTAGTAAACCTTGCAGTAAAGGGCGATGTTCGCCACTTATTTTATTGAGGGCAATACCTACACATGACCTAACCTGCATGCAGTTAAAAATAAAAGTACATAAGTACTTGAAGAAAAAACATAATTTATTCAGAATTAAATTAACACAGGAAAAAAGAGCACAAAAATATTATTCCACGAAAATTCCAATATCATAGAATGTTGGTTGTAACTTTCAAGTAGGAATACTTAGTAGAATAACTGTATGTTTGGTTTAGGCTCAGTGCAGCAGTAGATATGTAGGTAGATGATATCTGAAAATATAAAGATGTTAATATTACCTACCTTCCACATACCGTATTTAGATAAGTTATAAAACCTAATATATCATTAGTGTATCGAGGCTAAGGACACCGCTATAACAAGAAATAAATAACCCTTGATATTGTGCTTGTAGGCAGGTAAGCCGCTTTACACTGACTGTTTGGATTGAAACTAAAATCACTTCCTCATAGGTACAAACAATATTTTACCTCTGCAATGTGGCATGTTATGAATGTGATCTGAAATGTGGAATCCAAAAAAATCGAATATTATTCTCCATAGCCAGAGTTCTTCTTCATTTATTTCATTTTTCTGGTGTTTGCACATTGCATCCAATCACACCTTATATTATGTACATATATTCAGGGTTTTGTGGGTACTTTATTTACTAGGTAGCCCACTTTTCTATTTTTATCTAAATGTTTCACAATAAAACATAAATTTTCTTTTCTTACATTAAAATAAAATAAATAAACAAAATGAATATGCTAGGTTCGAATAACACTGACATGACATTGGATGTAGTAAAATCATAGACTAAACGTGATTTCTAGCGAAAGACTGATAGAATTAGCGAAGTTATTGATCGAGTAGGCATTTATTTCTCGTATGTTACTTTGTCTACCAATTTAACTTCGACATCGTTGAAGCGATCAAGATTGTAGAAATAGAATCATAGAGGAATATTATAATTGGGAATAGAGTGCCCTCTCTCGCCGATTTTATGTCACCCTCGAATAATCGGTGAAGATTGACTAGGCAAGTTACGCCACGAGCGCTTCGTCTTCTATAAAAAGTCAAGATTAGTATTCACAATGTAAACGATGTGCAAATCACCTACACTAATAAATCTTATATTTTGCAGTAAGTATAATTATGTATTTTTTTAAAACCTAGTTCTAAGTCTATCGATATCGATAAAAAATTCTAAATTCCTAACCTAATACACACCTACTTCATTTTCTCTAGGCTAGCACCACTTAAAATCAAGATTTCCTGTCATTATCAGGTGCTATTGCTACTATTCTTTTGGCAAATTATTTCTGTTATTATGGTGGCCATTGGTGGCGAGCATGGTAAACTTCTTTTTCATACTTTCTTGTTTTCTTGCTAGAAGTCTCGCTTCTTATTACGTAGTACCTGCCTATTAGAAATTTTTTCTATGTTCGAAAGACACTGACATTGGATGTAAGAAAACCATAGATTAAACGAGATTGATTAGGCAAACAAATACGCGCCAAGCCAGGCATGGCGTTTGTTGAGTGTGGCCGACCCCGCGCGCTCGCAAAAATGCAACATTACTGGCTACACTGACTCTATTACGATGGCTACTTTTATAAAATTGAATATTACAAGAACTTTTTCTTACAAAATTGGCATTTGTTTATACTAAAGAAGAATTACCAACAATTTGGCCAACGCAATGTGTCGGCCACACAATAATAAATATATTATTTATTGTTCTGTGGTGTTTGCGGACATCAAGTAGCGAAAGACTGATAGAAGAGGATGGAGATATGGAGTTTTCTACTTGTATGTCAATTGGTCTCCCGATCCATTTTCGATATCGTTGCAGCGATAAAGATTGTAGAAATAGAATCGATTCCTAGCTAATGTACATTGGCTAAGGCCTCAGAATACCTAAACGTAGTTACAAAAAGAGAAAATGCGAAAGAGAACGTAGATGCTTTATCCTTAGACCAGCATACCACACCAACAAAGCTAAAATCGTAATAAATAACAGAGAATGAACTGCAAATACGGCTCTAGATTTGTCACGATCTAGTGAGGCCTTGACGGCTCACTGATCTAGATATTCGATCTCATTTTTCATGCATAAACGATTTTATTGGCGATCGACGGTGATTTATGGAGATGAATGAAAGTATTCTTGATTTTCTTATTCAATGTTTTTAGCAGAACGCAACGAATGGAGTAAACGGTACGCCGAAAGCTATTTAAGATTCAATCAACATAAATAAAAACAAACGCAGACAGCTAGTTTCTATAAGTAGGTATGCAATTTCATCTGATCTAGATAAAGAGCTAAAATTAAGTACATCGAACAACAGAATAGAAAAACTCTGATCTCATCCTGCAATCCCCCGTCCTAAATGATACCGTGTACCTATGTAAATGCTAGTACATTACAAATAGCTACAGCTTGCGTGTGCTAGATGATGACTAGTAAATCACTATAAAGAAACTGCTCAATGAGCCTTTCCATATCAGTACTTGCAATTACTCCGTCATATTCGGAAACTAGAAAACTTGCCTGACCCCTCTAATTATGGCGCATATGAGACTTGACCGTTACAACGGTAACTTACTTCATTGTCATACTTAGCCATTCAATTAAGCATGCCTGAGTAGGTTCAGTTAATTAACATGAGGCGGTGCTTTTGATGTTTGTTGATGTTATGACGCCTTTTGGTGGTAAGAAATAAAATTGCATGTTTGATCTACGCTTCCAGAATAGCTACAGCAATAATATCTTCGAATTACACTACTATAAAATAATTTGAAGATTTTTTAAGGCATGCAGCAGGGGTATTCCAATCTCAGTTGAACTGCAAAGTTTTAAATCACGGTCAGTTCATACTAACTCATAGTTATTCTGTGACTAAATAGTGACATTATGATGTCATTTAATTTGTTTTCGCGCATATTTTGCTGTCAAGTGTCTAAAAAGAATGATGACCTGAAGAAATTACACTAGGCACTGAAATACACGCGAGAGCAATGATTCCGGGTCACTTAAAGAATGTTAAAAATCTCGGAAACTAAAAATGATAGGTTAATGCAATAAATTGTATTTAATAGACAATGTAATACTCCTTAAATGAAAGTAAAAAAATATGAGTCACCATACATTTTATTAACACAAAATTACATAAAGAAAAAAACTGCTGATCTCTCCTTAAAACAAAAATAGGAAACATGAAATTTTTGAACTTTATTACGATTTGACTTGAATTTTAATACTTCGTATTGCCTCCTCGTGCTTCCATTACTGCGTTTACGCGGTTTGGCATGCTGTACACCAAGTTCCTTATACGATTTTGGGGAATATTCTCCCATTCCTCTGTGAGAGCAATTTTGAGCTCACGAAGCGTGATTGGGGGAGGGTTTCGTTGTTTTACGCATCTGCCTAGCTCGTCCCAAGCATGCTCGATCGGGTTGATATCCGGGCTGCGCGCTGGCCACTCCATACGAGTAATGTTCATCTCTTGAAGGTAGTCATTCACAATCCTACCTGTATGAGGTCGGGCATTGTCATGCATAAATATAGCATCCTCACCTAAATTGACCATAAATGGACCAACATGATCATTGAGGATTTCTTCCACATATCTTACGCTAGTTAAAGAGCCGTTTTCTATGATCACCAGCTCTGTGCGACTTTCAGAAGAAATTCCGGCCCACACAAGTACAGACCCACCACCGTAGGCTACTTTTTCTTCGATGCATGCTTGCTTGAATCTTTCCCCTGGTCTTCGATACACTCTGTGTCTTCCATCGTGCTTGTAGAGCATAAATTTTGATTCGTCGGAGAACATAACTTTTGACCAATCTTCAATACTCCAATTTACGTGGCTCTGGGCATATCTTAGTCTTGAAATACGATGCCCACGCTCCAGTTTAGGGCCGTTTGCAGGTCTAAGGGGTTTTAAGTTAGATTCAGCAAGCCGACGTCTTACTGTCCATGCACTTGGGTTACTTCCTCCGAGGCGTCGAAACTGATTTGTGAGTTCAGTTCCTGTGAGAAAGCGATTTCGAAGCATGGTGTTCACCAAGTATCGGTCTTCTCGTGCTGTGGTACACCTGGTTCTGCCCGTTCCTGGTCTGCGTAGGTTAGAACCAGTTTCTTCGTAACGTCGGAGAACTCTTTGTACTGTTGACAGCGACACACCGACAGTCCTGGCTGTATCGCGCTGACTCCGGCCGGTTTCCAGCATTGTAAGTATTCTGGTGCATTCTTCAGGCGTAAGCGACATAATTTCAGCTTGAATAATGAATATAGAGCACTATCAACATGGTTTATATACCCACATAAATGACAGATTACAAACAAAAGCAAAACCAAATGCTGTAATTTCGTAGTTCCATCTTCGAAAGTGGCCCTTTTTCAAATTTGATTTTTTTAAGATATAACTTTACAATAACTAAGAAGTTTTAATACCTTCATTTAAGGAGTATTACATTGTCTATTAAATACAATTTATTGCATTAACCTATCATTTTTAGTTTCCGAGATTTTTAACATTCTTTAAGTGACCCGGAATCATTGCTCTCGAGTGTATAACTTGACAGCAAAAGATTGGAATACGGGGGCAGATAACAATAATGCACTATGTATACATATAATGCGGCTATATGTATTTAATTGAGCAATTTAATTTTTTGTTAAAAAGATAAACAGTTAGAAAAATGTGGTGAATACTCACAAGAATTAGATTTTACATTATACATTTTCTTCACGTCATAAATTCAAATGATATTTTAAATCTATTGGGGATTTGGTAAGTTTTAAATCGAAGTAACGAACAACTACAGATAGGAGAGATTGTTAAAACAAACCAAGCAATCCAAGAATTAAATATAAGCCATACGAAGCCTAGCTATCCTCATCTATCAAAGAAAGCAAACTGGCTAGACCAGCTCAAGATTTTGCTGTCAAGTCCTTTCAAATTACGCACGGTAGCAATTACTGTAGCATCCAGTCACTCTGGTCTCCAAAGAGGACGAGACGAGAGCCTGTGGGCAAATATTTTCATCTCTGAGGGTAATTTAAATCACAGTCATATACTCGTAGAAACCTTCGAAGATAGATTTAAAGTATGAAGAAGTAAATTCATATAGCGACTAAATAACGGGCATATATTGTCATCTCTGGGTAATTTGAATAACAGTCAAACAGAAATCTTTGAAACAGATTTAAATAATGAATAAAAAGAAGTAAATTAAGAAACTAAACTAAAGGGTAGTAGGTAGATAGAGAGATAGGTATACAACCTGATGAAAAGTTGGAAATTACAATGAATTATGACTATGAGAAATAGTCAGGCAATAATGCGAATATTGTCAATGTTAAATTTACAATTGCTATAACGTCTTTAGCTCTGGCTCTTGGCCTACGAGTTATTAATAAAATAATGTATCAAAGACAAAACTCGTTTAATTCCGATCGTATCGGTTATTTTAATATGAAATTGCAAGAAGCTTAGATTGTAGAATATTCATAGATGATATTAATAGTTTTGAGCTAAATCTAGCCACGGTCTTGTCTGGAGTGATAATATAAGACGTTGAGAGATTTATAGTTATTTGAGGGAAGTGATAACAGTTAGAAAGTTTTAAATATGCGAATTTTTTTTATGAATGCATGATAAGTTATACTTTCAACGCCAGTTCGAACTATTAATCTTTTTACAACTATTTGATAGAACATAGCGATAGCCTATAACGATGCCTCACTGAACACGTCCAAACGAACCTAAATTTCAATGGACGTTCAGATCCCTATTAATTCTGACTGTAATTTATTCCATAGCAGGTTACTTCGTTTAGAAATCCCATAAAAAGGTCGTTGCCACTTATTCGATACTGTTTAGTCCATAAATAGGTTAAATATAAAAGACATGAAAGTATTGACGGATAAAAATTTCACTCCATTATCACTATTCGATTAAATGTCTAATCTACCTTTGATCAAACATAGAATCGCTGAAACGAAGAAACAATCGCTGACAAAACTAATCAAAATGTATGGAAATGACAAGTCTGAACAGAAACTAGCGAGACCAATGATCATTGACACGTGACACATGTCATTACAGACGGAAAGGAGGACTTTGGATAATAACACTTGTAAAAATAGTTTATTTTGAATGAAATGTTGCCTTCTAAGTGATGCAGGCTACCTTAGATGATGAGGGTATTCCACCCCAGATAAGTCAGTCCAGTAACGAACGCCAGATCCGCACTATAAAGGTCGACGCACACTGGACACGCACCGTTAGAGGTGGGTATTTGGGTCGGCGCGCGCGCACGCCCGCTACAGTATGCCACCAAAACATCCCGAGCTACTGGCGACAGCGGTTTAATAAGCACAGTTAGAAAGCCTTATGAAACAAAAGAAAGCATTATTAAACAAAAGAACAAATTCATGCATAGGAAACAGCAAGGTCAAAATATTGTGTCTTGAGGAACACCAATTATTTTGGACCTTGCATAACATTTAATTTGGGCATTCATAAATACCTGCATATATTATTTCCAAGCTTGTATTCTAGTTTCAAATAATGCAAATTAAACTTTATAAGTGTATGTTAGAGTTTAAATCAAAAGCATTAGTAAAATCACAGAATAACTAATGTAAAATCTTGGCATTTCCGAAATCTATTCGCAAAATACTGAATGAATATCCTACGCTATTTGTTTGTGGTTTGCACCACATTGGAAGTACTAGTAATCTAGGATGTTATGTATGTGTAATGTACGTGACATCTCGACGCTAGCGACGGAATGTTATCGATTTTATAACAGCTTTGCGTCGGAATTATGCGAGACCCGACCATTCCATTGTATCTTGATGTAGGAAAAGACACGAACAATTTTAAAATATACTGTATTTTTCATTACTTACCTTCACCTGCTTATCCTGGAAGAGGTCATTGCCGTATATGTAGACTAATATTAAATATTTAATTAAACTTAGCATGAAATCGTATCTAATAATATTGAACTTTACGGATTGACAATGAAGATAAATAACAATAACTTACCATCGATTATAAACCGTTCATGCAATTGACACCTGAAACAGAAAACCTCAAATTAATGTCTACACTCAATACCTGAGTAATAAATTTCGCAAATGCGTCAAATAAAATGCTAAATCAGGTAACGGTTGTCGTGCCTCAGTCTAATTTATTCGGTCATCAATCGAAGCCGACATTGAAATATGGAAAGTGCGAGGTCGTACGGCAGACACTTCAATCTCTCAAAGACTAGTAGATGCACACGACACATCATGTGCATCTACATAGACAGGTGTGCTACAGGTTTGATGGAATGTAGATTGAAACAGCGAAGGCAAAATCGACATAATTTGTGATGAATTGCCAATGGATTGCAAAAACACTGCACATATAAGCGTACCTAATTTTAAAGCGAGATATACTGATACGCACAATACTGGTTAAAAGCGAGTCAGATTCGAATTTCTAAGTTAAGCTTAAACTGAATTGAATACGAAAATTACTATATTATAATTGCGTCAAGTACGTATAAATATACTAGGTACCTATCCAATAAAATAGCTTGCACAGAATGCGAAACTGAGAAGTCATAACATTCAGATAAGGCAACAATAGCTGTTGACTTGGAAGCGTGTCGGATAGTTTCCGTGGCGAAAACATTTACCATGCACAATGACAATCGCAGAATAATAACAGAACTAATGTATAATAGTTTTACTCCGGTGGCATAGAAAGGAGACCCTACGAACTGACACGGCCATGAATGATATTAATCCTGAAATGATTAGTGTTAACTGCTTGTTAAAATAAGAAACACGTTTTTGAAAAGGTGAACAATTATGTGTTGGTATATTGAATCTAAGGACTACGAGATAAAACTAATTTTACATTGACAGGTGATTTAGAGAGACACGGGTATAACAACGGAATGTAGGTCTGTAGGAAGCAAAACACTGACGACGGCAAATATGAATATAATGGTAACGTAATCAGTGTCTGTTCGGCCGAAATGCGATATAAACGAGAGATGAAAGTCAGAAAAATTGGGTACGAACAATTGAGATTTTATGAGTCGTCAATGTACGCAAGAAATCTCTTGGGAAAAACAAATTAGTCCCAAAATATAAGGTCATAACATAATTTTATTACATTGAATTCTAGCTATGCATAGTATACATACATATACGTTCAAGAAGTTGTAGCTACGTGGAACTTTAAAAATGCATGTGGCTGACAACTCTTAGAGAAATCATAAAACGATTCCTGCAAAGTCAATCAAATCACTAATTATTATCCATCCATCACCAAGGTCCGGGAGGGTAACCCACTAAGCGTATAGAATCCACATGATTAAACCAATTACGACGACTGTCATTGACAAGACAAAAAACAGGCTGGTCGATGTATGCCACTGGGTGACGGTGAGAGTGAGAGAAAAAATGATGGGAGAGGTCAGCGGAAGAATTCCGACCATATATGCTAAGCTGCGGATTCTGTGGGAATAGGGACTTAGGATGGAAAAGCTGGTACATTATGCTAACGTCCAGGGCGTGGTTTCCAAGTTAAGTTAAATTGCAGGCAATAAAGTAAGGGCGATTTTATCAGGAATCTAACTCACTGGCAAAGTGGCAAGGTTTAGTTTATTTTTCAAACTGGAAAGAACAAAGTGAATCAAGTCGCGTGCGTTCCGACTGCACATACATAAAATAATACGAAAATACTCTCTCTTCATATCCTCAAAATGGAGCATGTCTACTTGGCTAAGCCTCCAGTTCAGTACAAAAATCTAGACGCAATGAAACATGATCTTTAGTATAATGAAAGTGCATTACTGCGATAAAATACAAAGTAAGATAAATGTTACAGATGCTATTAAAGTATTTTAATATCAACGTCGCATTAACGTTATTATTGTGACAAATGACCACATCACGAGTTTCACGATCCAGTGTTACAGGATCGTTATGATACCTATTAAATTTGTGCAATTGGATGTTAATTATAACCATTATTAACTCTGAGAGTCCAATTTGAACGCGCAATAAACAACTGTGTTGTTAATATATTTCTAAAATGCAGCTAAGTATGATAATGGAAACTAGCCCGCGAAAGTTCGTATAGCAAAGGTGATAAAATGTATATTATTCAAATAAACTTAACTACTGTAATTCTCTTGAATTTTAACCTTAAATCAAGATCGAAGATGCAATCACTAAAGCGGAACTTTAAAAAATATAATGCAAAAAACAATAAATGCTATGACGATCATTAACAAAACAGTTTAGGAGTATAATATAACATCACTTGCAAAAAAAAAACAGTAAAAAAACCAGTAGTAGATTCAATCTAACTGCTCCTTTTGCGAATCAGTTTGAATAATCGATCATAAGCCTGCCATAGTAAAGTGGGACTAGTAATATATCTTGCGATAAAAAAGTACTTTATTCACAAAGAAAATTATGACTAATAAGGTATTTACAATATTTATAATATGTAAAATCTTGCGATAAAATGGTTATATATTTATTTCTCTCTTGCCAAATGAAGATGTGTAATCAGAATCTAAGTACGTGATCATTATGAAAGAAGAGGTAACAAAGGCAGGAATAAGGCATGACCAAAACTAGGACAAAGAACCTCTGCTTAGGAGCAGGCTATAGCCTAGGCTCGATCAGAAGCGGGGACGGTGAATTTTAGATAACAGTTTTGGTTTAAGACTTTAGATGACATAAAAACTGCAGCAGTCGAATACTTGACTGTTTTAGTGAATGCAACAGTCAAGAAGGTGAGTATGTTGGTTAGAAAACTTGAGATGAGAAAAGAGATTAACACAACAGTGAAATACTGTGAATCCTCACACTAGGCCGGTCGAAATACCAAGTACAGTGGATAGCACGCGCTAGCTGTAGGTCAATGTGCGTGGCGAATCGCGCGACACGACTGCCCCCACAGCCCCGGTTACTAATAGTTATGGCTGTTTTCATACTACCACCGACACGATACTACACGACATAAGCAGAGAGCAAATCTCGTTTTTTGAAGAAAACATCCTGCTTAGTGAGCAAATGTCGTACCTGAAACCTTTTATGTGAAGGAAACAAAACAACCCTAGTAGGTGAGCACATCACATCCTGTCGGGAACCGCTCAGACCTTCACCCTATCGGCAGCTACACCGATATTTTTGTTCCAGCCACTATAATGTCGGTATTGGCCAGTATGCAGACACCCAGCGGCCTACGGAGGAAGCTGTAGGCGATACAGATGATTGTTATTTAAGAATTATGGTGGCTAAAGCGTAAGAGAAAGCAGTAATCGAAGTTCATAATATCCTGGCTGATTATACAGGTTGTTTTGAAGCTGCTGAACGGCAAGCAGAACCTATGGAAAGGAACCAAACTTTCGGGTTGAAAGAGTAAGAATTTTGTATAATAAAGTAGTGATTCCTTTTAGAAGACATAGATAACCTCACACAGAGCCAACCAACTAACACCAGCTGAACATACAGAATAGTGAAGATTCCTGATGAAAACTACAACTAGGTAACTTGAAAAACCTATAATTCCAAGAAATCAGTTAAATTAATATCAAGCCCACTCATGACTTGAGATATTTTGTCGAACAATACCATTGCGAGTCTAATCTTTTAACTTTTGTCTCTACATCTTACAATATAGACCACAATGAGCAACAATAAATTGAATTCCATTAAGATTAACGTCTATCTGATGCAAGTGCTGTGTTCTGGCTAAATGTTTATTTGTCACGATATTTTTGTATGTCAGATTTTTTTTACTGACGGTATTTGCCACCACTTTCAAAATCAAGGTCAGTGTTTGTTACCAGAATTTACTATTACCTATGCAATTTATTTTAAACGAATAACCTATGGACGTGTGTTTTCGCAAGATCAAATACCTTATTAATTTAAATTCTAATAATGTCAATTTTGAACTTTTTGGTTTATGCTGACATTAATGTTGTAGCATCATTTTGAACAAAAAAATACCAGTACTTTCGTAGCGGATCTATAAAATTATCTACCATTGTCAGTTGAATGCCAAAGAAAAGAGATCGCACCAGAGTTATCATCCATTTCAGCTAGTGTCCCCCTCAACGACCAATATGAATAAGAAGGTAGAAACACTACACACATCACTAAGCGTTCAGAATGTCAACAACAATGACAGATTACTTTCTTTCTATAGGCCTAAATATTTTGAATTCTCCATCACAAAGCGCGTGTCTTCAATCAAAACAGCTGTCAGGCTTATCAATCTGATTCAATAGCCGGTTTTTAAATTAGCAAAAACTGTCACGTATGCCCCACATCTCTTTTTCAACCGAATATATAACACAGTTTGATTAATTATGTTTTTGTGAGTTTCGACTCCTGCAAATCGTGACTTGTCTGGTTAAAATCGGAAGTAAGGTAATGTGTTTAACATTTTACATACGCATTAACGGTCTTACTTATGAAAATATCTTTGATCATTACTTAGCCACCTCTCAACTGAATCACTCTCATCTCGACCTTCTATAATGACGTTTATCTTTTTTTCTTTGTTTAATTTCGACACTAAGGGCGTCTTGCACCAGAATCACTAAACGTATTTAACAGCTAAATAGATTTAAATCTGACGTATTTGTATGACTTGACAACTCGCTAAATACTATTTAAGAGTTAAACGCGTTTAGCGATTCTGGTGCAAGCCGCCCTTAGTAGCTTCTTAACGTTGTGACGGGTTTATAGGACCGAATTTTCCTAATACTTTGCTTATAACCCATCTTGGCTACCACTTCTTCGATAAAAACACTAATCTGTGATGTTTATGAGAGCGTTGAAATCGTCAAGAGGTTTTTGATTACCTACACACAAATCCTATTAAATTAATTTACAAACAGGAAACGATATCTATCGGTGCCAACACGTTATTTATTATCTTCGGGACCTTAACCGCGAATACTGGTTCTGTGAGAAAACATAATTTAGGACCAGTAGTAAACATATTAATACAGCTAATTCTACAGTAACACATTACAACTCAAGAGGTTCATAACATCCTCTAAGGTGCAGAAATCCGTACAATTTAACGTTACGCCAACCAAGTAAGTAGTACTCGTAGTAGTAGTCGTAAAAGGGACTTTTTGAGTTGTGGTCACTACTGGGGGGGCAATTTTACTAACGAACTTGTCATCTGAAACGCAGCTGCGGTTAAGTTATTTCGATCCAGCTGCTCAGTGACGTTTCAGCTAAGCAGATCGAACGAACCATAGTTGGAACTGAATAGAACGTCAACCGTTGTAAATTAGTAGAATTAAGCCCTTGGACGGTCAGTACCGTGGGAGATGGGATGTGTCAACAGTCTGACGTAGTAAAAAATGCTAATCCATTCGCAGCTCGACCATATCCGTCTAAATTAGAACGAAACTAATCAGATTAAACCAACAGCATACCTACCGTCAGCTTTAATTCTATAAGGTGTCTTTTTCTTTTTGAAGTCTGAGAGAACTTAGTAAGTATTCGTCAAGTCCAAAATAATTTGAAAAAAATATTTTTTTGAAATGGCGTTTTTGTGTTTCCGTTTTTCTACAGCAAACTAAATCTTTGCTATATTGGTTTGAAATTGTGTTTATTTCTTCAATGAGGATAATAACCTTCAAAACTCCAAATATTTGTTAGCCTTCAATTGGTTCAGTTGGTTTATAACCAACACGTCAAAATATTTAGCGCGAATCAATTGCTTCCAGATTTCTTCAATGCGTACATTCCTTTAGTTTACATTAATATAGGTCACATTAGTATTTTGATTGTTTAACCGCCATACTTATAAAAAGATTCTAACCACAAATTCGCAATCCATAGTATGTTTTCTGAGATATTTGAGATAAAATAGCACACTATATTTTTGAGGGTTTTTCAGTTACCGCCTTATCCACGTCATTTGATAACCGGTCGTTTATTCAGCTCTATCCACACGTATTGATTGATTGATATTGACTACATGGATGAGGCTTACGACTGAGAGTGGTGTTTGGAAAGACTACGTAAAAAGAATTGCCCTTGACAGATCATCTGAATACTTGCGAAAGCCTAAACCAATGACCTGTTGTTTACTAACAACGCTATGGTAGTTGTCAAAAGAAATAGAGAATCAACGACAAAATATAATGAGCCAATAAAAAACGAAGCTATACTAGTTATACTACAGATTAGAATTCTAGGCACAGAGAGAAATCATAGTGAAATTATATCTGTCAAGAAAGTGTATCGTATACTTCATTAGCATGCCCAGAACGGCGTGAATAGTATTAAAAAAAATACTAGCGAGAATAAACGATACCATGAACTAAGAATCTATAGAAGATCGACAGATCTGGCAGAGAGTAGACAATGTCAAAAATGTAAAGGAATGGTCACGAGATTTCCGTTCGGAAGTATACATTCCATGCATTGCGATTCGTTTTCTATTATTGTCTAGGAATGAATGTCTACTTCGCTAAAAATCACAGAAAATTGAATAAAAAATAACTTAATCCCAAGGACCCAAGGGTTCTTACATACAACTGCTTAAACAATTTAAATGATATGAATATTATTAGAACTCACGAATTCCAGTTGTACTATTAATATTTCAACTGGTAGATAACACTTACCTAGTTGAATTTTATTATTTTTATCTTTTAAACAATAATACACTAGGTATGAAAAATCCAAAGGTAGCATTTGCTTCTAAGGTTATGTTTCAAACTCAGAATTTATTGAACGGTTCAACAATCCGTTCAAGCACGCACACACGCACTCACCAAATATTTTACTCAATGTCGAAAAACATAGCAAGACATCTAAAAGAGTATCAGTAAAGAATTAGGCACACGACTGTACTACCTATGGAATCTCCTCAGATGCCAAGAGACTTTTGGAGAGGTCTGCTGTGCTAATAAAGTACAAAGGCACGGTACACAACCCTTCATATATCCTGGTGCTTAAGACACTTGAAGATGTCTAAAGGAGTTTCTTTTAAAGGAAACGTCCGTCTGCCTACCGTGCTACTAAAGCACAATGTAAACTGGATCATTCCCACGCTCTGATCAGAAATAAACACCATCAATAAGCGCGTACGCTGTCACAAGACAATAATCGTATGTCTCCGATGTTGCCAAATACCAGTAGTGTTGCCTGTTGGCATTGAACCTGTAACACGATTGTGGAGACAGTTATGGGTGATGATGAGGTGGCGTCTATAGTAACAGGATAAGGGACTGTCCACAATGTCCACATTAATTTTAACAGGTATTAAAATCCTACCCTTAAATTCATAAACAATGAAGAGGCTCCTCGAGAGGCGGATTCAAACAATGCGGCCAGGCGAATGATACTTGAAATGGGGTTAGCGGTCTTTTCTTCCTCTGTTTATGAATTCAAGGACGGCAAGAATCCGTAATTTGGAGTTTATTTAGCTTCGAAAACATATAACAGAAAGAATCACATAAGAATAGTTGTTGGTAAAAGTTATTTAGGACTACTAAAACAGCCTGAAATAGATAAAAAGCAGTATTCAAAGCTAAAACGTCTGTAATTGTAATCTAAGTAAATAAGTAGCTAGCTACTACTAGTATGCCTACCTAAACCAATGTGTTGTATTGTATGTGTTCGCTGATGAAGCGCATAACTAGCATTGCGTTTACGAAAACATTTACATACCTACGTAAAGTTTTTTGAAATTCGACAGTTTCAAGCAAAAATTTCCACATACTTACACGGAATTTCAAAAGGACCTTATTCAAGCCAACAGAGAGCGGATATTTTATCGCCCACAGAATTAGCATTACCTACAGTTATTGTTCTACAATTGGCATTTCGAATCAAATCGTGAATGGCCATTGTGTTGAACAGTTGCAACGATTTTTATGCAAGCGTTGACTGACAGGGGAATTTATTGGAATCGGGAACTACGCGCAAAGGTTGCCCGGAATACAATAGAATAATGTAAAGAAGCGTTCACTTGCATACTAGATGTCAACAAAATCTGTCTTCAGACTATCTAAAATGAACCTTGTAAATACGTGAATAGCGTATTAAAAGCGGTTGTGCTTGAGACGAGAAAAACAACTGGACACGCACTGGAAGCAAGACCTGTTGGTCTGACGACTGACAGGGGTGACGAAATAAGTATTTTGGATGGAATGATGAATGTATTTAGTCAGCAGGAAGCGGGTCCAATGTAAAATTGGTTTTACGTCTTGTCATGTTGCCAATTTTCAGAATGACCGAAAAGTCCAGGTGAAGGTCAGCGATTGAGTAATTTAAAATAAAACGTGTTTTCCGTACCTGACCTTGTCCGTTTAATCCAAATATGTTGGCGTCGTGACGAAAGGCAAACTAATTAGTGGAACTGGCGGATGTGGCGAAAACATCGGGGGTCTGATGGCAAGATGTGTAAATATTTGGAGCAATTCGATTTAATTTTAACGGATTATGATAATATCATGATTTATAGAGACAAAGCCGTTGGTGAAACTGGAGCTTTCGCAAACGAGCGATATTTACGACATCAGACATAAAGAATGCTTGAAGTTTCAAGTTTCTTAATTAAAACGAACTGTTCGGAACTCATGGAAAATGTGTAATCGTCTCAGTATTGTAGCAAATTATAACGCAACTTGTTGATAATGATATGAATGTAAACGTTATCCATCAGCAATTCAATGAGTGCAATTTTCCTGCTGTTGCTTTTGATCTTTGTTAGCAACCAAGAAAGAGAGAGGTCATAGAAATCTAGAGGTGATCAAGTGGTGACAAATGACACTGCACCAAAAGAAAACAACCAGACGTTCAATATTCATGTCATCCCCATACACAATAGCCATATAATAAAGTACATTAGCGATGCGACTGACGAATCAGTCATTATGCATTCTACAGCCTTTGAAAATGTCCTTCCATCTTCAGACAAAGCCAATACAACCCACAAAGATTTCAAAGCTCTTATTGCTAAAGCAGAAGGAACTATTTTCGTTATTGTTGTTGGCACAGTTACAGTTGTAGAAATACCTTCAGTTATGCATGACAAGTTAGTCATAATAACGGGGCAATTTAATGGCGGTGTTAGCAGTTGTATGGAGATTGCTGGTGCAGGTAAGAGGTAACAGCTAGTTCACTTTAAATACTTATGAGGTTTTATTCGCTAGGTGAGGTTAATATACTGAGCACTGAAGTAGGTATTTAGTTAATGGTGAGCTTTTCGTATACTGCAAACATCTCCAGTATTTATTTCTCCAGTCTAGTTTTACGGAATACCTAAACTAGCCGTCCTAAGCTGTTAACTTGTGATTTATAACTGTTTTCATCGAGGAAATGCAGACGTTAATGACCAGTGGTCACCGGTCACCAGGATCTGATAACGCAAAGGGATCTTTAAATCACGCGGCTCGTCAGAAAACTCAGGAATTTGCAAAGGAAACCAACGATTAACGCGTCAAAAGATTGTATCTAGTTTAGTAGGAAGCAAAAGTATCAGTCAGGCAGGAGTCAGGAGCGAGGAGTCAGCAATCGAGATCAATGTATTCTGAAACAATCAAAATGGATTTAATGATCTTGAAGGCAGCAAAGATTCTAAGCGTCCTGCTGTCCCATGGGTATTTCTTTGGATCCCAATGACAATAAACTTACGATTGAGTCCATGCAAGGCAAGACAAGCTACACTCGAGAGCAATGATTCCGGGTCACTTAAAGAATGTTAAAAATCTCGGAAACTAAAAATGATAGGTTAATGCAATAAATTGTATTTAATAGACAATGTAATACTCCTTAAATGAAAGTAAAAAAATATGAGTCACCATACATTTTATTAACACAAAATTACATAAAGAAAAAAACTGCTGATCTCTCCTTAAAACAAAAATAGGAAACATGAAATTTTTGAACTTTATTACGATTTGACTTGAATTTTAATACTTCGTATTGCCTCCTCGTGCTTCCATTACTGCGTTTACGCGGTTTGGCATGCTGTACACCAAGTTCCTTATACGATTTTGGGGAATATTCTCCCATTCCTCTGTGAGAGCAATTTTGAGCTCACGAAGCGTGATTGGGGGAGGGTTTCGTTGTTTTACGCATCTGCCTAGCTCGTCCCAAGCATGCTCGATCGGGTTGATATCCGGGCTGCGCGCTGGCCACTCCATACGAGTAATGTTCATCTCTTGAAGGTAGTCATTCACAATCCTACCTGTATGAGGTCGGGCATTGTCATGCATAAATATAGCATCCTCACCTAAATTGACCATAAATGGACCAACATGATCATTGAGGATTTCTTCCACATATCTTACGCTAGTTAAAGAGCCGTTTTCTATGATCACCAGCTCTGTGCGACTTTCAGAAGAAATTCCGGCCCACACAAGTACAGACCCACCACCGTAGGCTACTTTTTCTTCGATGCATGCTTGCTTGAATCTTTCCCCTGGTCTTCGATACACTCTGTGTCTTCCATCGTGCTTGTAGAGCATAAATTTTGATTCGTCGGAGAACATAACTTTTGACCAATCTTCAATACTCCAATTTACGTGGCTCTGGGCATATCTTAGTCTTGAAATACGATGCCCACGCTCCAGTTTAGGGCCGTTTGCAGGTCTAAGGGGTTTTAAGTTAGATTCAGCAAGCCGACGTCTTACTGTCCATGCACTTGGGTTACTTCCTCCGAGGCGTCGAAACTGATTTGTGAGTTCAGTTCCTGTGAGAAAGCGATTTCGAAGCATGGTGTTCACCAAGTATCGGTCTTCTCGTGCTGTGGTACACCTGGTTCTGCCCGTTCCTGGTCTGCGTAGGTTAGAACCAGTTTCTTCGTAACGTCGGAGAACTCTTTGTACTGTTGACAGCGACACACCGACAGTCCTGGCTGTATCGCGCTGACTCCGGCCGGTTTCCAGCATTGTAAGTATTCTGGTGCATTCTTCAGGCGTAAGCGACATAATTTCAGCTTGAATAATGAATATAGAGCACTATCAACATGGTTTATATACCCACATAAATGACAGATTACAAACAAAAGCAAAACCAAATGCTGTAATTTCGTAGTTCCATCTTCGAAAGTGGCCCTTTTTCAAATTTGATTTTTTTAAGATATAACTTTACAATAACTAAGAAGTTTTAATACCTTCATTTAAGGAGTATTACATTGTCTATTAAATACAATTTATTGCATTAACCTATCATTTTTAGTTTCCGAGATTTTTAACATTCTTTAAGTGACCCGGAATCATTGCTCTCGCGTGTAGATGGTCACTATGTCTGTCAAGTCCTTTTAAACAAATGTTTCGATTTCAAAAAGACGACCTAGTACACATTTAACGGATTAGGATAGGAATCATATTATGACGATCTCTAAGCAACGTTGTTAGAGATAGTACGGACAGATTACGCTTTGGAATTGCTTTAGAAGAATGAAAGTTGTCAAGATCATGAATATTATATCTTGTCGTGCGAAAAGCTTTCCATTTTATTGATGAGAAAAATGCGATATGTTATGCAAGACCAGACGGTAATGAAGGGTTTTATCTAAGTTAATGTGAGAATCGGAGACAATGAGAGAATCAGGAAGGCACGGCTCATCGGTCTAATGACCAGTTACAAACCAGTGTGTGAGACACCTCGACTCGCTGTTATAGGATTAGAGTATGTAGCATTTCGAAGCACAATTCCTTCAATGACTTTTCTATCTTTTTGGAAACCACGAAAAGATCAAGGATCTCAAGTTCTATGGGTTTTTGCGTGCATTACACAAAGTTTGAGACAACTGATATCTCACACAGTTTTAAAGAATAGCCAACTAAAGCGATTTGACTGCTATGACTGATAATGACAATCTAATGAGTCCTCGTACAAAACTATAGCTGAAAATACTATTAACCCCATGATTTACCCATACAAAAATACCAAAATACAATTCGGCTGTTTTAGGAAAAACACTCTAAAGAAAGAATTTAGGCGTTTGCTAAATTCTAAAAAAACTGTTGTTTTGCAAAAATTTTGGTGAGTAATGCGCCTAAACTAAGAAGAGTAGGTATTCCAGACACGGCCGAACAATACACAACGCCAGTTTCATTCAGATTTATCAGCCACACTGGAGCTCTTCTTAATCTGGTTTTGAACCACACAAGTACTAGCGTGATTACTTTTTAACCTGTGGGAACTATAAATAGGATATGGTGTAATTTGAAAACGACTGGAAAAAATCGGATTATCTTGTTTTAGAAGTCACGAAGCACGAGGAATTGCAAAGTGTTTTATGTAAAAGTTACAACAGTATGTGGTACTTTGAGATTCCCATGTGGATAACATGGTGGTAAAAACAAAAACATTATAGGTACCTAGTACCTATCCAGCAGGGGTATGCCAATCAAATTTGAACAGCAAAGTTGAACTGCAAAGTTTCAAATCATGGTCAGTTCATACTAATTCATAGTTGTTCTGTGACTAAATAGTGACATTATGACGTCATTTGATGTGTTTTCGCGCATATTTTGCTGTCAAGTGTCTAAAAAGAATGATCACGTGGTACAATTTTGTACCACGTGACCTGAAGAAATTACACTGGGCAGTGAAATATAACTTGACAGCAAAAGATTGGCATACGGGGCCAGAACCCATGAAGACTAAAATATGGTAGACGGTAGCAACTTTAAAACGATATAGCCGGAGCTAGCTGAAGGTATGAATTAGTATGAAAAGTAGGTACTTCCTACAAACAACTGAATAGGTCGAACACAAACAACGAAATAATGAAACCATACCTTATTTTTTGCCAACATTAAAACCAAAACAAATTTTTCGTTCCTCACTGTACTTAACGTAAAGTACACGTTCCACCTACCAGCAAAAACGACTGCATTTGACATTTCACTAAACAAAACTGACTAAACTCAAGTTAGTTGCACTAGCAATTAACCGATGTTGGTGTAACTGAGGCTTACCTAACAAGGAGTCCTTTGTCTGTCCTTGGCGTCTGACGAAAATTGAAACAAAGGTCCAAACCAGACAAAACAGCTGTTAGGCACGTAGAACCACTAAACCACGCCAATTTCTACCTTAAACTAAGCATTATAAAACTCTTTTCACAAAAACACAAACACTAGTAATCAAATTGTTACTGGATTTACAACCTTATGCGGAGGAAATAAGGGTAGTTTTCGTGTATGGTGGTTTTCTTCCCAGTTTCCAGGAAGGGGGATAGGATGATGGGATTGTCTGTCTGGGCTTGAATTAAAAATGGCGACCGGTCGATAGTGGCTTTTTTAGTTGTGTACGTCTGATACCTGGATCATCACAGGAACCAGTTAGTTTGCCTTGTTCTGTTTATCATCTACACAGAAGCACGTCCTCTGTGGTACAATTCCCAGTCTTCGTTGGACGTCTTTCTGTCAGGTAGATGCAGTACGAACTAGGAACCCGAAAAGTCTCAAAATCCCTTTAAGGGGGAAAACTTAAAGGGGATTTTGAGACTAACCCGTAGTGCTCAACATCAGGTGGGCAGTGCGTGGGCCATTTATTTGCTGCTCTACTATTGCTTTGTGAAAAATTATACCAAAAATCTATTGTCGAATTCTTTAGTTAGTGTAGGAAACTCAACAACATTCAGTGTCGCTAGGTACTGTAGGTACTATATATTTAATAGTTTAGCGTATTTCATAGTAAATAGGGTAACTATTAATAAAGTTTCTTCTGAACATATTTATGCTAATAATGGTGGATTTTTGTTTTTAAAAAAAGGTAATGTTCAGCTCTCTGCTTCTAAACTGGCACATTTATAGTACTTTTGTCAAAAAAGCACAAAAGTGAAATAAACAATCAAAGTTCCGTTAAAGGATTAAAGAAGACCGGACAACAAAATTGCTACACAAAACCAAATTCTAATTTGAAAGTGATAAGATTAAAAATAGCTTAGCTAGCAGTTTTACGATAGCGGCAATGACCTTATCGGGTATGATTTGGTAACATGATACCGGTGACGGTAACACTTACTTACCAACGTAATATAATTTGTGACTTTGAAAAAAAACTGATTGCGACTATTTTTTTATTTAATCTATCATTTATTTCAATTTCTTAAGTAAGTACACCATAATTATATTAATAATATTTTTAGTGTAATTGTTAGTAGTCAATTTAATTCGGTCAATTAATTAAATAAGCTTTGTTACAACAGTACCTAGTACCTACGAGTACATGCGCAATCGTTTGTTGCACCTAACTTCAGAGGGACAAAGATCCGTTGTGCGTACTTGTGTACTGTGCCTTGGTCACGAATAAATGTGACAATCGTAAACGTATCGTAACGCTAGCGTATCCGAGATACACTGCGCGGTGACGCTACAACGTTCGGCAGTCGAGCTGGCGTTGACGCGCAATATCACTCGAATACGTTAGGTTTACGTAACGCGGCTACTGTCAGATTTGTTCGTGATTACCCCTCTGTGCCTCGGACTAGTTACGTATGTAAATAGATTCACAAAAGTTCAAAATAAAGAAGTCATTATTTTTTACAACAATAAAACTGTTATTTGAAGCTAAACAAAGGTTTTTGTAGTTATACGAGGTGTGAAATCACTATGATATACTCGATAAGCATATGTAATCAAACGAATCAATATCAAAAACTGAACAAAAAGATGAAAGCTGTAAAAACTTGAAATTGAATAGGTATTCTTTTGAAATTAGGCTATCAATAACAGCAAGAAATACACCTTATACTTATGAAAAAATGGTTGATTTTTTTTAAATTACTTAGCTACCTCTCAACTGAATCACTCTGAAGCTGCTATATGACGTTTATCTTTTCTTTTTTGTTTAGTTTTGACACAGTAGCTTCTCAACGTTGAGACGGGTTTATGGGTGATTTTCCTGCATCTCTTAACACTTGAGAGACAAGAGGCGATTCTAGGTAAGAAAGAAACGAAAAAAACGAAAATCTTCCGGTTCGTGGTCGCTATTCTAGGACCTTCCCCAGCTGTGGTCGGTTCTGTTACCTAATTAATTATGTAATTTAGTTACCTAAGTCTACCTATTTTTTTAACGTTCCGTGATTTGGTGCCTATTTATTATGGTACCTATATACCTCAATGAAACCACACAAAGACTGATTACCTCTAAGGTAAGGTACTTACTTACGCAGGTAGGTATAATGTGGGCGTTGGCTACACAGGTACCTTGCATAAATAACTAACTATACCAGATACAATACGCGGCATAAACTATGGCACATTGATCAGTGCATGAAGACGATTATCTACCTCATCGATGGACCTAATTTTTCATGGAGTTTTACAGTTTTACACGCTTGTTCTAACGTGCAAGTACATGTAAATAGGTATGTTGAAATGGGAGGATTAGACTATGTACTTCTAATGAAAATACTGGAAAACATATGAAATCCACACGAAATTACGTGTTTTGCTTTCCTGTGACTTTCAATGGTATTTACGGCCACTAGAACATTCCTAATGAGCTGCCATCATCTGATGATGAAGCCGTAAAGTAGGTAGTCAAATTTAAATCGATTTTCCTAGTTTTTTAAACTTTTAAATGATCTCTCGAACGCAATCTTACAATATGCCCCCGAAAGAGCAAGTGTATAAATGTCACCAAAGCATGCACATTGCACGGATGTCTGCGATGGGCCACAGCAACAGACGGTAACTGTAGCAGGTAGATACAGAAAACCAACTGACCTTGCCATTAGTGCCTCTCACCTCACTAGTACAGTAATTTAAACGATTCTACTCCGGTGTTATGTACTTTTATGACCATAAATAAACCTGGTTAATAATTATTGGGTAGTTTGCCACTAATTCATACGAACTAACGATACATTACATATTATATTTTCAACCGTTCAAAGGATTGACTTATTCCCAATAAGCCCACTGACTGGCCCACCAGTGGTCGTTGGTAATACTCCCAAACTTCTAGGCAAATGTGCTACATCGTCGACTGCATCGTCACTTACCATCAGATGAAATCGCGGTCAAACGTTTGTCTATAATGTATAAAAAAAAACTCCCAACATCTATGAATAAATAGTTTCTCTATTCTAACATCCCTAAATCTAGACCACATAGTTCAACTGATAAGAAGCTGCATGGTTCGTTAGTTACAGCTGATCGACGTGTATTTATAACCGCGGTCTAACTGGCAGCCGGCCCAGTAGCTACATCGGAGTCCCACGCGTGCGCCGGCGCACCCTAAATGGTTATACTGACTTTTTTTAGGGTACCACCGAAGCCTCAGTACGATATGACAATCGTAAACGCATCGTAACGGTAACGATACACTGCGTGGTGACGCTGCCACATTCGGCAGTCAAGCTGGCGATGACGCGCAGTGTGAATCGAAAACGTTCGCGGCGACTGTCAGATATGTTCGTGCTTCTCATCCAGGAAACAGTACCGTTCGAGTTAGTGATTTTGTGACCATAGATAAAGGAGTATCTCAAGAGGAAGTGTGCGTGGCCGCGATGTTCTAGAAAAGTTAGAAACTGCATCTCTGCGACTAAAATAAAGATGGCCGGGTGTGCAAGGAATATGCAACGCTTTTGAAGAATATTAAGATTACCTTTGGATCTAAGCTCTAGTCTAGCTAGACCATGAAAGGCGGCCTAAATAGGTACTCCGTCACCAGAGTTGGCCACGTAACATACGAATGAACGAAACTCCTAAAACTTTTGAACCTATGACTAGATTTTTACAGGATACGGAATGTTTATTCCAACTAGTTATTTTTGTAAAGGTTAAAAGGGCCACGAAAGATCAAGGAAACAAACAAACGTTTCCCTTCGTAATGTAAGCTGTCTTTGATTCCAAAAAGAGTATAAGTTTTACAGATTGATGTGACTGAGACTGTAATGCCGTCATACGACGGAATCGTAGCCAACGCCAAGGATTTCGAAATCCGTAGGTATATTACGGCCGTCGCTTTTCCAAAAGACTTGAATTTACACGGTTTGTGTACTCAACGGGCAATCATGTAAGTAAACACGGTTTGTATGCTTTATTGAGAGGAAGTTCACTTGGTTATTATTAGCGCCACCTGGCGCCGATGGAAATGTCTAAAAGCTTGTTTGAAAACAGAGCTCGTACTCCGAGTTTTATAGGAAAATCGTTTGGTGAAACGAATTCGATTTTTCTACATACAAAAACTGCGAGTTATTCGATTCTAACTTTACGCAAACCGACCAAATAAACTATCGCTGCAAAACATGAACACTTTTTCAATAAACGGAAATGATCCAATGGAATGCATTAATCTCAAAAAGGACCACTTGCTAGGCAACTTCTAAAAGTTAACTGAATTCGAGAAATTAAATAAAAACTACAATTATTACTTGTCCAGCCTATCCTGAACCGTATCGTAATTAAAAATCCTACAAATGGGAGCTTTGGTTACATTGGTAAAGTGGAGAGCTGGTTATAAAGCGAATCTTTCGGAACACTAGCATGCGCAAGTAAAACTTGCGCCTTGTCCAGTTTATTTTCGCTGAATAAGCCGCAGCTTTTATCCAACAATTTCATCCCATTTCATTAGAATGTCGGTACGGTACGGTATGTAACAGGTTGACGCGGAACAAACAAACAGACACACAAACACCCACCCTTTCCGGCGGCGCTTTGTCCTAATCGTACTCGATGATCAGATAGTGTGACCCTTGTTATAACGCATTGTACCGAGCCAAGCAAGCATGGGTGACCAATGTGACCATGAGACAAAAGTTATAGGACATTAGGACGAGAACGTCAGGGAACCAAATAACTAAATTAGTGGACGATTCTAAATGATCCTTATAATTTTACAGAATAAAAGATCTTTGACTTTGCGCTCGTTCGCGTGCGAGCCACTAGTAGTCTGTCACTAGCCACTAGCCACTAGTAGTCTGTCACTAGCCACTAGTAGTCTGTCACTAGCCACTAGTAGTCTGTCACTAGCCACTAGTAGTCTGTCACTAGCCACTAGTAGTCTGTCACTAGCCACTAGTAGTCTGTCACTAGCCACTAGTAGTCTGTCACTAGCCACTAGTGGCTGACCGAAGAGGTGTTTGCTAGAGCCCACATAAATCATCAGTGTGGTACTCTATGTGAGTATGGCAAGGTGTTGAAAGAGAAGTTATTTCTCACCACACCACCGAACAATCAGTTACGTCACAAGTGTGCTAATTTTCACCGCGATGCTTCAATTACTAGCACTGCGTGTACAGTCTATTGTAGTGTGCTGTAGTAATGTGGCATAGTAAATTACGAGTAGCGCAACTACCAAACGTTTAGGGTCTACATTCATTATGCGAACTGCCAAGGAATAGAACTCGTTGCCTTCTGTATTTCCTGAGAAATATAATCTGGGTCTTTTCAAGGCAAGAGTGAATGGGTGTCTTCTAGACTGTTCTGCTCCATCGTCGGCCTCATCGTCACTTACCATCAGGTGAGATTGTGGCCAAAGGACATTCTATATTATATAAAAAAAACTAAGTTTGAAGAAATCGGGAGTTTATGCTCGACGAAGAGAGATGACGCCAAAACAGACGAAATCGCCACTGTGTTTGAAATGTGTCATGCAGTTTCGTGTGGATGATGTCATGTATGTTCAGCTTGGAGTTTGGAGTAGCCATTTTTTCTAGTAAATGTGACGCTGGCAGATAATATGTCAAACTACGGACGATTGCGATTAAAAAATTGTAAATCTCTGATGTGCGTTTCACTGGAAGGACCATAGTGAAATTTTAGGTTTCTGAGCACCTCAATATTTAGTAGAAGTTCTCAAACAATTGTAAAACTGAACCGGTAATTTGTAAAAGTTACGAATCAAAAGTTATAAGCATTTTAAAGTGGTCCCTCGGTTCCACACATCTGTGGGCGGGGTGGACCAACAGAACTATTGTGGACAAATCTCGGCAAATAACAAATAGCCAAACTTCGTATTTTCACTACACATGCTTGAATTCTGATGAAGATTTTAATAATACAGAAACCAGCGAGAATCGAGAACTCCCAGTTTTTGTATGGAGAAAGATCGTTTGCAAATCTCCCGCGAGAGGCGCTTATTCGATTTCAAACAATATATCTCGGAACTCGCTACTCGTTTCGATGAACAACAACAAAACACAAGACTAGGGGCTCTGTATTTGTTTTGTACATTGTCTCGGTGTGGTAGCACCGTATGTAGGGTAAATGTTTTGCTTGCTTTGCTGAGCGCATTGTTGTGATTCGAGATCGTCTTGTTTTACTGCATAACTCAGTTATTGTGTCACAGTTGTGACATATTCATGTCAGGTTCTTGAGAATATCGGTCAAATTTTGAGTCAAACAGTTAAAAATATGATTGGGACTTTGCTGAGATCATCATATCATCATAGACAGCTTGTATTTACCCACTGCTGGGCATAAGTCTCCTCCCTCAAATGCCACTCGTGTCTATTCTGTGCCTTTTGCAACCAGGTCTTCCCCTGTACGGCAACGATGTCATCCATCCATCTGGCTGTTGGTCTGCCGAGGCCTCTCTTGTTTCCCTTAGGCCACCATTCTGTCAAGGCCTTACTCCACCTGCCATCACCAAATCTTGCCAAGTGTCCTGCCCAGCTCCTGCTGGGATGCTTGTCATAAAACCACATCAACAAAATCCCAATAAAATTATGTTTAAGTACCTACCTACTACATTTTACTAAGAAAATTACCCTGTGAATCGCTAGTAGGTACTTAGTAGTCATCCGGGGAAGTACCTACTAGCACCGTATCTATTTCGTGGTATGCAAATGCATTTCGTGGTCTAAAATACTATGGCAGACGTCGACGGGTAGGTATGACTGGTTTTACAGAGAGGTTTAACTTCTATGCCGGCTACTATTACAGCCGTAAGAATCATTCAAAAAGACAACGCGGTCATGTCAGTAAAAACAAAACATGTAAGATTTCTCGATTGCAAATGAATTTTCTATGAACGCAATAATAAAGATCAACCATAAATAGATTTTATGCCAACGAGATTGGGATCGTTTTCGTTTAAATCGAATGGATGAAACTACGCAGATAAGTGATTTTATAATTTATTTTGCTGGATTTCTGGAATATTTTGTTCGAAGATCTCCTGCCGGCAGTAGCAGGGCTCGCTAGGGCTCGCTAAGGGGATTTCTGGACAAAACGTCCAGAAATCCCCTTCGCAGGGGCAATATGCAGATGATTTCTGGAATAAGCCAAAATTATCTACTAACAATAACTAAAACAAGATATTTTATAAGATTCTAACACGCTTTGTGATGTTTTAAAAAAAAATTCGTCAAGACAACCTACAGCGTGCACCTAAAAAAGGTGCACTCGCAGCGATCTGTCAAGTAATCAGATAACAACCTTATTGTATTTTATTTACTTTCTCTTGTACAGTCAGCGCCAGCAGTTGATGACATTAGTTTAAAGTAACTTTATAAAATTTATAAGTTTAAAAAACTAGAAAAACCGACTTCAATTCAATTAAATAAATTACAAAAAAAGCCTGTATCCAGCAGTGGACTTCTTCATCAGGCTGATGATGGTGATGAATGCTCAAGACTACGTGTGGTGGGCTTTAACACAAACTAAGGCTTCTAAGTTTTTTTGGAACTTGAATAATAATATGTAGATGGCTACATTCACAACTGAATAATTATAATATTGACCAACTTTTGATGCTGACTGTCCCGAGTTTAAATTAATTTCAATTGACCCAAATACAAGTACAGGTTTAATTTAATCCATTAAAGTATTAAAATAATCTCTTTTTGATAGAAGGACGATTTCAAATTAATTTCGTTGACAGTTACATGTAAAATCCATAATGACAGTGTATTATAATTTTTGATCGACATTGTTGCTCTAGATTTTTTTTATGATCTTGTTTTGACATTATTTTCTCAAGAGATGCAGTTCGCGAGTTGCTGCGGCATACCTACTATTTCTGAGTTTTATTTTCGGACGTTTTTTATCAGCAATTCGCGGTGCGCCATGGTAATATTCGGTAACTGTAGAAGTATTTAATGTATGTAGGATATTGGAGCAAATCGGTAGGAATGAGCGAAACCGTACTTTAATTACCTAAAATAAAATATGGTGGGTTTCTAGTTAGGTGTTACATTGCCAATGGGAATCGAACTCTCACTTCTCCGCCAAGTAACCCACTACGCCAATTTGTCATCAACAATTCCCTTCCAGACTTTTTGAATTTTGTTTTGAAACGGGAGGGAATTCTTATTTAATACCTATACATGTATAGGTATTAAATAAGAATTCTTATTTAATACCTATACATGTATAGGTATTAAATAAGAATTCCCTCCCGTTTTAAAAACCCATGGGTTTTTCGTCTCAAAAATACGATTCTCGTAAAAATCACTTGTGGCCCACTAATGATTATTACGAGACTCGCAGATAACTTGTGGGTGCGAGATTTATGTTCAACTGAGGAAGATGAGCATAATTCTTTTAATGCAGATCGCTAGATTTTTACTTCCAGAACAACGGTGAAAATTTTTTTGCGATGGTATCTAAAAACTGAATTTTCCACGATTTTTTAAAGTTTCGCGTGTGACGTCACATGGCCGTGTAGCCTAGCTATTAAGATATTTTAGTACCTAGGTCCCTAGACCAACCTATACCTCGCATAACATTCTCGTCACAAAACGTGCGAGATAATCTCGCATGTAAATGGGACTTTATACCTACTCTTTTCTGTAATGTAGGAAGTGTGCATTCCAACATCGATTGCTGACCAGCCTCCCGTGAAATCATGGATCGATCAATTAGATACTTGTAGCATGGCTTACTGGCTTAGAGCCCGTAGTCTCAGTTTTGTTTTGTTGATAGAAACGAATATCGATAAGCGACTTGCGATATATTTTACATGAAAACCCGATAAGCGCCTCTAGCGGGAGATTTGCAAACGATTTTTCTGCATACAAGTCGTATAATTCATCCAGTTTTACTAGTAGTTCGGTTATTTAACTGTGTGGACAGAAATATTGAGTTTCTCGATTCTCACTTTACGAAAATCAAACTCAGACTAAAGGGTCAGTCCTCAATTCCACTCGCTAAAGTAGGGTTGGTCAAAATAAAAAAAGAAAAGAAACAAAAGAAAAGGCGGGGTCAGGTACCTAGCTAACTGCTTGCAAGCAAAACAGTTTCAAAAGTGGTAAGGCGGAAATGTTGCCGATAGTACGAGTACACTGTCGACTAAAGCTTTTTGTCTTGATGAGGTCTGACGAAATGACGACGACGCGCGACGCGAGCCTAACCTAGTTTACATACCTACCTAATTTACTTAGTAGTACCTACTAGGTACCTAGACCTACTACCTATCTACCAAACCAATCTGTGATCGGTTTTTACTTCAATCTGACCAAAAACGGCAAAAACCCATCGTAAGGCTGATTTACTTATTAGGTAGGTCTAGGTAGGTAGCTACAAGTAGGTAGGGTAGGTAAGATAGGTAGGTATGTTGTATGTAGTTATGTAGGTACTTAAAGTAGGTAGATTTACATAGCGTATTCGTATGAAGTCTAAATAAAATAGCGGGTTTTCTGGTGGTCCCGTGATTTAGGAGTGACAGCGATTTCTCGTGGTCCCATTGTTTTGTTGATTTAAATCTTCCTTCCTTCCTTCAGTGCTGTAGATATAAAATTACGAAGAAATTACCTACTTTAGAGGATCGACGACGTAGAGTTGACAGGTTATTCAGCATTGGTATGCCAATCAAAGTTGAACTGCAAAGTTTTAAATCATGGTCAGTTCATACTAACTCATAGTTATTCTGTGGCTAAATAGTGACTGTAATTTCTTTAGGTCACGTGGTACAATTTTGTACCACGTGACCTAAAGAAATTACACTGGGCAGTGAAATATAACTTGACAGCAAAAGATTGGCATACGGGGGCTGGCCTACGATTGCTTCTGTTTTAGGTCTAGCGACACAAAATCCTTGCCCTGTTCGTACTGTGTATGTGTAGGTAGATATCTATAGCATTTTACAAAACTAGGTAGGTGTCTAGGTAATAGGTAAATGTTAATCTGCCAAGACGAGAAAGTTATACAAACTAAACTTTCGTACCCACCTCCTAGGATCAGCGGATCTAAGTACCTCCAAATAGAAAGAAGGTAGGTAGTAGTAATGACCAGTACTTATACCTACCTATTTCTAGGGACTAGATTAACCAAGGAGAATAGACAAGTTTTTTTCCCGCAAATAACTCTCGGCTACAGAAGTACAGTTAACTACAACTATGTACTTACACGAGAGAAATGAGTCTTTCTTCAAGATGTCGTTGATTGAGACACTTTGCACACAAGTTTCGTCCACTGTGATACACAAAACAGTTTTTATTCACAAGGTTTGTGTTGTTTTCACCAAGTTCAGTACGGAGAGAGGAACGATAAACACACGTCCTAGCGAGAGGGCGCGACGCGGCGGACTGAATGAATGAAATGAAAATGAGGTGAACGAAACGAACTGACCGGTGAGTGAGAGCATGGGAATTGAATGAACAAAATTCGGCATACCGTAGTCTAATGAATAGTCACGGAGATGGGGTCTAAAAACATTCTTTATTGTTTGACTTGACAGGGTACTCATTTTGTTAGTTTGTTAGTCCGCAAGAATCGTTTGGATGTAGGTATATTTTAGAATTCACAAGGTCTTCTTAAAAACTAGATCAGTATAACACCTCACATACCCCCTTCACGAGGACGTGCCATCTTATCTTATCTTCTTACTAATATTATAAATGCGAAAGTTTAGATGTTTGGATGTTTGTGTTTCAATCACGTCTAAACTACTGAACCAACTTGGATGAAACTTGGCATATATATAGTTCGTAACCTGGATTGACACATAGGCTACTTTTTATCCCGAATAATTAACAGGATCTACAGGATAAAATGAACGAAAAGGATTAGCAGCGCCAATTGGCAAGAGGATTTCATTGTCATGTCATGTCACGTCAGTTTGACAGGGCGTAGTATTACCTCTTTGTTCTAACGACTAGCGTTTGACATTCCAGTACGAGTTCGGTGTACTGAGGCGTAATGTCTCCAATAAGATTCTCAAAGTATCCACTCGGTACACGCACAGATAATAATAATACACAGATAATATAATGTACACGGAAACTGTAGACGCGTACGAAGTCGCGCGTAACTACTAGTAAATAATATGTGGTTGGCTACGTACGTTCAACGGATCTCGTGAAGGATAATCGTTAGATTAGCCTTTGGTGATGCGCGAAATGAATTTAGTACGAAAAAGCTTAATTTTCCCCAATCGCATCAAAACGGCTAACTTCACGATTGTACTGTACTTACGCTACCTCTGTAACGTTAGCGTCGTCGTAAATTCGCGCTAAGACAAAAGCGCTCGTATTACGCGATACTTTCGATAAGTAAATATATTTCACAATGATTATTATGTTAGGCAGACGCAGGTAGATACTAGCTACAAGTACTAATCAGAAATCTTGATTTAATTTGTCCATTCTATTCCATTTACAAGGTGATCGAACAAACTAGAATCTGTTTTAAATATTTACAGTCATAGTCATGGCCGTGATTAGTTACATAGTCGACTTGTTGCGTTCTAAAAACGATATTAGAAGTTTTTTTATGTACTTAAGTACCTAAAATCTAGCAGAAAAGTCGATCGGTCAAGCAGGCAAAATTGTAGCCATTTATAGCTATGTAATTCTACCACCAGACCCGTACAATAAAGTTAGTTTTTATTGGTTCTTTGTTAAAACCTATTACCATCTACGGGTAGCGTCACATCACAGGTTAGGGTTTATGTGAGGACATTAGCATTTCCTTCCATGGAATTCCATTCTTTCAAGATAATCTATGGTATCTACTACCTATCAAGATCTTCATTTGAGCGTGGAAACGAAAAGGTCATAGAAATAATCTTTTCGACCCATTACCGGTGGATGTTTCTTACGAATGTGGGACTTCTTTTTCTTGAAAACAATTAGAATCCAATTAATGGGCGCAAAATGAAAACACATGCATCTGAAGATGTACCGATGTGATTGCCTTTTCCTTACCTTGAAACTGAGTGCATTTGATCGGTGCCACAAAGCACAAAGCCCTTGCCCACACAGGCTGATTTGACAACTGACAGTGACATTCAAGGTCGTGTGGCTCATTTCCTGTATTTTGGTTTTTCTTCGTACACGGTTTCATGCACCTACCTACCGTTTTACTGTCATACTAGTAGGTAATTTCATTATTTATCTAAACGAATAAGGCCTTTCCTATTTCACAAAGGTAGGTTTGTAAGCCCTTGCTAAACTAGGTTTTACGAGCCTTCTAATGGTAGCAGTTATGTGGAGGGAAGAAAGCCATACGACCACATTAACGACCATCGTCGTCGTTGCCAGTCGTAACGTAACACTTGTAAATAATAGACCTAGGTAGATACTAACTTATCTACCTATTTGATAATAGGAAATAGTACCAGAAGCCACTGTATTAAATCCGCAACATCTAAAGTAGATATCAATAAACGAAGAGAACATTGCATACCGACAAACTGTATATTTTGCATTTATTCGAACGATTGAGTTACATACCGCTAATTGGACTGGTTTTAAATTAGCCACACACCGACAGAACTGAAGTCAAGGCAATGGGACAGTTCTGTAGAATCAACAGTCCATATTCATTTATTTAGTAAAATCACAAGGATAATTTAAAATCATCTTATTTCCGATTCTAAATGTCCCTTGCGATTAAAACCTGGAAAACCGGAAACTTATGGTTTGGTTCAATCGATCTTGGTTTTATCGGTTTTTGTGTAGGTACCTAAGTATTGTATGTATTGTATTGTCTGTCACATTTGTCACGGAATAGGTAGGTATTTAAAATGATGAAGGTATACTATACCTAACATTTAATAGTTATAAATAAAGAAGAATTTGTTCATAATATAAAATCCTACATCCTGCGAAACTGCAAAAGCTTACATCACAATAATTTGTCGGTTCATAAAGATCTATCCGAGAAAAGTTATTAATTTCTTGCGTTAGTATATCGCTTCACTCTCTTCATTCTCAGTAACCAGTTAAATATCTCAACCCAGATGTCAGTTGATCTTATTAGGGTATTAAGGCCTGCAATAACCACCACGACCACATCGAGATAATAAGGAATTAAAATAGTTACAAGCTGGCTATCTTGTTCAATTGGAGGGGATATAAATTGTAGAACTTATGATGCTGAGCTAATTCTTGTGGGGTACTACTTTGTTGGCACTTGGAATGGGATACCTACCTAAATGTCGTTTATAGGTACTAAGGTAAGTACTACTAATATAGTTTATATTATTAGTGGTACTACTAAATTGATAGTGTAATGGGTACATTTACGAGTTATACAACGTGTGACATATTGACCCTATAAGCTGAAAAGGGGCTTATTCAGACCAAACACGTGAATAGATTGGCATGTGCAAAAGTAGAATACCTACAACATGTTTGAAATTTCAATTTTTTTTAATCTAAGCAATTTGCGACAACCAAGAGTGTTTATTTACTTTGCGTATGTATCCAGCCTGTTAGTAGTAGTACACATGCTCACGCACCTTTCTATCACATCGCATCCACACATAGACACTTTAACACACGAAATATTAAAAGTCGTAGAAGAAATGTGGTTCGCCATGACCACGACGTGTAGAATACCCCCTTTCGTACTTATAGGGACATTATGTTACACCCAGTATATGGTTCGGTAGCTACTACATTATACTTGAAGTCTGACGACATTGTTCCAAGTAGGAAGTCGGAGAAAAGGGACAAATCACTTTGGAAAATGAGAACAGCGTATTGCTAGTGTACCTTCTTTTTCGACTGATGTTATTTTACTTGGTCCTAATTTTGACCAGATGCTGTGTTTACTGTGGATCCAAAGTTGCTTAAGTTTGCTCTTGAATAATTCAGGTAAATGGAGCAAGCAAGCTGTCAGGACCGGATTTGGTACCTAGAAATATTCGGCCTTAACTTAATTCTCCAATCAATGCCCACTTACATAATAATAAATACCTGCCCAGTTACATAATAAAACGCAAGGTAAACGGCTCTCCCAAGTCCTGCACTTAAATTATAATTTTATTACAAACTGTATCTGTAGGCTAGTAAACTACTACCTAGAGCTACTTGCCTAGCATGCATGCATGACTGAAATGTCATACTAAAATACCTAACTGTGATTGAAAATTTAGCTTTTTCTAATTCGTTCAAAAAGTCTTTTTGGGCCAATAGGTATTGGAAACTTCCGCAAGAGATTTCAAATAACGAATTCGACACCTCCCCTCGAGAGTTTTCAATAGGTATATCGAACCAAGAAGGTTTTCTGTATAAATCGGGCAGTTTTGCTTAGCTTTAGCTATTAACAAATTTTCATTTTTCGTTTTCTAATGAGGGTTTTTTTTATAATCACAAGCAGAAAAATAATTTCAAATGACCCGATAGATGGAGCTAATTCGACAAGATTATATGTTCAAGCAGGTCCGTATAAATCACGACAAAAGTACTTCATGCATGATGGCTTAATCCATAGTGATACAGTTAAAGTTTCTTAGTTAAAAAAGTATTTTTGAGTTAAAAATAAAAGAAGAGTTCCGTTTGTTAGATTGACAATACAAAATGGACATGGTAAAAATTCACTACTGGCTCTTGGTCTATATAGTGAATTCGCAAAATGAATGAATGGGGTCTCAGTCTTTATTTACCGAGTAACATTTTTCAGGTATTTGTACTTACCCATATTCCGTGGCACTGGCTGGCGCACAAGAAACAATAGAAAACTACTTGGTGAAATACACGAACCTTTGCTAGTTATGCTAACATAGGCGTTTGATAAAAAAAATGTTGCCGTTTCTGTTACATTTGACAGCGATAAAATAATAGCCGTCTTTGTCGTTTCAGTGTATAAGAAAGGGACGGCAACCTTTTTTGTGTGTCTAATAGGTAGGCAAGTATTTAGATAGGTACATTAGTATTAGAGTCGGTAGGTAGCTACAGCTACTAGCTACCTACCTATCTATTAAGTATTGTCTAGGTAAGTTGTGTACGTACCTGTACCTACCTTAATTAATGCTAGGTAGGTACACTAGGTAGTCTAGGTGCCTATGAATAGGTACTTGTACCTACCTACTGTGTTTAATTTAGGCGATAATCACAACTGTCAGTGTAGTAACAACAAGGTGTTTGCAATCGATTGCAAAGCAACTGATTTCCCGCTGATTATGATAGGCAGGCACTGCAGCAGGCACCATGCTGCGGGATTAGGGCGTGCCCTCTGAGATCGGCTGCGCAACGCGCACGCGCCCTTATTGTAATTTGCAAAACGCTAGGGCTGCCACTATACCCGCAAAGGGGTCCCTAAGTGCGCCCCACTATTTTTCCTTAGGAAATTGTATGGAGTAAGTACGGTGCGTTTTGTACCTGTCTATTCTTTCTCATAATTCAAAAAGTATTTAGTTTGGGTACAATAAAATACCCTACACGGGGAGAGGACTATAACAGCTACAATTCATTATTATTTTCACGTTACAATATGTAGCGGATTTAGCTGTATGCCCACCGAACCAGACCCCATTTTCCGTCATTTTTTGCGATTCTTGCGACGGTAAAATGGTTTTTGTGTGAAAATGTTGTATAGAACCACCCAGATTTTTTTCCTTCTCTTTAAATTTGAATATATTATCTTTAATTTTTTACAATAATATCTCTACATTTATTATTTCTAGTGTCTAAAAGTACTCTCTAAAAAAGATTGAAATACGTTTTCACGTTCTTAATAAACATTTTTTAACTTTTTTCTTATATTCTGTTTAATTATGTAATCTGTTAGGGATAATAAAAGGATAATAAGGGGCTTTTTTATTTTTATATATTTATTAGGGCTGCCACTTGCTAATACCTACTCCGCTACTGGCTCAGTGACCCAAAGTTTGTCTTTTCTTGGCCTCCGATAAGAGAATTTGCCATTATCCTTTCACCGTATCTATTTCTGCCGCGGTACCGCGGGCGCGTCTCAGACCGGTGGTGATGGAGATTAAGCCACTAAGACTTTTTATGCCATTAACAAATTAAAATAATAAAAAAATAAAATTATATAAATGTCATAGTCTGTACACCTTGGCTCCCTGACGGTCGGCGACTTCGGGGTCGGCCAAGAAAGCGTTGGCGGGACGATCTGGACGCCTTCGAAGGGAGATGGTGGGAGGAGGCTCAGGATAGGGAGTATTGGAAGTCTCTGGGGGAGACCTTTGCCCAGCAGTGGGACGAAACAGGCTAATAAAAAAAAATGTCATATAGAATGAAAAAAATGAAAAAAATGAAAAATCTTTATTTCCAGCAAAACGTAGACCGTCGTTTCAGATAATTACAAGGTAGGTAGGTGCGTTCAGCATAAAAAGAACAAGTTTGTAGATACCTTACCTACTCACTCCATGGTAAATCGGCCATGTTTGATTTAATGATTAAAAAGTAATTTATAAACCTTGGATCAGACTTTTTTTTGGTAGGTTTTCTTTCGCAGACATAAACGTCAAAAACCTCGCGTAACTAAATTAATTTCTTCAGTGACTTCTAGTGGTAGCCCTGAAAAGCACCTAAGGGGCGTTACTAACTATCCACCGAGCTGTCTGAGTAACTGTGAATGATTTACCGTGTGTCCGAGGCTTTAGGCGCGTTTCATATCAGGAATTAATCATTGTGCATTTATCGGGACAAGCGCGGATTAATTAATCGTTTGCAATAGCTGTTGATCAGCTCCCTAGTGTGTAGACCAAGAGCTGGTTTCGCGTTGTCAGTTTAAAAATCTGTATAGGTAGGTTGCTAAGCTTCTAAACTTCTTAGTTGGGTACCTAACCTACTACCTACTTAACTAGTAAACCTACCTACCACACTACGATACCAACGTGTAAGTTACCAACGTTCTTAGGTTCTACCTAGTGTACCTACTTACCTAGGTATAGTTGGCATGCCGCTGCCTACCTTGTTTAAACCACCTGTTATTTTATCATGTAAAAATTCTTACTTACTTACCTAACTACAGATTAGCTATAATATATAGGTACCTATCTTGCTACTACATAAAATCGTTTTGAAACGTCATCGGTCCGTGGGAAATTGAATTTTTTTAATGAGGAAAAGTAACTACTTTGCGGCAGAAATAGATACGGTGATAGTACTGCCCCGGACGAACTATATCATAAAGAGCTCTACTACTTACCTACCTAACCTAATCCACAGAATAAATTAATACCATCTAAAATAAGTAGTTTCGATAAGAACCTTTTTACGGCTACTTAATTATATTTTAGTGACAGAGGAAAATTAATAACTGTGACATTTCATTACATTTGATTAGATTTTTTGAAACGACCTTCCATAAAAAATTTAATTTAACTGCATGTTAAAAGCAACAAAATGTGGTTTCTCTCTATATATTTTATACAACGTAAGTTTTAAATACCAGACACTTCTACATAAGTCTTCAAACATTTTGATGGCACTATGCCGACCTTCTCAAACGTAATGTACCTACTTAGTCGAAAATAAAGTAAAATCTAAATAGACATAGTCATAGGTACCTACGTTTATTTGTTGCATCACACATAGAAAACCATTAAAAAGGAAACACAAAATTGTAATGTGTGCTACTGCAACAAATGAAATAACTGAAATTTTTTTTTGTTAAAAATGCTATTTTCTTAAGTATTTGTATATAAGTAGTTATTGTTTTGACATAAAACTGAAAAACTATTTTGTAAAACAAAATGTTAATCCCCAGTGGTCTTCTCGTCTCGGGGCTATGATTTGGAACTAGAAGGTGCAGTCCACTTCGGTAAAGACTTACTAAGAAGATTCAGCAACGACATACTCCCTCTGCAACTCGACGCATTAGAAGGCCCAATATCAGAAAAACGCATGGCTGAACTAATGAAATCAATTAAACATTCTGAACCACTCAAACAAATTCACAGAAACAGAATGGCTTGGGGAAATGTTAATAATGCGACTGATAAAGATAGTAACGTAGTAAAATTATTCAAATCAGGCAATATGGAACCATCTAAAAAACACTCAACCGATAAGATTAATTATAAATTCAGACTCGACTTGAAAAATCAACTATCAACTAAGGGAGCTCTAAGATTAAAAATGCTTGCATATTACATAAAAAACCGCCAGAAAACGTACACAGACATCACCCCAATTTTAAAAAATGCCACTAAAGAATACCTGTCGTCAGTTCAAACAAATTATAAGTTTATAAGTAAAAAGCCTATTAAGTATGACATAGATAAAGAATTTATAGCGCTTGACATGATAGAAACAACCAATAAACTATTAATGAATGTAGCGAAGAAGCAACTAGATGCTATTATTAAAAAGATAAGCACTGATACGTCAGAAATAGATATGCCACAGCTGGTGAAAAAGATGAAAAACACAGTTTTGGATGAAAAGAAGGAACAATTGAGACATGTTTGTAAAACGTTGGATGTTTGTAGACCATTCCCTGGTTTTTGTGACCATACAGCTGACTTATTGAACGAGTTATTACAACTTAATAATGCCACCTTCATGGGTATCATGAAGCAATTCAATGAGACTCTGGCTATGAAATACACTTTCTTCAAAACTATAGCAAACGATGATGCTTATAATATAGTTCGTTCAAAATTAAAACTTTTGTTGCATAACACTTCCTACATGACCGAATTTGTATCAAAACTCAGGGCAGTAATCGCTCAAAGATACAACATATTTAAAAGCGAGAGTTCGGTAGTAAATGTCAAGTCTAAAGCTTTACGCATTCTTTTAGACCTTATCGATAAAGCATTTGAAGTAAATGGTGACGATTTGAACAGTATGGACATACAAAATACAATAAACAGCTGTAAGCAATGGGCTACAGGAGAAAGAAATGACTTGGACCTGATAACGAAGAAGTTTGTTTACAACGCAATTGAAATACTAAATTACGGATGGAGTAAAGAAACTAAAGAAGAAGTAAAAGTTTTGACAGATATTATATTTACAGGGACTACCAAAAACAAGGAAGTGTGCGATTACTTGTTCAAGAAAGGATCACCTCTGATTCACGATAAAGAAACAAGCATACATTCAGATATGTAATAAATATATTTCATATACTTACTTAATTTCATTTCATGATATATTATAATCAGAATTTAAGAGGGCTATCACAGTTTGGCCGCGATTCAAGGGCTGGCGCGCGTCTGAGTTCGTCTGAGAGTCTGAGATCGCATTTCATGCAGTTTTAAATTACGTTTATTCAATATAATAAAATGAATTATTTAAATAAAAAGTATACAATTTTATTGATTATGAACTAACGTTTATTTCGGTATAATTTTTACTTAATAATATTAATGTAGTATGGAGAAATTAACGGCTAATTCTGAAGGTTTTTAGCAATTTTATGGTTTTGAATTGATTTTTTTTTGTAGATATCCCATACTTATTTCTGAATTCCGGGGCCGCTACGGTCAATGGCAGTATATAAAAGATATTTGTGGATATTATTCATTTCGTTTGCTTTGCACAGTAGTTCAATCCAGGAGCTTGAAAAAGTGTCTGCGCGAGTTTTATTAAAAACTTGTTTCGGAATTTTGGCTTTATTTAAATATATAAGGAAAAATTGCAAAAAGCGAGGCCGCTACGGTCAATGCGAATAACTATTCTATATCATACAATAAATCGAAATTATCTAAGAGTTTCAGTTTCAGAGATCCAGAACGTCAAAAATGGGCATTTTCACGGTTTGACCGTGATATCCGCCTTAAGCAACTTCTACAATATTATTTTCACCAAAAATGGAATATTTACCATGATTTTTGAAAATTATGTTATTAACCATGATAGTTCCAAAATTTATAACTTCTACATTTTTGTGAAACTCTGTTTCTAAATAATTTGATTATATCAAAAATACATAAATAATATACATACTTACTTGATATACCTACCTACGCGTATTAGGCTATGTCACCTGACCGACCAGCTAGACTAAAAGGTCACCTAGAATTATAAATAAGTTTTAGTAAATTAGGTATTGACAATATTGATTTATGACAGAAGGGAACAATCGTAGAGTATATTTCTAGTAGGTTTCCTAATCCGACAAGTTTCGGAAGCGATTTCGGAGTACTGTTAGCAAAAAAACGGAGTAATGTTTCAGCAGGTTGATGCAGAAAACAGATGAGTACACTCGTGAATGTACTCGGCATCGTCGGTATTTAAAAAGGTAAAAGATTTAAAAATTTTAGAAAACATTGTTTCGTTTAGTTTTCCATACTTTTTTTTAGTTCCTGAAAGTTTCCGCTAAGGGCGCTGCAATGCAAGTAAATGTATCGAAGGAAACGAAACGAAATAAAGTTTTCTAAAACTATCAAATCTTTTATTAGACCCTAGACACTCAGAACGTTACATAATGTTTGTTGACGAGGATTCTGTCATGATTTTACAGTACCTTTTGATTGTAGTGTCAATAGTTCCATTTTTGACCACTGCAGCACTGCACCACACCGGGCCAGCTGGGCTACTAATTCAATCAACAAGCCTTTTCGGATGGATATCGGACGGAATCGGAGATTCTTCGAAATCTCCGATGGTTTCTTCCGATGTCGGTCCGAAAAGGCTTAGCGAATGAATCAGAATAGCCCCGCTGATGAATTTGTGTCAGTGCTGACTATACCGAAACGGTAAACGAGACGTTCCTATCCGAATACCGAGTGGAAGCCCCTCAACGCAGTCCGAGGACTTGTGACGTCACGTGTAAGCCGTCCGTCGGCTACCTAGATTATACTGGGTGCTAAAAACCAGTTGGATACTGAATCAATTTCCAAATAAACCTGTAAGTACCTGTAAGACAAGCAAAACCCACAGCAAGTCATGAATCGAGACTCTGGGCTTAGGTACCCAGGACCGACACTAGTATCGATTCTGTTGTTGCGTTTTTCTAACCTAACCTAATTTGACAGCGCTAAAATTATAGCGGTCTTTGTCGTTTCAGTTTATGAGAAAGGGACGGCAACATTTTTAGTGCTGTCAAATTAGGTTAGTTTAGAAAAATGCGACAACAGAATCGATACCTATGTCTACCTACGTATTCTATTTCTGCCGCGAAGCAGTGATGCTCTTATTTCTGCCGCCAAGCAGTGATGCTCACATTGCTGTATGTATCCCGGTTTGAAAGGTATGGGTGCCGGCACAATTACAGGCACATGAAACGTCTCAGAGTGATGGACGCAGTTCAGTGCATCACAGGGCACTTTTTAGAGGACATGCTCAGTCAGGCAATATTGTAGGCAGTAGGAACATCAGATGGGCCATCATAATAGTTGTAAAAAACAAAAATAATATTTCGGTCATGAATCTCTCGATGGTTAGGTACTTTTTAGAATAACAAAGCTTGTGGGTTGGTACCTATACTATACCTACTTAGTACCTTATTTAAACGGATCCTGAATGCTATCCACCCACGCAGTGACCACATCTTGTGAATCAGCAGTCACCTTAAGAGCCTTGGAACCTGTTTTACCTTAAATTATTAAGGATCTTTCTCTGTGACTCATAAAATCGCGAGGGTTAGGTAGAAATTACAAAAAGATTCCTCAACTGGTTTTAAATAAAAATAGGTTCTAGCATTCGTTAGCTACGAAAACTCCGTCACCAGAGTTGACCACTAACTCATACGAAAAACAAATGGTTTTTGCAATTATCTAAAAATATCGTATTAAATAAATAAAATAAATAAATAATAATAAATAAATAAATATTCATGGACATTTCACACGACGCCCTCTAGTCCCAAACTAAGCAAAGCTTGTAATATGGGAACTAGATGCTGATAGAATACTTATATACTTTTTTTTTGTAAATACATACTTATAATACATAGTAACAATACATAGTAACATAGATGTTTGTTCTATGTCTGGGATAGAACAAACATCTATGTTTTGCCACACACAAATGTTTGTTCTTGGTGGGGATCGAATCTACGACCCAGAGCACGGAAGGCAGATCCATTACCGACTGAGCTGTGACGCCTGTCAAATAAAATTAATTATTATTAATTATTTAATAATAATTATTAAATTAATTATTTTAATAAATACCTAGCTACTCGTATTTCCACTTCCACAGTAATCACAAAAGAAAGATTGCTTCCGATTCTGATTGTTTTATCTTCCTAAACTAATTTGACAGCACTTCGTCAGTTGTTTTAGACCTAAGTACCTACTATATGTACCGGCTTAAACACCTCGTTTGAAACAAAATTAAATTGAACAGAAATCCAATGCCAATTTATTTCTGGTTTAAAAGAGTACGGAGAATGGCACGTGCCCAACAATGGGCCTTACAAGTTGTGTAAACGTGGCATAAAGCACACCAATCTTTAACACAGCTTACAGTTTACATTGGAGCGACCAGTCAGTCGGGGATCAACTGAATTGAGGTAGCAATACTTTCAGCAAATTGATTGTACGATCTTCAATGACTATTCATCTTGTCTTGTGTGTATTTTTGGAAGGTGATGAAATGTTTAAAGATCCAAATTAAAACGTAGCGAGGGATTTGAGTCTGTTTTCCACACGAACAAGAGCGATATTCAAGCATTTATTTGAGTAGAGATTCTCATACAAAACTGTTAAAAATCTATGTCTGGTTTGACGAGCGCTTTTGCGAAGAGATGCTACATTGCATTGCTGCGCAGTGTAACTTTAACAGTGTAACACTACTATTTGTTTAGATGTGTAAACCATACAGTATTTATAAGCAACTTTTGTTAGCAACTATAAAATTCGCATTACGAATATGTGAACACAATCACAGCAAACCTACATTAGCTGTATCTAAACAATAGAATGCAACAGGAATGTTGTTTGATTGCAATTTGATTTACAACCGATTGTTTGGTTTGATTGGTAGTCGTTTGGTTGCTTGGTGTTTTGATCTTTACATTTTTGGAATAACGGCTGCGTTTTTTTGCTGACTACATTTTTTTTTATTAGGGAAACAAACAGTAATACTTATATTAATTAGCCCGTTTTCCCGCCGCTAAAACCAGTGAAGTTTCCACCGTTGAACAGACTCCAAAAATTACACTAAGAAGTAAATACCTAAAAGTTAAATAAGTACCTAAACCAAAAAAATAAACCATAACTGAAATAACCAAATATAATCAAAATACCCGAGGGCTGGTGATTATCTGGGCCAGCGAATCAGCATTGCTATTCAGCGCGGCAATGCAGCCAGTGTCTTGGGCACGCTTCCGATTGCTACTGATTTGGATCAGTTGAGCTATCTATAAATCGTTTGCAACGGTGTGTAGATAGCTCAACTGCTTCATGTGTATTTTGTACATATTATAAATATTGTAAATACTTTATTAGTCATAATTTTCTTTGTGAATAAATTCACTTATCTAAATATAATCTCGAACAAAAAATAATTAAATTAATCTCAAACTAGTCATTGGCTAAACTACCTACAGTCTTGCGTAACTCAGCAGCAGTTATTTGAAAAATATCAACGTGAATGAATTTTGAATTATATCATATTTTTATTATAATCCGCTTTAGAATTTTCATAGGCACTGCTGCCTACCACCTATCAAAACACGAATTTCTACTTCTTATAATGCCTTTTACAAAAATAATAGCAAGACACAGACATCGCAGTTATTACTTTTAGGTATCTTACTGCCGTTTCAATCTTATAACGCGAACTTCACTTGTTGTTGTTGGAGTAAGCTTGTATCACCTATACCATCCTCTCAGCCTAGTCGGCCCCACAGGAAATCAATCTAGATTATGATGCAAAGGCCAGCACTCGGGTCAGGTAAGTAAATGCTATCAATTTTTATTCTACCACTGCATCACCGAATAACAAAGAAATTATTTTCGTATTGTTGTTTAGGGGTCGTTAATCAAAAGAAGTTCAAACCAAAATCTAAAAGAAATTACTCGCATAATGGATTCTGACGATTGAAATAATATTTTCGCTGAAATTCAGTGAATTATTTTCAGAGACCACCGATGAGAGACAGACGTAAACACTCATCAAAATAATATTTATGAGACATCAAAGTGCTCTATAAAATTTTGAGTTTTCATTGTGTTTGTCAGTTCTTTCATTGTTGTTTTTTAAAACTAAAAGAATGTGAAAAGTAGGTATCTTTTGGTCGCCAAGGTATTAAATTACCATGCAGTAAAAAGTGCGCATGGTCCCCTGTGGACTGCCCGGTAGACTACACAAGTCTAGAGATATCTAGCTCTAAGCTAGTGGATAGTAGCCTAGTAGACTAGGTTACTCATTGTACTTCACTGCTGCCAAAGACTGGCAGATGACCCTTTTTCGCGTAGAAATAAAAAATGCAACATGACTTGCGTAGTCTTTTGATTGATTTGAAACATTGATTGGCTAATATAACTATTCTTTTGCATCTAATCTACTTTTTACCCATGCCTCTATGAATGGAACGCTGCAGTGCCTGTTGTGTTGGCTTTATGTTTGACCGTTAATTACCTACTAAACATGTTCTGGTTATAAAACATGATGGCTTTCAAACCATGCTTCAATTTCTAAACCTAATGAAGTATTTTCTAAGGCGTATCAAATTTCCGTGCAACGGTGTCCACGGCTCATCCGACGGCACCGGCTCACGGTCGTCGGTTCAGTTCTCGGTCCGGCGGACATGTCCGATTTAGTCGGCACAGACCAGACTTCAAATGCTCTTAAAATTTGCTTCATTTACAAAGATTACTGTACAGAAGGGTAGAAGCTTATAGGTATTAAACATTTTCCAAAAGTCAACGTCAAAGATCTTTTATTCAGTAAAATCCCAAAGATCATTTTAGAATACATACTTTAGAATACACTTGATACGAGACGAGACGACAACATTTTCAGACCTCTGCCTTTTTTGTTTTTTTTAAGTTGTTTACATCTATTAAACTTATAGGTAAGTACATAAGTACATCTTATAATCACTTTATAAAATCTTATAATCTTATGATTAATTTTACACGCAGAACTTGAAAATGCACTCAATGGCCTAATGCAAATTCCATGGACTCCTATTTAGATTTGAACTTGCGACTTACGACACTGTAGAGCTATACCACCACCATAACTAGAGCATTGGTGGTCTAGTGGTAGCAACCTCGCAATCCAAAGGTCGTGGGTTCAAATCTAGTCGTGCACCAAATGTAGGTACTTCATCGGGGCATCTTTGTATAAATAATCTAGATTAGATGCAACAGCCTGATTACTCTTTGATAGAAAATAAATCATCTCAACTAAATCCTGTTTGGTAATTAGTAGAGCACGTTTATTACTCTACAAGATACCTCTTTGCTTAATAAACCGAAACAAAGAGACAATTTTTAAAGAGATAGAAGTTGGAGATAGGATGTACTAAGTATTATGACATCAATCGTTAGGGTCAATTACTAGGATCAAATCTCTCTAACAAACGTGGTAAATTATATGAAAGAAAAATCACGAAATCTAGACTTCTAAATTCTAGATACAGCGCTTACCTACAAGCAAACTCGACCCAAATAGTGTGAACTGTCAAAAGCACGACAGGTCAGCATCAAAGATGAATGTCAAAATTGGATCGCAAGATGTTCAACTGGTGGTAAAGGATTTTAAGGAATCTTTACAATATATAATTTTCATTGTTGTTGTTTTCATTGAGTGAGACAGAAAACGTCCCAACAGACGTTAGGCAAGCGTACGGTACGGTGCTCTGTAAATATTAAAATGCAAACACTAACATTGTATTGGGGTTGACGTACTGTCACTCATCTTTATGTTCAAGGAATAACACATCAGAATGAGGTACAGTACGCACAACGGATCTTTGTCCCGCTGAAGTTAAGTGCAACAAACGATTGCACATGTACTGTTGTGCGGAAAAATTCGCTTACCCCTAATTCGACCCGAAAATGGGTTCCGCGCAGATACATCAGACGGACATTAAGATCCGTTGTGACTACTAAGTATACCCACGTATAAAGTTAGAAGTAGAACCCGTCACGCCACGCCACCGCCATCACCGCGCCACTGCGGACCGGACAGAAGAAAGTATTTTATAATTTTAAAGTATTATCGATTATCATAATATATCAAGGCTTTTTAACTGACTCCCAAAAAAACGAGGTTCTAAAAAATAACACTCAAAATATTCTTTGAAAATGTAGTTAAAAATCATTTTACATATTTACCTTACTATGAATAAACTTACCCGTTTATTCTTGTAAATTATTATGATAACAATTAGCAAATACTTACTGATAACATTTTCAGAGATAACTAAATATTCAAAACAGTTTTCTATCGGAACGTTCTAGATAACAATAAGTTTGTAGAATTTGTAAGTTTAACCTAGGAAAACCGATTTCAATTTGACTACCTTCCGGCTTCAACATCAGTTGATGATGATGATGATGGCAATTAATTGACAATGTTCTTTTGAACACCAAACGTCACAGGAAAGCAAAATACACAATTATGTGTACGTGGATGGCATATTTTTCCAGTTAAACTACTGAACCGATTTTGATGATACTTTTATGAGACCAATTTGGAACTATATCCTTCAATGAAAGAAACTTTCTATAGAAAATAATGAGAGGAAGAAGGCAAAAGTCAAAAAAGGTTACAAACACGGCGTAAGTTTGGAAAAATCTTCTGTTACCGGGTGAAAAGACCGGGTGGTCTTTTGCATTGCATTGATTTCGCATTTACAAGCATTTAAAAAAATAATTGTTTTATTATGGTAGGTAAGTCCTGCTAACAGGTGCGGTTTGGTAACGTGTCGCGGCAAAAAAAAATATTCATGCAATCACGCTCGTCTAAAGCCAAATAAACGCATCAGTTCAGTTATCACGAAATTACATACAAAAACTACGCGGCAATGAAAATAGCTTAATAAATCACGTTGTCAAACAAATCTCACCTGTCTTCAGCTCTTATACAAACCAAGATAAGATAAGAGGAGGCTGCGGCAGTCAGTCGCGTCCGGGCTATGGACAACTTCGGATACCGCGAGATGGGGTGGCCGTCCCCCCTTCAGACACCCTCGCAAACCCCCACACGCTCTCGGCTCACTAGCAGTCTTCGATCCAGGATCAGGGAACCTGAGGAATTCCCTCTAAACAATTACAAAGTGCGAAGCATCGACTTGCTTGAGTCAGCCCGGGAACCCCCTGGCAAAGCTAAAGAGTATCTCTTTGTGGGACCATCACCACCCGCCGAAGATGCTCCGAATATGCATCACAGTTTCGATATCCTCGCACCGGACCCTGAAGCCCGACTGACTGAAGAAGGAGCGAGAAGAAGCATCTGTGAAAAAGCTTTAAACTTAGGCGCAGGAAGGTTTTTTGATGATGTGGAGTGTGGAATGATCACAGCTGATAACATCGAGGAACACCTTTGTTCGGCACCGGAAGTGGTCGTTAATTTAACTTTACTTTGGGCTGCGTTTTTGGCTCGAGATGAGCTTTTACCAGGTATTT